>CM035298.1:9032560-9043380 GCA_020226075.1 Hydropotes inermis | reverse complement strand
CCTGGTAGGCTGCGGTCCATGGGGTCGCTAAGAGTTGGACACGACTGAGCGACTTCACTTTCACTTTTCACTTTCATGCATTGGAGAAGGAAATGGCAACCCACTCCAGTGTTCTTGCCTGGAGAATCCCAGGGACGGGGGAGCCTGGTGGGCTGCCGTCTGTGGGGTCGCACAGAGTCGGACACGACTGAAGCAACTTAACAGCAGTAGCAGCAGTAATATTTTAACTTTTCATTGACAACAAAGTTGTCCATATCCTCATGAAAATTTGGTTATGGTCAATGCATTTATTTTGGCTATGGAAATAGATTATTAGTGACATGTCATTGTCATTTTAATTTGCATTCCCTTAGTGTCTCATTGTGTTGACCACCTTTTCATGAGCTTATTTGACATCCCTGTGATGTCTTCGCTGAAATGTCTGTTCAAATCTTCTTCCCATTTCTTAAGTTGGATTGCTTATAATCTTTATGAATTTTGAGAATTATTTATACATAAAGAATAAAAGTCTTTTATCAAATATGTGTTAGGTGAGTATTCTCTCCTCTTGGTGTCTGTCATAACAGAATAGTTTGAAGAGCAGAAGTTTTTAAATTTATCAAGTCCAATTTATCATTATTTTGTAAATTATGCTTTTGATATTATAAACAGCTTGGGTAAATGTGTAATACAAGTTGATGAACACTACTATGATTCTTCTAGAAATTAGATTTCTATTATGCAAATTTCAAACATATACAGAAGAAAACATGATGTGATGAGCTGTTATGGGTTCATCACCCATCTTCAATAGTTATCAACTCAAGGTCAATCTTGCTTCATCTCTATTTCTTTCTACTTCCACATACTTCCAAGTTATTAATATTTTAAAACATATTATTGATGTATACATAGAAGTCCATAAATCATAAGTGTCTAAAATTCAAGTTTTCACAAAAGCGAAAACATTTCACTGTATGTTTTATTGTACACATGTCTGTATATTCTGAACTTCCCTGGTGGCTCAGATGATAAAGAATCTGCTTGCAATGGAGGAGATTTGGGTTTGATTCCTTGGTCAGGAAGATCCCATGGAAGAGGAAATGGCAACTCACTCCAGTATTCTTGCCTGGAGAATTCCATGGACAGAGCAGCCTGTCCAGCTACAGGCCATGGTGTCACAAAGAGTAGGACACGACTGAATGACTAACATTTTTGTTTTTACTGTATTTTACAGAATCTCAGTCAAATATTTAAATAGTGTTAGTTCCCCAGAAGACCTCTGATGTCTGCAAAGCAATCTCTATCCCTGCAAAGCCATTCATGAATTTTACCTGTGATTAAACATTTATAATGGATTCATAGAGTGTGTCTTATCTTGTGTTTTAATTCTTTGGTTAACTGTATATTTATGAATTTATCCATAGTGTTTCATATAATAAATTGTTCATTTATATGGTTGCAGTTTCTTATTCCTTTGTATGAACATAGCATCATTTATTTATTAATTCTGGTATTGATGGATATTTGGATTGTTTTTATTTTTGGCTTTTCATGTAGTGTTACTTTGAATATTCCTGTATATTTTCTTTTGATACTGATCATATACATAGACTTTTATTGAGTACATAGCTAAAAGAAAAATTGCTGGATGACCATGCATTTTTCTAAACCTATATCTCTATATATTTAGTAGACAATGACAGTTTTTATTAGTTATAACAATAATATATGAAAGAATGATTGCATATAACATACCACATAATATTTTGGGCAATAATTTTTTAATCTCCTGATTGCTTTCTTACAGTACTCTTACATGAGTAGCCACTGGAAAAAAATACTGTTGTATTCTATTATTCGCTTAGTTGATATTTGCACTTGTTTCCCATGAGTAATTTCTGTGAATTTATCCAATTCTTTGGTCTAACAATTGAATTTCTGGAAATGCAAAGTTGAAGACTAGATTCTGAAATGAGGAAACCAACCAAAGTCCTTCAAATTTCTCTTGTCTTAACAAAGTGTTATTTGGTCTCCCTAGATATAATTTTTGGTTCATTTCATTATAACTGCAACAGGTTTATAAAAAACAAAACAAAATAATATCCTAAAAGCTGGTACATAGATGTACAATAAATATAATTCTCTTTCCTTCTATTATAGTAATCATTTTACAATTTCCTTTAGCCTTATCATTATTGTTAACACCTGGCTTTTTACAGAAAGTACCTCCATGGCTATAGCTTTAGTACCATCTAGACAAAAAGTAGAAATCCACTGCTATGTAAGCCTTCAAGCTTCAATGACAAATCAATACCACATTTCTATGAAACAAGTGTATCTTAATAGTGTTTTCACAAGGGAACTGACATATCCCATATTTATGTAAGTTCAGAACCAATTCAAAAGCAGTATAGATCTGAGTAAAACATTCCCATGTCAAGAAATGTTGTTGAAAACTTTGAAATAGCTCTTAAGGTAATAATTTTGAAAATTAGAAACCTAATTTTTGCTATTGCGAATAAGCCAGTTATTGACTCATGGCTTTCAGTATCATAAATAAGGTTATTCGAATTGCTCATCTAGACTCATCCTATGCTTCGATTCAGTTCACTTCAGTCTCTCAGTCATGTTCAACTTTTTGCAACCCCATGGACTGCAGCATGCCAGGCCTCCCTGTCCATCGTTAATTCCTGGAGTTTACTCAAACTCATGTCCATTGATTCGGTGATGCCATCCAACCATTTCATCCTCTGTTGCCCCTTTCTCCTCCTGCCTTCAATCCTTCTCAGCATCAGGGTCTTTTCCACTGGGTCAGCTTTTCACACCAGGTGGCCAAAGTATTGGAGTTTCAGCCTCAGCATCAGTCCTTCCAATGAACACCCAGGACTGATCTCCTTTAGGAGGTTATGGTTGGATCTCCTTGCCGTCCAAGGGACTCTCAAGAGTCTTCTCCAACACCACAGTTCAAAAGCATCAATTCTTCAGTGCTTAGTTAGCTATTATTTTAAAACCATTGCATTTAGGTGTGTTCATGCCTATCTAGATTTGATATTTATTTCAGTGAACTGACAGAAGTCTAGAGAACTCAGTGTACACAGTAATATAGTGCAATGTGTCTTCTGTATGACTTTGCTAATTATTGCCAGTTGTGAATAAATATTTTGCATTCGGTAATGAAAGGCTAAATTGATTTCAACTTATAAACTGATTAGGTGTCCCTGGAGTGAATGACGAACATAAGATTAAAGTTGAAATAATATGAAACCTGATTTGCACATAAATAATGTAACTTAAAAGGTATTATCAGTTAAGTAAAATCACTTGCCCTTTTGCTCAAGAAACTCACTAATTTATATGTAGTCTTGTACTCAAACCTATTATAAAGCAAAGGGCAAATGATAACACTTCATTCTTTGATATTTATTGATTCCCAAGTAAGTACTGATTATTGTCGGAGGCTCTCTTAGAGGAGGAAAAATGTTGCCTCAGTGTTTATGCTTCAGTTGATCATATGTAGAATGTATTTGCTACAGATTAAAATTTAAGAAAATGTGCAAAACAATGTAGAGATTCTGAGCTGTTGAGTCTAACATTCACTTTGTTGAATTTTTAATAAGATAGATGAACTATTGTGTTCTATTTCAAATTAAACCTATTTTTAAAAGTCTTCTGAGTTAGTCTGTATTCTAAGGGCTATTCCCATTTCCCATTTCTGTATGTTATTAGGTCTGTTCAGTAGTCTAGTTAGTCAGTACCTGTAGAAGAGTTATTGTTCCTATGAGCAGAATCATCTTTGTAACCATAGAATTCTATAGCTGGATGTTTGGTTTAAGAAGGCTTATGATAGTGCTTCAGGTTTTTGCATTTTAAAAAAGCTCCAAAGATATTATGATATTAAGGCTTATTTACCATCCAGTTCATTTTGTGTATGTTTGTGTGCAAAGTGGGTGTGGTGGAGTGGTGCGGAGCAATAAATACATTCTAGCAGTTACACACCAGAATCATTGTTCTCTTCCTGACAGATTGAACTTCTCAGTCTCCTTTATGGTTAAGGGTGGGCATGTGGCCGAATTCTGGCCAGTATGGTATGAACAGAAGTGATTTGGGATTTCAACAAGATATATCTTTCTATAAAAGCATATCCAGTCTTCCCGTTCTGTCAGTTGGATGTTTCTTCCATGACCAATCTTTATTGCCTTTGAAGATTCCAACCTCTTCTCCCATCCACATCCCTAAATCAGTTCGTGAAGCAGAGCCTCCCTGCTGAAGTAGAAATTTGTGTGAGCAAGAAACAAACATCTATTGTTTTTAAGCCATTATTTAAATTTAAGACTATTTGTTTTAATTAACTAGCTCCAATTATGGTGGCACTAGTGGTAAAGAATCCACTTGCAATACAGGAGATTCAGGTTCAATTTTTGGGTCAGGAAGATCCCCTGGGGAAGGGCATGACAGCCCACTCCAGTGTTCTTACCTGGAGAGTCCCATGGATCGAGAAGCCTAAGACTACCGCCCATAGAGTCATAAAGAGTTGGACAAAACTGAGGTGACTTAGCAATTATTATAGTACCAAACTATCTACTTGGTAATAAAATATGCAGGAGAAGGCATTGTTTCTGTCATTTAAGAATGTCAATGTGTAAAAGTAGACTAAATAGAACTCCAAGTAATGATGATGAAATGTGGAAAAACTTTTAATAGACTGAAAAATGCAGAGAAGCAATCAGCTTTTCTAAGGGAGTGAAGGCAGGTTATCAAGAGATTAAGGGAAATATACAGAGAGGAGATGTATTTAGGACAAAGACTTAAAAATGAATAGATCTTTCCCAAGTAGACAGGGCACTTTATACAAAGTTTTCAGGCACAGACATGGTCTAAGTAAACAGGATTGGGACGTAGGAATACAATGCTAGGAAAAAATTGGATTGTGACCTTGGTACCATGCTATGAAATTTGGAACTTATAATGAAGTAAATCAGTAGAAGCTAATTTTGAAAGAAATAACTGATTTAGCTCTGTTTTGAAAAATATCACACTCATGGAAGAAGAGAAAATATAGACAGAGAGCATGATTTAAAAGTTTTTAAAAAATACTCTGGCGATAAGTGATGGAATTATGGCATCAACAAAAGGATGGAGAGGGGAAGGCATCAGCAAGAAATCTTTCAAAGCAGAAGAGAAAGTATTTGGCAAGAAAGTTGGTATCTGGGCAGTGATGAAGTCAGTATAATTATTTCAAGGTCTCAACTTGGGCAAATGTGCAGATACTGATGGTCTTCACTGAGATGGAATTTTACAATAAGAATAACAGAACTGTAAATGGTTCTTTTTTATCAGCACTTAACATGTATGGTGAAAAGTAATTTGTATGTATTAACCTATTAAAGTGTCACACCTACTTTATGAAGATAGTGTTATTCTTTCTCCCCTTTGTAGATATAGTAACTGAGGCCCAGAGAAGTTCAAAGCTTATTCAAGATGATAATAAATTAGTAGATAGTGGGACAGCTTGGGCAGAGCGTAGTTCTAGAAAAAAGCTCTTAATCACCACAATATTTTAATAATCTTTCTCAAAAGAAAAGATGGAAAATTCATTTTGGATTTATTGAGTTGGAGATGTCTGTGAGTCGTTAGGCTAAGATTCATAGACAGGCAAAATAAAACTCTGTGTTTAATGAAAGAAGATTCTTAAGCATAGCTAAGATACTTGCATGTGTAGAGGTAGATGAGATTTCATAGTAACTAAATCTATAAAGAAGAAAGAAGAGGCAATTAAGATATATTTGAGTGATAAAAATATTTACATTCATGGCAAGGAAAACAAATCAGTGGGAGTGATAAGTATCAGTACACCAGGAATTCACAAAAAAAAAAAAAAAAAAAGAGAGAGAGAGAGAAAATCAAAAAGGGCAAAATTAGATGTCATGAATATTTAGGAAATGACAGTTCATAAAGGATAAGGGAACATTCTACACGTGGACATCACCAGATGGTTGACACCAAAATCAGATTGATTATATTCTTTTCAGACAAAGATGGAGAAGCTCTATATAGTCAGCAAAAATAAGACTGGGAGATGACTATGGCTCAGATCATGAACATCTTATTGCAAAATTCAGACTTAAATTGAAGAAAGTAGGGAAAACCACTAGACCATTCAGGTATGACCTAAATCAAACCCGTTATGACTGTACAGTGGAAGTGAGAAATAGATTTAAGGGACTAGATCTGATAGACAGAGTGCCTGATGAAATATGGATGGAGGTTTGTGACATTGTGCAGGAGACAGGAATCAAGACCATCCCCAAGAAAAAGAAATGCAAAAAAGCAAAATGGCTGTCTGAGGAGGCCTTACAAATAGCTGTGAAAAGAAGGGAAGCGAAAAACAAAGGAGAAAAGGAAAGATATACCCATTTGAATGCAGAGTTCCAGAGAATAGCAAGGAGAGATAAGAAAGCCTTCCTCAAAACCAGATCTGAGACACATGCACCCCAATGTTCATCGCAGCACTGTTTATAATAGCCAGGACATGGAAGCAACCTAGATGCCCATCAGCAGACGAATGGATAAGGAAGCTGTGGTACATATACACCATGGAATATTACTCAGCCATTAAAAAGAATTCATTTGAATCAGTTCTAATGAGATGGACGAAACTGGAGCCCATTATACAGAGTGAAGTAAGCCAGAAAGATAAAGACCATTACAATATACTAACACATATATATGGAATTTAGAAAGATGTTAATGATAACCCTATATGCAGAACAGAAAAAGAGACACAGATGTACAGAACAGAATTTTGGACTCTGTGGGAGAAGGCGAGGGTGGGATGTTTTGAGAGAACAGCATCAAAACATGTATATTATCTATAGTGAAACAGATCACCAGCCCAGGTTGTATGCATGTGACAAGTGCTCACGGCTCAAGCACTGGGAAGACCCAGAGAGATTGGGTAGAGAGGGAGATGGGAGGGGGGATCGGGATGGGGAGTACATGTAAATCCATGGCTGATTCATGTCATTGTATGATAAAACCCACTACAATATTGTAAAATAATTAGCCTCCAACTAATAAAAATAAATGAAAAAAAAAAAAGAAGAATGAAGAAGATGAATCATTTTCAGGCAACCCTCTGTGTAGCTAAGGATACTATGCTTTTTAAAAATTATTGAAATATAGTTGATTAATAATGTAGTGGTAGTTCAGGTATACAACAAAGTAATTCAGTTACATATATTTTATATATTTTTTGAATTCATTTCCATTATAATTTATTACATGATACTGAGTATAATTCCCTGTGCTATACTTTAGGTCCTTGTTGTTTTTCTATTTTATACGTAATACTGTGTATCTGTTAATCCCAAACTCTTAACATATCCTGTCCACTCTGCCTTTCCCCTTTGGTAACCATAGTTTGTTTTCTATGTCTGTGAGTCTATTTTTGTTCTAGAAATAAGTTTATTTGTATCATTTTTTTGATTCCACATATAAATGATATCATGAGACCAAAAAAATAAAAATAAAATAAAATATTTTCCAAGGGGGGAAAAAAAAAGAAAGCCTTCCTCAGTGATCAATGCAAAGAAATAGAGGAAAACAATAGAATAGGAAAGACTAAAGATATCTTCAAGAAAATTAGAGATAACAAGGGAATATTTCATGCAAAGATGGGCTCAATAAAGGACAGAAGTGGTAGTACCTAACAGAAGCAGAAGATATTAAGAAAAGGTGGGAAGAATACACAGAAGAACTGTACAAAAAATTTCATCATGATCCAGATAATCATGAAGGTGTGATCACTCACCTAGAGAAAGACACCCTGGAATTCACATTCCAGTTAAGTTAAGTGGGCCTTAGAAAGCATCACTATGAATAAAGCTAGTGGAGGTGATTGAATTCCAGTTCAGCTAGCTCAAATCCTGAAAGATAATGCTGTGAAAGTGCTGCACTCTATATGTCAGCAAATTTGGAAAACTCAGGACGGGAAAAGGTCAGTTTTCATTCCAATCCCAAAGAGAGGCAATGCCAAAGAATGCTCAAACTACCACACAATTGCACTCATCTCACACGCTAGTAAAGTAATGCTTGAAATTCTCCAGGCCGGGCTTCAGCAGTAAGTGAACCGTGAACTGCCATATGTTCAAGCTGGTTTTAGAAAAGGCAGAGGAACCAGAGATCAAATTGCCAACATCTGCTGAATCATCAAAAAAGCAAGAAAGTTCTAGAAAAACATCTATTTCTGCTTTATTTTCTATGCCAAAGCCTTTAACTTTGTGGATCACAATAAGCTGTGGAAAATTCTTAAAGAGATGGGAATACCAGACCACCTGACCTGCTTCTTGAGAAACCTGTATGCAGCTCAGGAAGCAACTGTTAGAACTGGACATGAAAAAACAGACTGGTTCCAAATAGGGAAAGAAGTACATTAAGGCTGTATATTGTCACCCTGCTTATTTAACTTATATGCAGAGTACATCATGAGAAATGCAGGTCTGGATGAAGCACAAGCTGGAATCAAGATTGCCAGGAGAAATATAAATAACTTCAGATGTGGAGATGACACTACCTTTACGGCAGAAAGTGAAGAAGCCTCTTGATGAAAGTGAAAGAGGAGAGTGAAAAAGTTGGCTTAGAGCTCAATATTCAGAAATCTAAGATCATGGCATGCAGCCATCACTACATGGCAAGTAGATGGGGAAAAACTGGAAACAGTGGCTGACTTTATCTTCTGGGCTCCAAAATCACTGCAGATGGTGATTGCAGTTGGGAACTTAAAAGAAGCTTACACCTTGGAAGGAACGTTATGACCAAAGTAGACAGCATATTAAAAAGCTAAGACATTACTTTGTCAACAAAGGTCCATCTAGTCAAGGCTATGGTTTTTCCAGTGATCAGGTATGGATGTGAGAGCTGGTCTATAAAGAAAGCTGAGGGCCAAAGAATTGATGCTTTTGATCTGTGGTGTTGGAGAAGTCTTGAGAGTCCCTTGGACTGCAAGGAGATCCAACCAGTCCATCTTAAAGAAGCTCAATCCTGGGTGATTATTGGTAGGACTGATGTTGAAGCTGAAACTCCAATACTTTGGCCACCTGATGTGAAGAACTGACTCATTTGAAAAGACCCTGATGCTGGGAAAGATTGAGGGCAGTAGGAGAAGGGGAGGACAGAGGATGAGATTGTTGGATGGCTTCCCCGATTTAATGGACATGGGTGTTTGTGGACTCCGGGAGTTGGTGATGGACAGAGAGGCCTGGCGTGCTGTGGTTCATGGTGTCGCTAAGAGTCTGACATGACTGAGTGACTGAACTGAACTGAACTGAAAGGATAAGATGATAAAAATGACAGAGGTAGCAGATACTTTGAGAAATATGAGAGTTGAAAGAAATTGGTGGTGATGATGATCAGGTTGATATTAATATACAGGAATTGAACTGGAAAAAATTGAAAATACCTTTGGAAAGGTGAGAAAATGAAACCAACAGAAGTTTTTAAGACTTTTCGTGGAAATGGAAGTCTCTAGGGAAGGGATTCATAGGATGAATACAACTTGAGCCTATTTTTAAGCTGTATTTTTATAATTCTGTCAACTTCCAATGTTCAAAATATCTTCAGAATTCTGACTCAATAGTGCCAATTTTTCTTAAAATCTATCCTGTCATATAGCTCTCAGGGATAGTTCTTTTAGTCATTTTACTTAAATCTCTCCCTTTGCAGTTATATTCTTTGTCTTTTCTGAGAAGGTAGTTGGGTATTGTCCCTAATCAGTTGCTGTGTGTGAGAACATTGTGGATTTGTAGTAATTTAAGCCAACTTCCAGAGCTAAGAGAATTCTAACTGAAAAAGAATTTAAACCTAGTGGTCCATTATAATGTTTTAATTTATAAAGAGACACCTGGGGTTTAAAACAACTTAAAACAATTGGAAAAGAGGTAAATAGAAATTTAGACTTAATGGACTAAACCAAATTCTTGAAAGAGCAAAGTTTTATTAATTTGTATAAAGGTTATTAGAAATAATTGGTATATTAACAACCAAGCTAATAAAAACGTGTCTCCTTTAAACTGTTAAATTTACGTCTCTGGTTTAATATGTGACTAGATCAGGCAAATTACAATTATATGAACATTAAAACTATAGGAATTTTGTATGAAGAAAATCCATATATTAGTTATCCTTGGAAGTTGATTTTTGCTTTTCATTAATATGTTGGTGTGAAGGAGCAAGTAAACAAGGTTATAGTACTCAGGAAATTGCCACTCTCATTTTCTTTATCATTAATTAATTATTTTATGTATTTATTGATCAGTTAGGCCACATAAATAAAATTTAAAAACCTTTGTCTTTGAGAAAACCATACAGTAATGGTGATGAAAAACATTAAAAAGGAACAAATTTAACATACCCTGTGACACATGGCATATGAAAGAAAGGATAGTGATAAATTAGTTCTGGAATAAATAGTTCTGGCCCAGTAGATTATATTGTATTCTCAATTGACAAATTGTAAAGAAAAACAGTAACTTCCATAGTTACATATATTGCAATTGAAAGTTTGTGGGGAGGGGATAGCACAGAGACAGAAATACAAGTGAGGTGCTGATCAATTTTCTTTTCAAACAAGAGAGTCTAAAATTCTTTGGTATGATATTTGTGTGCCTTCATTAGCTCTTGAGCTGTTTCTAAACATCTGAATATTTAGGAACAGTACCATGGGGTCACAAAGAGTCAGACACAACTGAGCACACACACATACACAGACATACACACACACACACACACACACACACACACACACACACACACACACACACACACACACAGAGTAAACAGAA
>CM035298.1:8902519-9032550 GCA_020226075.1 Hydropotes inermis | reverse complement strand
ATTCCTGGGAAATTAGTAAACAACTAAGATAACTCAGCAAGAATTTAAGTGAGAAACCATGAAACTGGGGTGAATGGTGGAAATTTAGATAAAGGAAAAAAGATTTGTAATAAAAATATCATATGCATCAATAATAGTAGGTTACAGATAAATTAATTTGTTGTAAATGAGTGAGATTTCTAGGAACTCCCATATTCCTCTCTTGGGGAATATCAGAAGCAAAAGGAGAGAAGAATTTGGATGAGATACACTGAGTTGGAAGTGCCCATTGGAAACTTGAGTGCCTACTGTCCTTGTCTGTTTAGATTACTGTAACACAAGCACCATAGATTTGCTGAATTAAATAGCAGTTTATTTCTCATGGTTTTGCAGTTGGGGAAGCATAAGATCAACATATGGGCAGACTCAATGCCTGATGAGAGGTCACTTCCTTTTTCACAGAAGGCCATTCTTTTGCTAAAACTTCACGTATAGGGGAGTGTTTTGGGTTCTCTAATAAGGCACTTTTCCCATTTATGAGTGCTCCACACTTATGACCTAATCACATTCCAAAAACCCCACATCGTAATAATATCACATTGGGAGTTGTTTTTCAACATATGAATTTAGAAGGGAATACAAACATTTAATCTTATAGCACAGACCTAAGATAGGTAGTAGGTATTAAAATGTAACTTAAACAATTGCTGATGGTGCCCATGATATTTACCAATAATAAACAAGCTTGACCTTAACTTGGAATATGAACAAAGAAAAACAAGTGAATAATCTAAACAAGCCTCTCATTGAGACAAAGGAAAAAAAAATAATTATACTATTTATTCTCAGGAATATTTTAACTCATTAGCTGATATCAGAAAAATAATTTCAGGATCTATGGTCAATTGTTTTAAAAATACAAAAGATATTTTTTGAATTGGAAAGTGATGTTAATAGAGAGTAATGAAATAAACGGTTCTAAAGGGTGAAGAAATTAAATAAGGAAGAAATAGAATTCTACTTGAAGAAAGAACAGAAAAAAAAAATTTTTTAAAAAAGGAAAAAAACATGCAATTTATTATTTTGGAAAAAAAAATGGCAAAACACTCCAGTATCCTTGCCTGGAAGATCCCATGGACAGAAGAGCCTCCTGGGCTGCAGTCCATGTGGTTGCAAAGAGTCAGGCACTGAACGACTAACACAGTTGTTATTTATGTAATTTGAAGAAAGAAAGCATGAAACAAGTGAGAGACAGACTATAACCAAAGATACAAGAGAAGAAAACATTACAAAATAGCAAAAAAAAAAGGAAAAAAAAAAAAAAGGCCTAAATAAAGGACTTTTTAGTTCTTAGTTTCAGGCAAGATTGACAATTAAAAACAGCTATACTATAGCTATACTAGCTATACTAATGTCATGTTTTTATTTTTTAGAAAAAATAGTTCTTTCAGATAAACTAAGAAAGAATTTCTACAAAATCTCATCAGTAAACAAACAGATAAACAAGAAAGAAACAAATATACAAGAAACTGATATTCAGACTGACTTCAGATATCTGATATAGTAACAAAAGTTTGCATGATATGGAGCAATAATATTGACCTTTGAGTTTATTGCTTTCTATATCCAGATAATCTACTCCACTTTGTGAACTTGGTTTTAAAAGAAGATACAGTTCATCCTCATTTGTGGAGTCTGCACCTGTGGGTCTGACTAATCACTAGAATTTCATTGTAACACTGAAATCAGTATTCATGATTCTTTCATAGTCATTCAGGGACTATGTGGACTAATATGTGGATCATCCACATATTAGAAAGAGAAAAAATTGTGGCACCCAATACAAATATTCTCGTCTGATGTCAAAGAAGGAGACTTCAGTCTTTTGGTTTCAGCTGTAATACTACAAAAAAGTATCCTTTTCAATCAGTTTAGTGCCATGCTTTCTACATTTTTATAAATTTTATTGAAGATTTTGCTGTTTAAAATAATTTCCTAGTATAGAAGCATTGTCTATTTCTCCTAAACGAGAGAAAACTATACAGTGCCTTAACAGAAAATGCATATGTTGCTGTTGAGGCACTCAGTCCTGCACAACTCTTTACCACCCCCATGGACCACAGCACGCCAGGCTTCCCTATTCTTCACCATCTCCTGGAGGTTGCTCAAACTCATGTCCATCAAGTCAGTGATGCCATCCAACTATCTTGTCCTCTACTATCCCCTTCTCCTTCTGCCCTCAATCTTTCCCAGCAGCAGGGTCCTTTCCAATGAGTCAGCTCTTCACATCAGGTGGCTGAATTATTGGAGCTTCAGCATCAGTCCTTCCAATGAATATTCATGATTGAGTTAGTTTATGATTGACTGGTTTGTCATCTTTGCAGTCCAAGGGACTCTCTAGAGTCTTCTCCAGTATTACAGTTCAAAAGCCTCAATTCTTTGACACTCAGCCTTCTTTACGTTTGGACCCTCACAAGGATAATGGCTACTGGAAAAACCATAGCTTTGACTAGACAGACCATTTTTGGCAAAGTAATGTCTCTACTTTTTAACATACTGTCTAGGTTTGTCATAGCTCTTCTTCCAAGGAGCAAGCCTCTTAATTTCATGACTGCAGTCACCATCTGCAGTGATTTTGCAACACAAGAAAATTAAGTCTGTCAATGTTTCGATTATTTCCCCATCCATTTGCCATGAAATGAATGGACCAGATGCCATGATCTTCCTTTTTTGAATGTTGAGTTTTAAGCCAGAGTTTTCACTCACCTCTTTCACGTTCATCAAGAGGCTGTTTAGTTCTTCTCCATTTTCTGCCAGGAGGGCGGTGTCATCTGCATATCTGAGGTTATTGATATTTCTCCCAGCAATCTTGATTCCAGCTTGTGCTTCATTCAGCCTGGCATTTCACAGGGTGTACTATTTCAAATCTTTTAGGATTTTAAATAGCTCAGCTGGAATTCCATCACCTCCACTCTCCACTAGCTTTGTTCATAATGATGCTTCCTAAGGCCCACTTGACTTTACACCCCAGGATATTTGGCTCTAGTTGAGTGATCACACCATCTTGGTTATCTAGATCATTAAGATCTTTTTTTTGTATTGTTCTTCTGTGTATTCTTGCCTGGAGCATTCCATGGACAGAGGAACCCGATTGAGCGACTAACACATTTCTGTGTATTCTTGCCACCTCTTCTTAATATCGTCTGCTTCTGTTAGGTCCATACTGTTTCTGTCCTTTATTGTTCCCATATCTCTAGTTTTCTTGAAGAGATCACTAGTCTTTCCCATTCTACTGTTTTCCTCTATTTCTTTGCATTAGTCACTCAAGAAGGATTTCTTATCTCTCCTTGCTATTTTTTGGAACTCTGCATTCAGATGGGTGTATCTTTCCTTTTCTCCTTTGCCTTTAACTTCCCCTTTTTTCTCAGCTATTTATAAGGCCTCCTCAGATAACCATTTTGCCTTTTTGCATTTCTTTTTCTTGGGGATGATTTTGATAATTGCCTCCATAACAAGTATATGTTTTTAACTTGCGTCCATAATCCTTCAGGCACTCCGTCTGTCAGACTGAATCCACTGACTCTATTTGTTATTTTCACTGTATATTCATAATGTTGTGCAGAAGTAACACAGCTTAGATTAGGAGTAGGCCTTCCTACTTGGTAAGATTATCAGGCCACCTGGATACAACCAATTAGCTTTCACTTAACACTGACCACTGTTTGCCAATTAGGACCAATTAGCTTTCACTTAACACTAACCACTGCTTGCCAATTAGGAAATTAGGAATGGGGCAGAAACCCCCAGGAAAGTCCCGCCCGAGTGAAAGTTTTGACCAATGAAATTGCTTTGCAAACTTGTAACCAATCCGCTTAAACCAACGGCATGTGCTCACCCTATAAATTTGTGTAACAGCTTGGGCTCAGGGCTCTCTGATCTGCACCACTGCATTGGATGAGCAGAGGGCCCTGGCTTGAGTCAGTAATAAACTCCCCCTTTTTGCCAGTTGCATTGTCTTGGAGGCCTTCTCTCTTCCCGCTCAGGGATTCGGACATTGGGCACAACAATAAGAAATTTGATTTAGCTCATAACTGAGTGGCCTAGTGGTTTTCTCTACTTTCTTCAATTTAAGTCTGAATTTTGCAATAGGGAGAAAACATAATAAGCTTTATTTAGGAGGGAGTTATAGTGTTCTGCTATTCAGTCCAGTTCAGTTGCTCAGTCGTGTCTGACTCTTTGCAACGCCATGGACTGCAGCATGCCAGGCTTCCTTGTCCATCATAACTTCCAGAGCTCACTCAAACTCTTGTCCATCAAGTTGGTGATGCCATTCAACCATCTCATCCTTTGTCATCCCTTTCTTCTCCCGCCTTCAATCTTTCCCAGTATCAGAGTCTTTTCAAATGAGTCCGTTCTCATCAGGTAGTCAAAGTATTGGAGTTTCGGATTCAGCATAAGTCCTTCCAATGAATATTCAGGACTGATTTCCTTTAGGATTGACTGGTTTGATCTCCTTGCAGTACGAGGGACTCTCAAGAGTCTTCTCCAGCACCACAGTACAAAAGCATCAATTCTTCAGCTTTGTTTATAGTCCCACTCTCATATCCATACACGACTACTGGAAAAGCCATAGCCTTGACTAGATGGACCTTTGTTGACAAAGTAATGTCTCTGCTTTTTAGTATGCTGGCTAGGTTGGTCATAACTTTTATTCCAAGGAGTAAGAGTTTTTTAATTTCATGGCTGCAGTCACCACCTGAGGATTAACTAACAAGAGCAAAAGTACTGGAGTTTAAAATGCCCAATGAATTCTAAAGAATGATTTAAAATTTTTGTCACCTATGGAAGTTTCTTATATTTGTTCAACTTTATGTAATTACATAATTTAATATAATACTAAAAGAGACTGAGTTGGTTCACTTTTTTGCTTATTTTTTTTTTTTTTTTGTTATTGCTGTTGTCATTAGCAATGCCAGGTAAAACAAGAAACTTGCTCTTAGTTCATGGCAAGAACAATTAATTCATCTTTCCCAAAAGAGTTTAGATGGAGTCCATTCCTTTCTGATGATGGTAAAAATAAGGTTAGAGAGATTCCTCTCCCTTTATTTAAAAAAAAAAAAAAACTGACCACTGCCTTAGGAAGGATGTTAGACTAAACGGATCATTAGTATGATTTGGAATGACAAATCCTTCCCTTTCATGCACAGATAAACTGGCATTCTTTGAAATGTGACCTTTAGCCTGGTGACTTGGGGACATGCAGTAATCTGTAGACAGACCTGGGATAAGAGCAACTCTTTTTCATGAGGTCATCTTGCCAATTATCCTTCCTTGGGTGGTTAAGCTAGTTACTCATCATGAAACTCTGCCACCTCCAACTACTTGCTATTACATGTTAATATTTGTAACATTATAGATAACACCACAGGGGGGAAAAATAAAGGGATATTTCATGAGGAATCTGCAAATAAAGTAAAAGGATTTTTAAAAACTTTTCTTAGCCTAACATGCTTAATGTTCCCCATTTGCTTTTGGCTATTAAAATGTTACACAAAGCACCAGGCTAAATAAGACAGATTTTCAAGGAGCTGAGCTATAAATTTTTTGACATATTATTTGATGAAGGTAAATAGTGTCATTTTCTACTTTATTAACTTCATGTGATATGCACTCTGATCTTAAAAAATTTATTATATTTGGAAGACAGAGGAGATAGCTTGTTCAGAATACCCTCTATCCATAATTTATTGAGCCTGCTACTACTGCTATGCATTTCAAACTCTGATCTGTTTATATTATCTAATATTTGGCTAGTGGGATACATTTTGCCTTTTCTTTATCTACAAATGTGACAAGACAAAACTAAGGGATGTCTTACTGAAGGGCAACGGGATTTGTGAATCATCACATAGGTAAATCACTTTTATTTATTTATTCTTCTTGGAAACAACCTATTTCTATTTCAAATGTTGTCATTATCCTAATTCTGCCACAGTTCTTATTCTTGTAATTTCCATCATTTCTAAGCAATATGTGTGAATTTGACCTTGACATTGTTAATCCTGGATGTGCTTTGCTATAACTTTATCTTAATTTCCATCCAAAGAGCCTCAGTAAGTAAATTGTATTTAACTTGGCAACAGAATAATTTTCAGCTTTTATTTGAGCCTAAGTAGTTAATGTGCCTGGGAATTATTAAACAGGGTGCCTACTAATATAGGTGACTATGTGTGCAACATTTTCCTTAATAAGGATGCTAAGTATGTATTTTCAATAAAGAGAGATAATTTGCTAGATCATTAATCCTCACCACTTATATTTTCTGCAGAAGCACATATGAAAGACGATGTTCTTACCACCAACATGCTCATGTGGGTTTATGTCGAGGGACTCTAAGTGCCTCATTTGAGTTCATTGTTTTCCACATGTTCAGAAATGTTCAACTACATGGCAGTAAACTACTATTTTAGAAATAAATACAACCATATTTAAACATTTTTTGCAAAATAAAATACTTGGGAAAAGCAATGTTTTAGATATTATCAGCAACAAATCATTTAACATGCCTTTCTCTCACCGGTGTAGCATATCAATACCTTGGCTAGAATTGCTGTTCTAGGTGATTTCCAAGACACCAGGCCAAAACTTGACACTGAAAACTCTCAGAGACTAGTAAATGGCTATACCTCATTTATAGAATAGGCTCTTATGATACTGGTAATGATTCATGTTAGGAAGATGGACAAACATTCAATTCCTAGAAGTCTTTGTAATAAGTGAAGAAATGAAAGAATATTGGTACTTACTATGCTCTTGTTATTGATTATACTAAGACTTTCAGCAGTCAAAAGAATGAGGATCTTACCAACCTGGAGGAGTATAAGGATGGAATAGTCTTGATCAGTAAAAATAAAAGCAACAAAAACTTTCATTATGATGAAATCCTGATTGTTCTCCAACAATTATCTGCTGAATTATCTGCTGAAATGATACTTCAAGCACAGTATGCTTTTAAGTATTTCCTGAATTACTAGGTGCTGTGTTTGACTAAATTTCTTTGACAGTCTCCAGTTCATCATTTAACAGTTAGTAAGAAGCAAAAGCCCACCTAAAGCCAGTGTTTGCATTCTATTAGATGCACAAAACAAATTCAAGCAAGAGAGACAGTCAATCTAAAAAGAAAGGATGAGATTCTTATTTACAGGCCTCAGGGATTTCAAAAACCCTGAAAATCTGTGCAGAATCATGTACATATGCACATTTTTGATGAGGAGATAGTATATGAGTTTTATTGGTTTCTTATATGGGGCTACGATCTATGTAAAAACTAAGGACCAAACATCACTTTAGTATTCACGTTTTATAAGAGACCACAATAACAATTTTGGTAGACTGGGTAATGTAAAGGCCTTAGATGGCCAAGGCCACTTTTTGGCCATTCTGACTCAGTTCATCACATTAATTTTTCTTTAGTTTAAAGTTGGACACAACACACCACATCAAAACTTTTCATAATATAAAATAGAAACAATTCTAGGGCTAACCATCATGTGAATATTGCCTGTTACATCTTTCCATTCGGTTGAACGAAGGATAAGTAAACTATGGCCTGTGGACCAAGTCTGGCCTACAATCTGTTTTTATACTGTCTGCCAGTCAAGACATTTTAACATTTTTAAAGAATGCAGCAGAAACCATGTGTGGCCTATAAGCCTTAGAATACATACTATTTAGCACTTAATAGAAAAAGTTCACCATTTCCAATCTGAGAATTAGACAACTCATTAAGTCTTTTCAATGGTATCTAAAACTTACTGAGGACTACCAACTGCCTAGTTATGTCCTAGAGTTGGTAACATATTAGAAACAAAAAAGATCCAAATTACTTGCTTTTGTGAATCTCACATCAATTTAGGATACAAAGAAATAAAATAAGTGAATAAATTATGTAATATGTCAGAAAGTAATAACTGATGTGGAGAAAAACAGAGCAAGGTATGGAAATTTTGGAGTGTTGAGGGGAAAGTGAGCTATGCTATTGAATAGGGTAGGGTTCATCCCACTGAGAAGGTGATATTGGTGTCCACCTGGAGAAGATAAGGTAGTGAGTCCTATGGCTCTTTGTAAGAAGAGTGTAGCAAATAGCCAGGGCAAAGGCCCTGTGGTAGGATCTTGTGTTTAAGGATGATGGAGGAAAGTTAAGAATTGACTTTGTGTATCATGACATATTTTAACTCTCTTTTATACATACACTATCTTAAACATATTTACTTTAAGTTTTGCCACATGTAAATCTATCCTTATGTTAATAAAGTTCACCCTAGCTTAATAAAACATCTGGATTTCTGAATTAAAATGTTTTGCCACAAGTATTCTGATCTAGTATTAATAATTCTGATTTGCTTAGTTCCTAAAGGGGTGTGATAAGGCATAGATGAGAATTTAAATTGTCAATAATTCTTATGTTTGGGGTAGTACAAAATGAAATAAATAAACTTAATTGCTGCAAAATATCAACTTGTGTAAATATGGTTAAACACATTAAAACATTTGTCTTATGAATCATGGCTGAATAAGTTGCTAATAATTTGTATGAATGTCTTTTAACTGCACTGTCAAAATTAGTACTAGCCACATGTGGCCATTTAAATTTAAATCAAAACTAAATAATTAAAATTAAGTAAAGTTAAATGTTAGTTTCCTAGTTGCACAAGCCACATTATAAGTTCTTGATAATAAACATGTCAGTTAGTGGATACTGTACCGGTCAGTGTAAGTTATAAAACATCTTCATCTTCACAGAGGTTCTATTTATGCTCTAAAAGAAGTACTGAGTATGAGAACACTTCACAGAAATTTAATGGAGAAGTAGGACAGCAAATTCATAAAAATAAAGATGTATCTAAAGACAAATATTCACCTAAGAAAATAATATATGGGAGAAAATTGGTCAATCAACCATTAAATACTAGGTAACTTCTGTAAATTAATAAATGACAACCAAATGAGAAACAATTTCACAGTATCACCAAATTATTCTAATAGTTTTCATGAGAGGTACTCTAGCATTATCCTCTTTTCCCAGAAAAACATCACTTTCAATTCAATGATTTTAAATAAATTAAGTATTGCCATTATAACTGGTTTATTTACCTTATTCTTTTTTGAATCTGTAGTCTTTGACTTTATTATTAGAACGTTTCTAGATATGGGCATATGCTATTTACATATGAAGTAGGTGGAAATAACCCTATTCCAAAAATCTGTCCGGAACACATGTAAAAGCAGAATATTTTATATTTATCTGAAGATGTAAATTTTATCACCCCACCCCTTGAAATGGAATGCTCTGCTCCAAGACAGCACTGTGATTCCCTTAATTAAGAAAGGATAATTTTCTAGCACCATAATTGAGGCCATCACTGGAGCAGGAAGTCATTTTGGCTCCAGATTAAAGAAATATTAAGTGCTTGCCCCCCAGGGATTCACAGAAAAAGTTAAAAAAAAAAAAGATAAACTTCAAAGTACCATCTATAGATTATGATGGTCTTTGAAGAAACCTAGACTTAAGAATAATGGCTTTACCCTAGACATTCCAAAGTTCTTCAGCTACTGAAAATTTTAAGATGAATAAGGAAAAGATGATGAAATAGGCTTTTCATATGAGGAGCAATTAAAAGTCAAAGCCCTGAGATTCATATATTAGACTGGTTGTGATTATTATAATAGAGACTACACGATAATCTTGATAAACTCAAGCCAGAGCAAATCCTAACATTTTAAAAGGAAAATTAACAAAGATGGACTCAAGAGCTCACAGTTAATATTTTCCTAATTTTCTAGATTTATAAGAAAAATATAAAAAAGCTAACATTTTTATGTTTAGGTAGGGGAGTCTAGGGAATGATATAATGCTTCTAAAGAAACTTTAATACAGCCATATAATAGCATTTATAATCTTGGACATTCTACCCTGTGGTTCACATTCAATCCATTACTCAGGGTACCAAGAAACATGGCCACATACTGACTGGGAAATGGTCAGAACCCTGGTGATTAGATGTGGGAAAATATTTTCATATTAAAATGTACATTTGATAAATGGAAATGTCAGCAATAGGATTGTATTAAATCTGTCATGAGTTTCACACAATGAGCACTTACTGATTTTATAAACTGGGTAGAGTACAGAACTGAACATATTACAAATGAAAGCTCTAAACTCATTTTCTAATGTAATTTTTTTCTTCTTAGTTTAAGAGAAATATCTGGGGGGAAAATGGGCACAGAACTTGAACATTCGGTTTGATTGTACCATGAATGGCAAATGGATCCTGATATATGACTGAACATACCTTTCAAAGTGTATCTGAAATGTTTACATTATTAATATGTCCAAAGCTTCCTAGATAAGGAGTAGTTTTTGAAACATAAACTACCAAGTTTTCATCAAAAGCTTGAAAAGAACAAAAAGATAAACCAAAAAATTTTGAATATTCCCCACCCCCCAAACCTTGTATCTCAGCCTTTAGTTGGTCAGTAAAATGTTGTAGAATGAGTAAAAGAAATTCCTGATCCTTTCACTGAAATGTGTTGCATTTATGCTCTGATTCTCAAATGGTGGTGCAGAAGGACAAGTAAACAATCAGAAAAACGTTATGAAAACAAGCACAGGCAGCAACAACTAATACCTAGGCATGCTTGTACACTGTATATTTAACATGAAATTATTGCAAAATGCTTTTGTTGCACTACAGAATATAGTGGGAGAAAATACAGTCCTAATTCAGGTCACATAATTATTTTCCATTAAATGTTTAGAAGTCCTGCTTTCTTCCACAGCACAACAATTACACAGCAGAGAATAATTATTTTACAGTCAATTGAGTACACCAAATGGGCATATTTGTAAAAACTGATTTATACTTCATACTTGTAACACTGTATGAAGCAGAGCTTTACCTCCCACCAAACCTGCAGCCAGTGAAATGATCAAAAAGACTGTGCTTTGGCTCCAAAGCAAAACAATTGAAATTTGAGCAATCCTTTTGAAATGAAGCTACTGCACTTAGCTTTTTCCTACCAACTGCACTGCAAAGAGTGAGGCATAGAAAGCAATGTGGTATCTGTGGAGAAGCTCTATAAAACTTTTATGGCTTTAGTTCATGCCCTGATTCTTGCTGCGGTGAGCAAGTACATTTTTCATTAGCCTATCCCACAAAGCAATGAGAAGGTCTACATTTAAGTAATGACCTTCTCTATATAAACTAAAACTTGTTTTCCTTGTACTTCAATAACCAATAATTATTTATGAAGGTTTGCATAATTACCCAAGATAGTACAGAGCTTGGTCACATTATGACTTTCATAAGAACTTCTCTGAATGTGTCATTTCCAAGTTTCTGAGGTGATGCCCCACTTGTGAATCTTTCTCACACATTTATACAGTTTCCAAGGCTTCATCTATTTGCAGTGATGGGTTCTTAGTGCCATTAGTGACTTTGATATGGCCTCTGTAAAACAAGTAAAATAGGTATTTCTCTTTGACATACAAAACAATTCCAGGCTGATGTTCTGAGGCAGTTTTAGAGCAAGTCACAGAATTCAATCATAGGTGATATTGTTGAATTTGGTAATTAGCTACATACAGCATATGTTTTCTTTTTAATTGCATCAGTTTAGCCAATTGCTTAAGAATATAGTCTTCTGATTTCACTAAGAACCATAGGAAGGGAAATATATATTTAGAGTTAATGAGAGCACTGTGCGGTTCCTGGTTTGTCTATAACTCTTTGTCTTCAGGGTCAGAGCAGGACTTGATATGGGGACTATGAAACAAGAATCCTCTATCTGCTGTTGACTTTCAAATGAAAAAAAGATTATTCATTCCTTTCATAATACCTGTGGACACAGCAGCTCATACTGATGGCCTCCAAGCACAGTAAACTAATACATTAGGGTAAACAGATGTTTTCTCTATTAACAGTATCAACCATCTGGCTTCAGGCCAAATCAAGTCTGGGGAGTGATTTCAACTGGTCTGACTGTTAATGTGAAAACTGACTAAACAGTCTCTCCTCTGCTAATCTTCACAACTCTGCAGATGATGTTTCTTCCAGTGTATGATTCATGGGAGAACAGGAAGGAGAGAGGTGATTTCAAGTTTTTAATTAGTTATTGGTTATGATTTTATTCAATTACCTGCTTAAATATAAAATGTAAAGCTTTCAAGATGCTAAGATCTAAACTGCATATGATGAGAAGACTTGGAGAAAATCTAGAAATAATTATTTTTGTATTACTGGAATCAGCTGTGGTATGTAATTTAATCTTTATTTAAAGAACCTCAGTCCCTGAGAGACTATGAAACTAGGTTATAGACTGCCTACTAAAAAATAAAAGAAAAAAAGTAACTTTGGCCAAAAATAGAAACATGACCATCTCACATATTACTTATGTTCAGCCATTAAATGTTGTTTTCTCCAATATAATTGCCTTAGTTCATTTTAGTCTTTCCTCGAATGATTCTTGAATTATATGAACACAATATTAACACTGACTTTGTGTTCATAGTCTAGCCTAAATTGAATAACAAAGATTAATTATAATTCATCATAGTATTATTTTCATTGATAAAAAATCCTCAAATATGATTTATTATAACTTAGTATATTTAATTTATTCCTTGGCACTTATGATAAATACCCAACTTTGCAGAACTTCCTTTTGTTCTTTTATATTAGTCAATTTTTGCCTCCTTTATTTCTATTACCAGGTTGGCTCTGCATAGTAGGAAACTATGACCCAAGAAGACACACTCTTATAAATCAATGAATAATACTTTGGGGTTAGGAATTATTTAACTGATATTGACTCACCAAAATGATATCTTCATGTGGATAATACCTAATACAACTATTTCTTATCCTATGTTTGAAAAAAATGACAATCTGGAGGAATACCTAGAAATTAAATTTCAAATTTCAATACAATTTCAAAATTACATTTTTAATGGTTTTCAATGGTCACATAAGATTTCTTGAGTGACTCAACTAACAAGGAGTTGCAGTACAATGACTAACAAATAAAGCATGTTTCATACTGTAGAGAGATTTGAAGTGAGTAGATACAGATGTAAATCTTGAGTTAGATACTTACATGCTTTCCATTCATTGAACTCCTTTAAAATTATTAAAAATGCTTGCTATGTGCTAGGTACTGGATACACAGTATGCAGTATATTTAATCCTTGATACACAGTAATGAAAAAGACCTACATGTGTCTTGATCTCACTCAGTATCTATTCTAGCAGAGAAAATAGACATAAGCTGCCAACCAGTAAAATAAATATAAGTAAACATTGAGATCCATGCTATGAAGAAGAATGACATGAGGGAAAATAATGGGACTTGGAGTTTGAAACTTAGTTGGTGTTGGTTGATCCAAAAATGCTTCTCTGGAAAAGGGGCATATAAACTGAGAATCTGAAAGGTAGTGAAGGCAGCCGTTTGGGAACTGGAAGGAAGAGTGATTGAGACAATGGGGGGTGAAATCTGACCTTTAAGCCCCATGATGAGAAAGAGCTTAACACATTAGATAACTGAATCAAAGAAAATGCAACACATTTTTGGCAAGATTTTTAAACTTCTCAGAAACTTCAGTAAGAATCTGTTAAAAATAGATCTAACGTGATCTAGCCCATATATCAATACTTCTTTAGGAATGTACTTAATGCACATTCTGAAATCTTATTGACCAAGTATCATATTAAACATGAGGAAAAGAGGGCAATAGAGGATGAGATGGTTGGATGGCATCATGAACTCAATGGACATAGTTTGAACAAACTCTGGGAAATGGTGAACAGGGAAGCCTGAAGTGCTACAGTCCATGGGATCACAAAGAGTTGGATACAACTCAGCAACTGAACGACAACAATTTTAAGCACTTGCTCTGAATTTACTCATTTAAACCTTATATTCAAAATTCTCCAAGTCAGGATTCAACAGTACGTGAACTGTGAACTTCCAGATGTTCAAGCTGGATTTAGAAAAGGCAGATAAATCAGAGATCAAATTGCCAACATCCACTGGATCATAGAAAAAGCAAGAGAGTTCCAGAAAAACATCTACTGCTTTATTAACTGTGCCAAAGACTTTGACTATGTGGATCACAATAAACTGTGGAAAACTCTGAAAGAGATGGGAATACCAGACCACCTGACATGCCTCTTGAGAAATCTGTATGCAGGTCAGGAAGCAACAGTTAGAACTGGACATGGAACAGCAGACTGGTTCCAAATAGGAAAAGGAGTACATCAAGGCTGTGTACTGTCACCCTGCTTATTTAACATATATGCAGAGTACATCATGAAAAACGCAGGTCTGGATGAAGCACAAGCTGGAATCAAGATTGCCAGGAGAAACAACAATAACCTCAGATATGCATATGACACCACCCTTATGGCAGAAAGCGAAGAAGACCTAAAGAGCTTCTTGAAAAGTGAAAGAGGAGAGTAAGAAAG
Organism: Hydropotes inermis; assembly: GCA_020226075.1. NCBI lineage: Eukaryota > Metazoa > Chordata > Mammalia > Artiodactyla > Cervidae > Hydropotes > Hydropotes inermis. Next base: position 9,018,046 of record CM035298.1, on the reverse strand, counting down.
TTGGCTTAAAACTCAACACTCAGAAAACTAAGATCATGGCATCTGGTCCCATTAATTCATGGCAAATAGATGGGGAAACAGTGGAAACAATGTCAGACTTTATTTTTCTGGGCTCCAAAATCACTTCAGATGGTGACTGCAGCCATGAAATTAAAAGACACATGCTCCTTGGAAGAAAAGTTATGACCAACCTAGACAGCATATTAAAAAGCAGAGACATTACTTTGCCAACCAAGGTCCATCTAGTCAAAACTATGGTTTTTCCAGTAGTCATGTATAGATGTGAGGGTTGGAGTATAAAGAAAACTGAGCAGCGAAGAATTGATGCTTTTGAACTGTGGTGTTGGAGAAGACTCTTGAGAGTCCCTTGGACTTCAAGGAGATCCAACCAGTCCATCCTGAAGGAGATCAGTCCTGGGTGTACACTGGAAGGACTGATGCTGAGGCTGAAACTCCAATAATTTGGCCACCTGATGACTTATTGGAAAAGACCCTGATGCTGGGCAAGATTGAAGGCGGGAGGAGAAGGAGATGACAGAGGATGAGATGGTTGGATGGCATCACCGACTCAATGGACATGAGTTTGAGTAAACTTTGGGAGTTGGCGATGGACAGGGAGGCGTGGCGTGCTGCCGTTATTGGGTCGCAAAGAGTCGGACATGACTGGGTGACTGAACTGAACTGAACTGAAACCTTATAACAACTTCTCTCTCTCTAGTTGAGGTGCTAAGATTTTTTTGTTAACCCCATAAAGAGTGAATGACAAAGCTAAATTAGAATCCAGCAGTCTGATTCAAGAGATCATACTCTTAGTAATAACACTGCATTCCTGGAATGCCATAATGTAGAAAAAGTGTCTAAAGATATCATGTTTGCTCTTGTAAGTGTAGAAATTGTTATTATCATTATCTGTGCTCAATATGATATATAAATATCTCAGCCTGACCCAACATTGAACTCTCCTACATATATAAGGTTGTTTTTACAGTTTTTCTTTCAAAATAGAATAATTTTGAGAAAGAAAGTGTATAATTACTTGGGGATCAATGGTGTAAGCTAACATTGTCCTGGTCAAACTGCGACAGATGGTTGTCATATAGAAAATGTGAATTTGCCAATGTTGGCCTGAGTCATTCCTTTTGTGAATATAGTAGCACTGTTGCTGCTTCATGAATTTCTTAAGCTAGAAGGGAATTTAGAGGCCATGAATTCCAATTTCTTATTTATTTTTAAGGGCCAGAGAGATGAGATTACCTCCCTAAGATAACATCTAGTTAGTACCATGGCTAGACTAAAAACCGGGTGATTTTTTTTAAGGCATCCAAGACTTCTTTAAGGCAAATATGTATTTCTTTGGCTGAAATTAAAAGGGATGGATAGAACCTTAGTTATTTTACCATGTACTCATTCCATCACATACTGGCAGGGATTTTCTTCTTCCTTTCTCTTTTTTTAAACTAGTGACCTGTGTGATAGTGCTGACTAGCTTTCACAGAGAGTCCTAAAAATACTTTAGAGAGAAACGTGGGCAGTTTCATGGAATGTGGAATCAGCATAACTTAGAAGAATGTTGTTAGCTTTGACCTTGTCATTGTTTTATTTAATTGTCTTAGGTCAGTCATTTACTGTTTAAAGCTTCAATTCCCTTACAAAGAGAGAAAATAAGTGAAAAAAAAAAAAAAAAAGCCAAGTCCTTTTCTTTTTGTTTTAAATTTTACAAGAACAACAGTCTGAGTTTTGGAAAGGATAGCTGGTAAGAAGACATGAAGACATCACAGACAGATTTCAAATTTGCCAAGGGCTAGTCCTGAGTCCAGTGCATGTTAAGTCACAGTTTTTGAACTGGATTAGTGAGTAGATAGATAGAGATATTGATTAGGACACTAGTGATTATCCAGTAAATTATGCATGACTGAGTTTAAGTAGACCAACAGGATATTTTGGACTGTTTCCCACAAGATGGACTAACATTGACAGTTCTTTTTCTGGAATCAAATGGGGCTACCCTGGGCTTTACAAATGGGCAATAATGGGCATTTTAAAATTTAAATCCTAAAGTAAAAGACCACTAAGTTACTGGAAAATGAGTTCTAACAGTATGGGAATTTTTTTAAGTTATTAAAATCTTGAGACATCCACTGGTATTTTATATATAATTTGGAAAAGTGAAAGTGTTTGTTCCTCAGGAAGTAATCATTAAATGTTCGTTCTGTTTAATATTTGGTAATAACAGTGAAAGAAATACAGGTAAATTTTAGGTACTTAGTTCTGGAACCAAATAGATGGGTTTAAGGAGTTGATTGCCTGAGTTAGCAAATTGTGGTGAGAATCAAGAGAGAAGATGTGTATAGAGTGCACACTCACCCTCATTGTGTTTCAGCTATATTGATTTTTTTTCCATTGTTTGATTGCATTATACTCTCTTCAGCCACAGAGATTGTGGATGATATTGTAGATTGGCTCATTCAACCCCAGTTATGCCTCCTGTAACCCACTTTCCTTTAAACCAGAGGCTAGGGAATTCCCTGGTGATGCAGTGGTTAGGATTCTGTGCTTTGGGGTTTGATTCCTGATGGGGAACTAAATTCCTACAAGTCAAGTGGTGCAACCAAAAAGAGAGACTAAATCATCAAAGCTACATTTCTTAGATTCAAGATTCCAATGAGACTTTCTTCCACCAAATAGACACACACACACACACACACACACACACACACACACACGTATATGAGACTTGGAAGCAAAAATAAACACTGGGGGCAAAGGCTAGCTGTTTCTTTCCATGAGCATAGTCTGGGAGTCCTTTGATTTCTACAACATCTGTTAAGAGTATTCTGATGTTTGAATATATGTACTGTTGAACAGCAGGTAATAAAATCAGCTACATTTTGGGTAGTAATGTTGGATACATCTTCTGATTCAGTCATTTTGACTGTTTACCATCAAGTTTAGTTCCCTGAACTTTCACCAATTCTGTGAGTTAATGCTAGGTTGTTATAAAGGCTCTACTGCTTAATCCTGCTGGAGTGGACTCTGTGGTCTACAACTAAGAATCTTAAAGTAATACAGTGATCTCAAACCTTGAAAGAAGGATCCCTTTCTTCTCATTAAAGTTTATTAATATAAGATAATTTTCATTCTTGTATATATATCCATTCAACATAATTATTGTGCATAAAATACTGGATTAGACACTGCACATAAACTGGTGAATTAAAACAGGTAATTCTAAGTGTAAGAAGTAAAAATCTATCAGGAGTAAATAACAAGTAAATAGACAAATAAATATATGCTAAAATAATAATTAGTGCTAAGGAGAAACTCAGTGAGATGAAGGAATAAAAAAAAAAAAACTAGCTGGATCAAAAGAGATTTATGAAAGGAAGCCAACTAGCAAGCATGTGGTGGTACACATCTGTAGTTCCCAAGGTGGAAAATGTGTTTGGTGCCCTAAGAAATTATGGTGAATTTTACATTAATTAGTAATATAATAGATAGTTAAATAAAAGAGTGGCTAAATAAGTAAAAGCCATTATCTGTCTGATACTGATGGATGATAAATCAATGCTGCTGCTGCTAAGTAGCTTCAATCATGTCCGACTCTGTGCGACCCCATAGACGACAGCCCACCAGGCTCCTCTGTCCCTGGGAGTTTCCAGGCAAGAATATTGGAGTGGGTTGCCATTTCCATCTCCAATGCATGCATGCATGCTAAGTCACTTCAGTCATGACCCAACTCTGTGCAACCCCATGGACAGCAGCCCAGTAGGCTCCTCTGTCCACAGGATTCTCCAGGCAAGAATACTGGAGTGGGTTGCCATTTCCGTCTCCAGATAAATCAATGAAAGGAATGCAATTTGGATGACCTACCAAACCATCAATAATTATTTATTTCTGATAATTAACTGCTTATGTAATTGTTGTATCCAAATAACATAAAGAACCTCTTTTTTTTTTTTTTTCTTAAAGGGCATGGTGATGATCTCTCAGATGACTAGATTCTCTGGAAAAACATAATTCAGGTGAATGTCATACTTTCATTAGAAATTGTATGACATATTATGGTGATGGAATTCTCATTTGACAGAAAAATAAGTTGAGGAACTAATGTAATTATAAATAGAAAGCCAAGTAATATAAAATATAAAATGATCACTCTGAACATGATAATCTAGCCATTATCAAGAAGACTGTGATTATTGAATGTTCTGTTACTCTTCTACAACACTATTAATTTTATATATTAATTTTTTTTAATATAAATTTACCTTTACCATGATTTACTGCCCTTAAAATCTAGGCAGTTTGCTGAAGAGTCAGAAGTTAGTTCCTGCAGTTTTAATGAAAGAGACCTATGATTAACATGTTGGGGAACAAACTGAATCTTCAAATCTTTTCAGGCTATCCATGATGCTGATCAAATGGTGTAAAATGTTTTGAATACTCACAGTTCAGATTGATGTCTTTCATGCTTAGGCATATTTCTTATCTTGGCATGTTCATTTGCAGGTGAAGCAAATTCTGTTTCTGACCTCCCTTCAGCTGTACCTTTGTCCAGCTAAACCTGGCAAAGCATTTTATGAATGGGCATTCTGCCATCATGGCAGATGGACCTGGGCAAGCAAGTTCAAGAGCCAGAATGTATGTCATATTTGACTAAGAAAGGCACATTGACACCAGTTTGTATGGAATCAGCGTTTGGTGTGCAATCTTGCTCCCTATGGCTGAGGGGATATGACCTACCACTCTAGCTGATTATGAATCAACTTCATAAATCTCAAACATTTAAGCCTAGTCATTATAGCTCTGTTGTGTAGGAAAGTAAGGATAGAAATCACAGGTTGTTGGAGGAGACAAAAATGTAAAGTTTTGTCCACAAGATGTTTCTTGAAAAAAATATTGGATATAGATAGTTCTCCCAAATAAGTATCACATCAACTACAAAAATCATACTGATCATTTGCTCTATCCACGCTGCTTGTAAGGTTGCTGTTGCTGTCCAGTCACTCAGCCGCGTCCTACTCTTTGTGACTCCATGGACAGCAGCACACACACTTGTCTGTCCTCTGCCATCTCCCTGAGTTTGCTCAAGCTCACGGCCGTTGAGTGGCTGATGTCATCCAACAGTCTCATCCTCTGTCATCCCCTTCTCCTCCTGCCTTCACTCTTTCCCAGCATCAAGGTGTTTTCTAATGACTTGGCGCTTTGCATCAGGTGGCCAAAGTATTAGAGCTTCAGATTCAGTCCTTCCAATGAATATTCAGGACTGATTTCCTTTAGGATTGACTGGTTTGATCTCCTTGAAGTCCAAGGGACTCTCAAGAGTCTTCTCCAACACCACAGTTTAAAAGCATCAATTCTTTTTTGGTCAGCTTTCTTTATGGTCCAACTCTCACATTGATACATGACTATAGGAGAAACCATAGCTTTGACTAGATGGACCTTTGTCAGCAAAGTAATGTCCCTGCTTTTTAATGTGCTGTCTAGGTTTGTCATATCTTTTCTTCCAAGGAGCAAGTGTCCTTTAATTTCCTGGCTAGAGTAACTATCTGCAGTAACTTTGGAGCCCCCCAAAATAAAGTCTGTCACTGTTTCCACAGTTTCCCCATCTATTTGCCATGAAGTGATGGGATCAGATTTCATGATCTTAGTGTTTTGTTTGTTTGTTTTTTAATGTTGGATTTTAAGCCAGCCTTTTCAGTCTCCTCTTTCATCTTCATCAAGAGCGCTTTAGCTCCTCTTTGCTTTCTGCCGTAAGGGTGGTGCTATCTGCATATCTGAGATTACTGATTTTTCTCCCGGTGATCTTGATTCCAGCTTGTGCTTCATCCAGCCTAGCATTTCACATGATGTACTCTACATATATTTTAAACAATCAGGGTGACAATATACAGTCTTGAAATATCCTCTTTTCCCAATTTTGAACCAATCCATTGTTCCATTTCTGGTTCTAACTGTTGCTTCTTGACCTGCATACAGGTTTCTCAGAAGGCAGGTAAGGTGGTCTGACACTCCCATCTCTTTTAGAATTTTCCACAGTAGTACTTTTAAGGTAGTACATTTATAAACAGTTTTTCAGAGAAAACATTTATGGTTTTCTCTTCACATAAGCACAAGTAATTTATCTGAGCAATAGCAATTTTATACTTTATATCTCTTTTATCTTTATATAACATATTTATATATTCTATGCTATTCTTTTCCATTTCTTCAACTTTACCTTTTCTCTCCAACTTCCCTAATATAATTTACAAAACATCTACTTCTGCTTCATTGACTATGCTAAAGCCTTTACTGTGTGTATCACAGCAAATTGTGAAATATTCTTAATGAGATGGGAATACCAGACCACATTATCTGCCTCCTAAAGGAAACCAGTCCTGAATAGTCATTGGATGGACTGATACTGAAGGTGAAGCTCCAGTACTTTGGCCACTTTATGCAAGAGCTCATTCACTGGAAAAGACCCTGATGCTGGGAAAGATAGAGGGCAAAATAAGGCAGTGGCAGAGGATGAGATAGTTGGATAGCATCACTGACTCAATGGACATGAGTCTGAGGAAACCAAGGGAGATAGTGAAGAACAGAGAAGCCTGGTGTGCTGCAGTTCTTGGGATCTCAGAGTAGGGCATGACTTAGTGACTGAACACTAACAGCAAAATGTGATTTACAGTCTACTTAATTGGGAATGAATCTTCTGAGAAATGTATTTTAAATCATTATTCACCTCACCTCCATCCTCTTAGTCCTTCTTTTCCTATGATCTCTGCCAATGATGTTAGAATTACAATGGTTAAAAACATTAAGCTCATCTTTGATATTTATCTTTTATTTCTATATCTATTTATTCTTCAAAATTATGCAATGCTGTCACCAATTTATCTATGTAATATATTCTTTCCTTTCCATACACATTTCTGTTACTTTAGTTCTTAGCCTCATCATCTCTCACCTGGACTAGGAAAGGCCTCCCTTAAGTATTTAGCAGAATGGCTTCGAAGTCAAACAGCACAGGTCATAAATCCTGGTACAGCCATTTAAATTCTGTTGATCCTAAAGAATTTGCTAAATGGTACTTACAGCTAAAGAATGTGAGAAGGAATAAAGTGACACTATATATACAAATATAAAATATATATTACCTATAATAGTTACTATGTATTATCTTCATAAGCATCATTATTAATGCTTTCTGACTGCCCACCAATTTGTGATAAAATTCATTACTCAAATGCTACATCTAGCCATAAAATGACCAAATACCATTTCCAGTCCACTTCAGATTTATCTGAGTTATTCCCCTATTTTTATCAAAATAAAACTGAAATCTCTTAGCATGTACTGCAAAAGGTAATGCAATTTTGATGCCTGGAAGACTGGATTTAAATCTAAGCATGACCACTTAGTCAACAAATATTGATTGGTGAGCTAGGGCATATCTGGCACTTTGAAGGCTGAGGACTGATCAATTAACCAAGCAGACACAACTGCTTCCTGTTCTGGCTATAGATTCATTTAAACATGCTGAACTGTAGTTTCCCTCCTTATAAGACAGGGATAAAGGTACCTAGATTTGGGGCTTGTTTGAAAATTTCAATGTGATAGCAAGTGGATTATTATAATTTTGTAAATATATGCTTAATGATAATTAAGAGTAATTAGTTTGAAGTCAGGAACAAAACTTGAGATTCTAACAGAGAGAGAGGGTCCCAAATGGCAGAAAAAAGTAAAGACAGAGTGTTCTAGGTACAGAAGTGCTCTTCTCATTCTTTGGATACATGTATATCAGTTTCTGTTCGTTTGTTTGTTGCTGTTGTTTTTAAAGGCAATCATCTCTAACATGTGTATCTGTTTTCCACTTACAGTGTGTACTGTTTTCATTCGATATTTTAATATTAGTAAACTAACATATTGTTCTTATTTTTATATAAAATGTAACTATAATGTTTTCTTTAAATCAATGGGCCATTCTTTCTTAACTTTTTTTGGAGAATAACGGCCTAAGGCATACTGTCCTTTGAAAGTTAGAAGGCATTGAGTCCAGGATATTTCCGTGTTACAAAAAACAATGACAAGAAAAGAAGAGAATTAAAGGGAAAATTGGGTTATGGGGAGAGAGTTGAAGGAAAGAGGATTTCATGTAAGTGAAAAAAAGCAAAAGCATTTTTTCACATATATGGCATGGTATGGAAAAACCTTTTATTTAGTGCTTTCTTTTTCATTTCTAGATGTAATTTCAGTATTTTGTTTCACACTCTCTTACTGTGGAAAATATTATCTTGAAATACCTAGAAAGAAACCAGAACAACAGAAAACTAATTAATTCTTTTAAAGTCAATTAATTAGAAGATCTAGGGTAACATTATACTCCTGCTACTCTGGGAATCTCTATTTTAGGTAAATGAATTTTACTATGAGTAAGTTATAACATAGCCATAATATACACGTATGTATGTGATTTGGTTCATTGACATGCATTTTTCTCATTAGGTTGTCAATAGATCAGGCCTGAGATTTTTAGTCACTATCATATCCCTATCTTCTACCACAGACCCTGAAACTAAATAGTCAATCCTTAGAATTAAAATCCAAATTTCTTATCATGTCCTAGAAGACTAATCTCACTTGGCAAACCTTTAACTATGTTTCCTACTTCTTTCTCTCTCTGAAACTGTAACCACATTTTGCTCTTTGCCATTCCTAGAAAACATCAAGCACACACCTGCCTCATTGCTTTTATATTTCCATTCTCTCTCCCTGGATCTTTTACCCCATAGATATCTGAATGGTGTTGTCCATTATTTGATTTGAGTACCTGCACATATTAGAGAGGCCTTTCCTGACAACCCTATACAAGATGTCACTTCCTGCCATTCCATATGTAGCTGCTTTATATTTATTCCTACATTTTATAGTTATTTTATTTGGTGGTGTTTATGGAGCATCTACTTATAGCAAATACTTACCTAAACATAGGAATATGACACACACAAACATGTAAAAATCACTGGTTTTGAGGAACTAAAATTCTAGCTCAGAGATATAGAAGATAAAATTTTAAACTAAACTAAATAATATTTATATTAGTGATAAATATCATGGAAAAAACAAATGAGGAAGGGGCTTAGAAAATATTGGGTGGTCAGAGCAGCCCTATTTACAGGTAACCATCTAAGTTAAGGCAAAAAACGTGAGAGAGAAAGCTCTTCAGTGGTCTGACAAATAAGCTTTCAAGGAAGAGAAGATAGTAAGTAGAAGGCCCTCCTTTGAGAGCTCAACAAATTTAATCCAGGATCACAGTAGAGCCCCTATAGGTAGAGCAGTGATTGAAGGGAGAATATTAAGGAATGAAGAAGAAAAAAGTGGGTTTCAGTCCTGGACTTGGGAGATCATAGTAAACATGAACTGTTACTATGAGATGCTGTGGTTTTTAAACAGAGTGGTGGTATGATTGAACTTGGGTTTTAACTGAATATCTTAAATTATTTTGTTAAGAATAGAATGAAGTGGGGGCATAGCAATAAAATAAAGAACATAGGAAGCTCTTGTAGTAATCCTCAGAAGGTGATGCTGAAACAGTGGAAATTGTAAGAAGTGGTGACATTCTGGATATGTTTTCAAGGTAGAACCAAAAGGTTTGTTGATGGATAGGAAGCAGGATTTGAGAAAAATGTGAAAAAGAAAGGATTTTTACAAGTAACCAGAGGTAAAGAGATGCCATTGTTAGACTGTGATAGAGCAGATTGTGAATGGTGGGGCAGATGCCAGTGCATGCTTCAAGTAATGGTGAAACAACAGCAAACAAAAGCAAAACAGGTTATCTAGCATTATTCAGTTTATGATTTACTGGGGAAACAGAAAGCAGATAAAATAAGGGTAATAGATGGAGACCACAGGCTTTCTATTGTACATAAGACAATGTAGTACTTAACGTATACAGCAGCTATTGTAACAGATAAATATCCATGGCTTATACACATAGAAATTTTTGTTTATATTTAGGTATAAATAACAGTGGTGGCAGTGGGATATTCTGCTCTTTGAAGTCCTTCTCTACTCAGGTTAAGGAGCCCTCCTCTATTTTCAAAGTGTGGCTCCCGATATTGCCTGGAACATCAACATCTAGATGGTTGGTAAGCAGAGTGAGTGTAGAGATCTAACAGGAGATTTTATGTGTTCAGCATAGATGTGATGGACTTTACTCCGCCTCCGCTGATTTCACTGAGTGTGATATAATCACATGGTCCCATTAGGTGCAGGGTTACTTGGAGAATGCAGTCCCTGTGGAGGCAGCCACTTGCCAGCAATAGCTCTACACCCAGAAGAAGAAGTCTGTCTTCGGTGGAGGGCTAGCTCTGTTTGTTGCATGAGATCAAGACATTTTTGACCAAGAGTTTAACATTTTCACAGAGACTTGAAGGAAATGATAAAGTAAACCACGTAGCTCTGTAAATGAAGACATTTTAGGCAGAAAGAACAGCAAATGTGAAGATCTTGAGCAAGTGCGTGAGAACGTTCTTTCAGAGTAGTCTCAAAAAGTCAGTATAGTGGGTGTGCATTGGCCAAGGGTGAGTCAGAGAACCAAAAGTCAGAGCTGACCAGAGGACTTTGAGCCTTTTAAGCTATGGTCAAATTTTTGGCTATGATGGAGATAAGTAGCCATTAAAAATGTTAAGCATAGAATGACGTGCTGTAGTTTTGTGGGAAATTACTTATGCTGCAATTGAAAACAGATTATTGAGTCATATGAGTACAAGAGAAATGTTGTAAGGCTACTTTGATAGCCCAGGGAGAGGAGGGTAGGGTTGGGTTCTGGAAAAAACAAAACAAAACTATATTTTAGAATCAGCATTTTCCCCAAACTACGTATTCTAATATTTTAAACTTATTAAAATAAAATACTAGGAAGCATTTTGAAGGCAAAGCTGAGAATATTTCCTGAAGGATTATTTGTGAGACATAAGAGAAGAAACAATATTTCTCAAGATTTTGGTAGGAACAATGGGAAGTATGGAAATACCATTTACATAGATGAGGAAACCTGCAAGAAAAGCAGGTTTGGGGTCATAGAGATTTAATTTTCCACCATTCTTATCTAGATATCGGTTGGAGTAGGGCATAATCTAAAAGTTCATGTTGTGGAAGGTTTCTCATTCTCTGGAGGAGGAAATGGCAACCAATGTCAGTATTCTTGCCAGAAAAATTTCAAGGAAAAAGCAGCCTCATGGGCTACAGTCCAAGGAGCCACAAAGACTTGGACATGATTTTTACTGAGCACACAAATTTCTTATAATCAATAAAATCTTGTTTGGGGTAGTATAAAGTAGGAAAACCCAGGTTCCAGTATGATTTTATTGGAATAATGTTTACAGGAATCCCAATGAAGAATGGAGCCATTTCATTTAGCATGTTTTGACTTTCTGCAGCAGATTATCTCAGAGTCTGCTGCACACGGGCAAAGTGTATAAAGTTCAATATGAAGAAATACAGGGAAAGGTAGTCTCCAGAGTTAGTCAATAGCTACACTGTGACCAAAATCCAAGTTCCTTCTACATCAATGTACAATCATTCTAACTCTGGACTTCACTTTGATGCTAGTTCTCATATTCTTAAAAGAGCTGATAGAAATGCCTAAGGTAACGTTCATTTGTTCATGTCCAGTGGAAGGGCAACAGAGAAGGCTCTAACATAAACGTGGATTGTAATTCCCTCTTTTTAAGTGTGTTAGGTCCACTTGACCTGTCATTTCAACAATTACTGTCAGCAAGATCCCTCTCTGGAAATAAGAATGAGATAGATAACTATGAATGAATGAATGGGTGGATGAAAAAATTAATTAAAACTGAAAGATTTTATTAGGAAGAAGAAAGGGTAGGCAAACAATAGAATGTGTTATCTGGAAAGGAAGTTCTCTTATCTTTCCAAATGCAATCAGTTCCTTGTGAAAAGTATTTTAAATTGTTTCACCATAAGTTATTTTTCATGTTCAAGAAATTCACATATATTCACATACATTAATTGAGTATGTATTCATTTGGGTGGGGCTTCCCTGGTAGCTCAGCTGGTAAAGAATCTGCCTGCAAGGTAGGAAGCCCCAGTTCTATTCCTGGGTTGGGAAGATCCCCTGGGGAAGGGATAGGCTACCCACTCCAGTATTCTTGGGCTTGTCTGGTGGCTCAGCTGGTAAAGAATCCACCAGGAATGCAGGAGGCTGGGGTTTGATCTCTCAGTTGGGAAGATCCCCTGGAGAAGGGAACTGGCTACCCTCTCCAGTATTCTGGCCTGGAGAATATCACGACCTGTATAGTCCGTGGGTTCACAAAGAATCTGACATGACTGAGAGATTTTCTCTTTCACACTTTCACTCGTTTGGGTATGATTTTTTTTTTTACTTCTATAATATCTGTGAGATTTATTACATTGAGTGTATATGTAGTAAGTATTGATTGTTTTATTGTTAAGTAGTGTTCCATTGTATGAAAGTACCACATAGGCATTAGCTTGTTCACAGTTTTGGGTAATTCTGAGTAAAGCTACTATGATTATCTTAAATCTTTCAGAAAGGGAGTTATACATATATTTCTTTCTCTTGAAAAAATATCTAGAATTTGAATTGCTATGTTATACATTTAATCTGACAGAAACTACCAAACTTTTCTTCAAAGTGGTTGTACGCACACAGTACTAAATATAATAGAGACAGAAATAAGTTCATTAGCATTTGTGGTTATAGATTTGTAAAATATTATAATTTAAGTGATTATGAACTTTTAGTTCTTCACTTCCAAACTACAGTGTGTAGAGAGAGGTGAGAGATATGTCTTATATACTGAGAAGATACACTAATTTTTTCCAGGATGAATTCAAAACTGCTGGCATAAGATTTTTGAAGCCCAGAAAAGATAGATGTCTGTATCTTTCTGGTGGAAGGGGCACTCAACACTTTGTCAGAGATTCAGAGATGGAGTCTTTAGGAACACCCAGTCTCTAGAGCAAAGGGCCAGGACACAGGACTGGAAACAACTTTTCATTTTTAAATATCATAAAACTCCAAGAAAAGTTGTATCCACTATATGGCATATGTTTCACTGGTTTAGAAAGAGCCTGGTTCCTTGTTAAATTCTAGACAATCAGTTTTACCTCCATGCAGTGAACAGTAACACCCTCTGATTCACCTGTACAGTCCTTCACTAAAAACAGACCAATGACATCATGTCTATTTATGTGATACCACCTGCTATGTACTGAGTGTTTGTATCTTCTCAAAATTCATATGTTGAAATCCTGACCTGCCAGCATGATCGTATTAGGAGGTGGGCATTTTGGCAGTGATTAAGTAGGTCAGGAAGGGTGATCACCCATGAATGGGGTTAGAGCGAGCTCTTATAAAAAGAGATCCCAGAGAGCTCTCTCACTCCTTCTGCCATGTAAGGACAGAGCAGCAGAAAGCTGTCTGTGACCCAGAAAGTATATCTTCCAGTGCCTTGAACTTGGACTTTTCAGTCTCCAGAACTGTGAGAAATATCTGTTGTTTAAACTCCCCAGTCAGTGGTATTTTTGCTATAGTAAACCAAAAAGACTCAAACACCACCCATGTGGGGTAGAGGTAAAGTAACTGTAAGACATGCATTCCTAATACAAGTGTGTGAAAGTGAAGGGGAAGTGGAAATCGCTCAGTCTTGTCCAACTCTTTGTGACCCCATGGACTAAACAATCCATGGAATTCTGCAGGCCAGGATACTAGAGTTGGTAGCCATTCCCTTCTGCAGGAGATCTTCTCAACCTAGGGATTGAACCCAGGTCTCCCACATTGCAGGCAGATTCTTTACTAGCTGAGCTGCCAGGGAAGCCCAATACAAGTATATAGAGTTCAGGAAAGTGTATTTGTTATGGCATGATAGTTTTGTTTATTATCTTTATCTCTGTATGAGTCTTGAAAAATGGACATCTGCTGATAATAAACTTTCTCTCCTATTTTAAAAATTTCTTCTTCTTCTTTTTTTTTTTACTAACTTTAATTATTTAAAGCTGGGTTTTCATCTATATTTTACTTTTGTAAACATACATATAACATAAGATTGTGTCTGTCTCTCTTCTTTTGTCTTCTAGATAAAAACTGTTTGGTTTATATGACTCTTTCTTTTCTAATATACCAGAAAAGTTTCACTGTCAACTCAAAAATGTATTCTCATTACTTCACTTATGCATGTGCTCACAGGCATCCTGGTCACTAAATGAAAGGTGATGCACAGCTAGACTTTAAAACTGTCAACACTGTTTAAAATTTGTTTCCTTTCCTTCATGTACATGATACTTCTCTGTGTTATGGGCAGACAAAGGTAAACAATTACAGGCCTAATGCAATACTTTTTCCACTGTTTTGAATAAAGCTATTGGATTGAAGTCTTTGTTTTTATTATCATATAGTTTGAGATCCTGATTCAGTGACTACTGTGAGAGGCATCCACTCTGGCTCTTTCTATTGTTATTCATGGGGGTAGGGGTGAGGTGGGAGGATGGACATCATCCTTTGCAGCCCCTTTATTAAAATAATTTCAACTCCTTAAGAGAATAAACACTCTCTCCTACTTTCTCCCTCTTTCCCTCCCTCCTTCCCTCTCTCTTTCTTTTCTTTTTTTTTTTTTTTTTTGGTCTTTCTCTGTCTGACTTTCTAGGGTCACATCACTTTCAGGAGGCTTGCTGTCCTCTTCTAAAAGTCACTGCACCTGGCTTCATGAGTTAAGCTCATTCTTATCATCACACTAAGCTCCTGCAACTGCCATCATGTCAGACCTAGCCCTTCATTTTCCTAAACCACCTCTGACGCAAGGTTATTGCCGATAACGGACACTTACTAAAGATGTAGCAAAGGGTAATTAGAGCCCGAGGAAGAAGAAAACTAAACTTCAAATAGAAACCTCCTTCCTAAATTTGATCATCTCTTCCACATTCTAAGGAATTTCTTACCGGCTGTATTCTTCTTTAGAACTCAGCTTATCACCAACTCCTGAGGCCTTTTCTCTGCCAGATGCCCTTTGCTCTTCACTAGGCCATCAAACTACAAACCGTCACAGTACTCACGTTCCTGGGCAGAGCAATTTCATCTCCTTGCTCTCACTCATGCTCAAACGGACCCTGAAACCACCAACTTTTCTAATGACGTGGACACAGCAGGTCTCTACCAAGTATTTAATATGCTAAAAGCCATGAAAAACTGTTTTCTTTTTTAAAAGCAGTTCTTGATCCTGATACATGTCTAATTATACCCTTCCCCTCCCCCCCCACCTACTGAGATTGCTTATCCATTTCCTCATTCCAATTTAATTTGAATCAGAGCTCAAAACTCAATGATCTGAATCATTTTTGAAGATTTTCAGTAAAAAAAGAAACAGCAGACATGCACCACTTGCATTCTGATTAAATTTTCCTTCAGATTTCTCAGAGTTGTTTCCCCTTCATATTTAAATATTGAACTGGGCATATAAGAAGAGAGTGCCAAGTAGGATAAAGCAATTGTTAACAAAATAGTCAATTGCAGTGAATTGAAATATGAATACCAATCTTGCACTATTTTTCCTAACATTGTAAGGGGCATGGTTAGCCTTAATGATGTGAGCCAAGGACACTGCTTTCATCCAGGCAAACCATACATTTGCTTCTTCATTCCTAAAGTCCCTCATGGAAAAGTGAACTGACAACTATACTGGGTTAGGGGAAGCACACTGATTGAGACTGCCCACCCTGGCCAGGCCAACCATCTGCATGAGTTGTTTTATAATAGGAGGTCCTGGTAAGGAACATGGAACTAATAAGCCTCCACCAACCAGCAGAGTTCAGGAAAGGTCAAAAGGAGACACCACATGTCTGACCACCTCCCGGAATCCTTCTCTCTGGCATCCATCTTGGCTGAACAAGGCGTGCACCACCAGGAAGGACTCTGAGTCAGAATCATCGGCTAAGGACAACCTGGAAACTAATCCCATCACCATAAAACCAGAGACTGCAAAGCCGGGTGACAGCACTGTTTTCCTGGGTTCCTTACCCTAATGTTCTCTGCCCGGGTACATTTTCACAATAAAATCTCTTTCTTTGTCAGCATATGTGTCTCCTCAGACAATTCATTTCTGAGTGTTAGACAAGAGCCCAGTGTCGGGCCCTGGAAGGGGTCCCCCTTCCTGCAACACTACCACTTTTATCTGGGAAAGTAAGATTCTTCCTCAGTCTGCTAAGCTCATTGGAAAGAGAGAGATACTTATGGCCCCACATCTACAGAGTACTTAGAAAAACCCTAGAAAATGCTTAAATAATAATGTTGGCTATCATTACTGATATCATTACTGATAGCAGAGTATAGGATTTAAGAGACAAGACTATGGAATGAGGTAGCCTGGTTTAAATCTTAATATTTCACTTTATTTGTTGTGATCTTAGGCATTCAGCTTAAATTTTCAGTTTCCTCATCTGTGAAAAAAATGTCACTAACAATGACAACCATGTTAGGAAGTGGCTCAGAGGTTTAAAATACATTTGAAATGTTGGATGGTGCTGGCACATTTAGGTGCTTAATAAGAGATCCCTTCCTTTGTTCTTGCTTTTTCCAGAGGTGGCCTGGACTCCCTTCCTCTGTACTTAATGGCTTTGGTCTTTCAGCTTTTGGTAAAAAATATGGAACCTGGGAAACAGCTGGTGTTAAAAGCATTCCTGCTACTACAGATTAGGTGGGGCTTCCCAGGAGGTGCAATGGTAAAGAATCTGCCTACCAATGCAGGAGACACAAGAGACCTGGGTTTGATCCCTGGGTTGGGAAGATCCACTAGAGAAAGGAATGACAACCCACTCCAGTATTCCTGCCTAAAAGGGTCCCACAGACAGAGGAGCCTGGTGGGCCACAGTCCATGAGGTCATGGAAGAGTTGGGCATGATTGAAGATACACAGACATGAGTGCACAGATTAGGTGTGGGCCTGTACAGAAAATTTTGGAAAGAGGTCCCACTGGGGAATTTGAAATTTGTGTGTAACTAATGGTGTTAGTGGAAATTGGCAGTGCAAACCCAATGTCCAAATAGAAAAAAAAAGGAGTCCAGGCCTGAAAATCAATTTCTTTTCTGGGGATCCAAAGATAGTTCCAGCTTGAAACAACTCATTTCAGTATAGAAAGAAGAAAAACAGAACAAAACAAAACAAAACAAAACATGGAAATCATGCCATGTGAACCATCTCTCCTTTGTTTTTTTCCTTTAGTTTTCACATTTGGAAAGTTTGCTCATACAAATGTGTATAATCCATCACATTCATTCATCATGCTCATGTTTTGGCAAGTGAGAGTCATGAGGATTTTACTGGGGTTTTCTGAATGGGTTGTGAAGTGTCTTTATTCTGTTCTGCTAGTGTTTCCCCAGCTTCTGGTGCTTGTTAATGATGTTTATACCTGGAAGGGGTCAGGTGAACCCTCGTAACGGTTCGAATGTCTTACTGGGAACTTATTTTGGTTTTATTCAGTACCATGAATCTCTCCTTCCTCAGTTTCTGGAATTTGTGTTTGGAATATGTTGGCTCTATATGCACAATGCAGGTCCAATTTGTGATGGAGGGCTGGGGAAATATCCATACATCTGCTGGGAGGTAGGAATTGAGCCAGAGCAACTGCTGAAAGCATTTGACTTTTGACAACACAGACCAGTCATCTGTGCTTCCACATATGCAACTCTGCAAACAAAGGCAGAGAAGGGAGGAATGAGTGGTATGTGACCTCTTATTTACTAGGAAGAGACTGTGCAATTTATTGGAATCTCCAAAATTGTAGCTGTGTGACTCTGTGGTTATATGTGTGGAAGTGGGTATAAAACTGACAAATGGGCAACAATGAACAAAAATCGTAGCATTTTCAGACCTTGGCTGTATGAAGCAAAACAAAAATTAGATTCAGAAGGGGAAGAAAGCCAATGTGATACCACAAAACCCAGACGAAATGTCTGGTTTTTTATCATGCTGCTCTAACATTTTAAAAGCAGCAAGCATCATAGAAGTGTTTTTGGAGGGCCTTATCTACAGGAAATTCATCCTTTACATTATCTTGCAATCAAATTGCATGTTTTAATTGAAATCAGACTTTCAACCTGAATATGTACAGATTTATATTCTTAAATGGAAATTCCAGGATAATTTTTTGATTGTGTCAGACAGGGTACTATGTGAATTACCTATTAGTTCATTTCACTGATGCTAAGGAATAGGTTTACTTCAGCCTAAAAAAAAAGAGCATAAGTGGTGAAAATTTAAATATTTAATATTGGGAATAGAGATGGTTTTAGACTCTATTCCTTTGGTTGCATTTAAGAAAGTGAGAATTGGGACACCCAGTTCAATTAATAATCCATCAGTGTGACTCTTGTATGCCAGGCACTTTATTGGCTTTAAAGTTACTGCTGCATATGGCTTGTTTCTTGGTCCAGAGAGTATCACAAACTAAGGGAAAACCAACACTAAATAAGTCATCATGATAAAATAGAATTATGCAGTCTCTCACAGAGGCATCAAATATGTATGTACAGACTGTCAGCTGGTTGGAGTTCAACTCCAGCTTCCAATGCTTATGGATACTTTGATTTTTTGTTAGCTACTTACTTCTCTGTACCTCAATTTCCTATCTCTCAAATGGAGATAAAATTAGTACCTGCCTCTTAGGGTTATCATAAATATCAAATAAGTCAATCCCTGTGATATATGGAACAATACCCAGCACAAAGTAAATCCTTATTATATATTTTATTATTATTAGGCTTAATAATCAATCTCAGAAATTGGAAACATATTACAAACATTTTGCTTTCCCTTAATATCCTATATATTATAATAAAACTTTTGTATTTATCTTATTGATTCAGAAATGTGATAATGATGACTGTGTGCATTCTAAATATTCATCAATTTCTTGCCTTAGAATAGTATATATGTGCTATTTATAACTCCATATGACACATATAACTGATATCTAAAATAAATGGCCATACTCCTCTTATATCTAATTAAAATACTTAACATTTTTAGTTGAAGTTTTTTTAAGGTAGGATTAGCTAGGCCATATGTGACAAAAGCACATAAATAAGAGTGTGTAAACAAGATAAAGTTATACTTTTTCCCCAGATAAGAAGAGTCTGGAGGTAGGATTCCGGGGACAACCTGTTATGATCAGGGATCCAAGCCCTTTCTAACATTCTGCTTACTCCTTAAAGTTTAGGCCTTTTCTGCAAGCTCCAAGATGTCCAGCCAAACACTTGCCATCATGTCTGTATCCTAACAATCAGGAAGCAAGAAACAAAAACAAGTTAAAGGCACCCTCTAGACATCTGGTGAAGAAGTTCTCATTTAGGTTCCTCAGAACAATTCTTCTTACATCTTTTTGGCTATAACTTAGGCACATGACCAACAACTAGCCCCAAGAGAGGTTGGGCAGTATGATCTTTATCTGAAGTATTCATATTTCTAGCTAAGGGTGGGAGTGTAATATTAAGAGGTCAAAAAGAAAAAAGGTAGTGGAGAAGCATACATTTATCAAGCAGGTAGTTTAAACAGAGTTGAAGCAGAGATAATGTTTATAAACTCCATAGTTGACTGCTGCCGACTGGTTAGGTGACTTTGGGTAAGAGACTTCATTTCTCTACTCTTTAATTTATTCATGAGGAGCAGAGGTGTGTTTCGGAGAAGTTGGTCAGTGAATGTCAGCACTTAGAACTGTGCTGGGCACATGAAACCTGCTTATTTCAGTGTGTGGGAAGCCACTGAATAGGACTGCTTAGTAGGCACAATGGTAGGCTGAGGAGAATGCTGCCATCTCTCCATATTTTTAAAGTGATCACTCTGGGAAATTATATGGAAAGAAGAGAAGTGTAGATGTAGGGAAAAGTGTTAGAATGGCACTGCAATAGAAGTGATGAGGGAAGAATTTGGTACCAGTGGAGTTGTGAGAAGTGGTTGCATTTAGATTTATTCTGACAGTGAACAAATCCAACATACTTATGAGGACTGGGAGATAGTTAAAATGACTGTTTATTCTTTTATCTGCTTTATCTCTGTGCTATTATAACCATCATTTCCCCTCACTTATATTAAGTACCACCACAATGTTTTGCACATGATGAGGGATGCATAAATGCTATGAGTGAGTGAGTGAAAGTCGCTCAGTCATATTCTACTCTTTGGGACCCCATGGACAAGAGCCCACTAGGCTCCTCTATCCATAGAATTCTCCAGGCAAGAATAATGGAGTGGGTTGCCATTTCCTTCTCCAGGAGATCTTCCTGACCCAGGGATCAAACCTGGTTCTCCTGCACTGCAGATTCTTTACTGTCTGAGCCACCGGGGAAGCCCTGACATAAATGCTATAGTCAATGCAATTGGAAAGTTAGCTGCTCCTGGTTGTTTTGGGTATATTACGTTCATTCTCAAACACATATTGATTTATACAATGATTATAACATTATAATCTTCTAAATATAATGAAAGATGTTCTGATTAATATGTAATGAAATGATGTAATTTAAGTAAATTGAATTTTAAATAATCATCTAAATCCTGTGCTATGTGCTACGTCACTTCAGTCATGTCCCAACTCTTTGCGACCCTATGAACTGTAGCCCAAGAGACTCCTCCGTCCATGGAATTTTCCAAGCAAGAATACTGGAGTGGATTGCCATGCATCCCTTCAGGGGATCTTCGTGACCCAGGGATAGAACATGTGTTTCTACATCTCCTGCATTGGCAGGTGGTTTCTTTACCACTAGTGCAACCTGGAAAGTGCAATTAACAGCTTAAAGCCGCTGTTCTAATTTTGCTGCTTTACCATCATACTTTTAAGAGCACACATCAAAAATAGATATTTTTCCTGTTAATTTTAGAGTCAGTATGGTAGAGTGAGTGCACTTTCCTGGTGGCTCAGCGGTAAAGAATCTGCCTACAATGCAGGAGACCTGGGTTTGGTCCCTGGGTTGGGAAGATCCCCTGGAGGAAGGCATGGCAACCCACTCCTGTATTCTTACCTGGAGAAATCCTATGGACAGAGGAGCCTGGCAGGCTATATAGTCCATGGGGTCGCAAAGAATCAGATGTAACTAAGGTGACTTAGCATGCTTGCATGTATGGTGAAGCTAAAAGAATTACTTTATAAATATGTTGATTGAGACTCAAATACCAGTTAAAATATTTTATTTTTTTTGAAGTTTGTTTATTATTTGAGTCTTTGTTTTAAAAGCACTTCCAATTCAGACCTCTGTGTGGCACATGGTCTTGCATGTCAGGGATTGTTGTTGTGGTTACTGTATCACCAATTTAAATTATAATATCAAGTTGTTGGCTCAATAGCTTTTCTTTTAAAATCTTCAAAATATTATTCTGTCTTCTGGTATCCAATAACCTGAAATTCTTTGATCCTTGTACTTTAGTAGATGATCTCTTGTGGTATACTTATGGAAATTTCTTTTGTCTTTGCTGTTTTTCCATTGCACCTTATCTATCTTTTTGTTAATATATAGATCATTTAAATTTGGGGTTTTTCATCTTTTATCTGTCACTTATGCTTTTTATCTTTTGGAAATGATATGATCTGATATTGGCATATGTATCTCCTTCCGTATGTCTCTATATCTATCACTTTCTGCTAAATTTGTCTTTCATCTTATTTTTGAGCTCACTTTATTCTTCATCAGGCTATATCTTGCTTACTCATTTAATACATTGCATACATTGCAAACATAACTTGTTTCACCGATTTTTTCTTCCTTCTGATTATTATATTTTTTTCTGATTTAAAAATTTGATTATATCATTTCTTATCTCCTAAGAATAAATTTATGTCATTATTATTTAAAATTATTTTACATCAATTTCAGTAACTTGCTGTGGATGATTTGTTTTTCAGCAAGCTATTTTATACTTAAGGTGGTTATATACCTCAGGTATGACGTCATGCTCCTCTAGGAAGGAGTATGGGCTGCGCCATCTGGATTGCATATGAAAAGGGCTGAACACAGGCATTAGTCTGTGTCTGGCTGGTGGAACTTAGGAAGAAGTTAGCACTGAGAGCTTGAGTGAATGACTCTACAGCCATCACATGCCAAGAATTGCCTTGGCTGAGGTTGTCATTATAAACCCTTAAAGAGAAGCAGCTTTGTGAGCACCACCGTCTCCAGGCTGTAATTCAGTCATACTGTAATTTGAATGGGAC
This sequence comes from Hydropotes inermis, assembly GCA_020226075.1. Lineage (NCBI taxonomy): Eukaryota > Metazoa > Chordata > Mammalia > Artiodactyla > Cervidae > Hydropotes > Hydropotes inermis. The sequence continues at coordinate 8,995,826 of CM035298.1, read as the reverse complement.
ATAGGGTAGGAGTGAAGTCTCTTGTTTTCCTGGTCAATCCTCTTCTGTTTCCTTCAACTCCCTCAGTAGGGAGCAGGGCTTTTGCTTGCTGACACCTCTCCCATGGAGATACTCTCTTGTGGAGATGCTCTTTCATGCTTACATCTGGATTGCTCTGGTGAAAGATCCGGGAAAATTTTCTAGACTCCAGACTGAGGGAGAGGCAAGAACAGAATGTAAACCCTTGTGACTCTCCTTGTACCCGTGTTGGCTCACTGATCCTCAGTGTTCCTGCATCTAGTACACTCTAGCTCAAGAAATTGTCTGCCTCCCCAGGAGTTTGACATTTCTGTTGTTACTATGGGTTTTCTGTTTTTAATTCCTGGTTTACGTCCAAGTTCCCATTGGTTTCTTACCTTCTCCAGATTAATTTCATAAGAGGGTACAAGTAGTTCATGCCAGATCATTATCTTGTATGATCCCTTATTCTGTAAGTATAGGAGTATCCAGGCCTTCAGAAATCTTTAGGGAACACATTCTAAGTTGAACAAACCATCTTATAATAATGTGACCTTTCTTTTTCACATATTTTAGGCTTTAATTTATTTTTAGAAAGTTGCTTACACTCCTCCTCAACATTTTCCCTCTTTTTATCCAGCCATTGCACAATAAATGTTCAATATTTGCTTGTAAAACTGCCTATCCTTATGCACCTTGAAAAATGAATTAACTTTCTAAAATATATCAGCTCTATTTCTATTGTCACACTTGTGAAATGATAAAACAGTAGTCCTGCAGTATGATGCACTGTAGTTATACTTTATTTGTCTCTATTGTCAAAACCTTGCAAAAAACTACTTCAACAAATAAAGCAGAGAAAATAGATTTCCCTACAGAAATATTTCAAATAAAGCTGGAGAAAGTGACAGCATTTTGCTTTTCCAAATATTGCAGGAATGATTGCCATAAAAAGTCATTTTTTTCTACCTATCCAGTTCTTTTTCTTCCTTCTTGAATTTGTTGAAATAGGATTTTGATTATGGAATGGTATATATTTCAGTGACCTAAGCACAATATGGGACATCAGGTTCATAAAGATTCATTTAATTAATTCTTGAAGCTTTTTTTTTTTTTTTGGTTTTAAAAGTCCAAAGCCAATTATAATTATAACATATTCACTAATGTGTTTATCTATATGAAGATAAAGGACATTATTCATTGGAATTTAAGGAAGGACATTAATAATGGGAATTTCTTAATGATTAAGAAACATCAAAGCCTCTATTAGAAAGAGTGAGGTTGAAGTAGAAAAAACAAATGCATGCCAGCTTTCTAGGCTAGCTCCCTACACTACTGTGTAATTTGGAGGTTAACCTGGCACATTCAGCAGTTGTTTAAAACACATTTATTGAATGTTTTACAATTATGTGTTTTCCCCGTTTGCTTGGGTAGGTGACCTTTGGTTCAGCTTCTGTGTATGTACACAATTTAATTGAAGCTTTTAGAGAGTTCTAAGGAAATGGAATTAGTTTTCGAGATGTGTCTCAGAGAAATCTAGCTAGGAGGCGTGAAGGTTCTTGGGTTAAATAGCTGCCTATGCAATGGTGGAACTGTATCATTTATTTACTCTACTCCATTTTCTTTCCGACTCTTTCTTGCCATGTATTTTGTATTTCTCTTGTTGGTAAGTATGTATTATGAAATAACTAGAAACTACAATCAAAAGAAAGGATTCCATAGGATTTAACATGACCTTAAATAAATCAGTTTCAGATTATATGTGTTTTAAGGAAAACAGATTCTTTTATATATTCTGAATACTACAACCATGAATTTTGGTACAATCAAATGATACTGGTTTCAAAAAGTCACACAGCAAAACTTATACTTAGGAATTATTTCCAAAGCCAATACTGTTTTAAAAAATCCTTTTTTAAAGGAAAAATCCTTTTTACAATATGGATTAGAATTTTTTTAATGCAAAAGTTATATATAGCAAAGTCTAACAAAGTATATAACTAAACATTATATTATCATTGCTAATATTTTATATATTTAGTATAAATATTTTGTTTAGAGAAAAGAGAATAACTTTGTAGGCTCTCAACTGATTGACAAGGTTGTTTCTGAAAGTTCTAGATGTGACTGAACACAAATAAGTATCATTAAAATAACATATAGACTTCAAAGGAGACAACTTTTAGAGCACTTTTTGTATATTTAAGTACCATTATGTTTGTAAATAAATCAAACTCACCTCTTATAGAATCAAATTTTCTGCATTTGTTCTATGAATGCAAGATACTCCCTGCAAGTTTCATATATTGGGAGAAGATACTGAAAAAAAGAGAATGAAAGAATTGTTAAGCCCTATTTATGTGCAGATAAGGTCAGTTGGACTGAACACTTTCAAGTGCAGAAACAAACTTCCAGGCACAAATAATATACTTAATATTACCCAACAATTATACCTGATGCATTGAGATTGCTGGTTGTTGCATGACAGAAGTTCTCTATTTTGACTCACTATGTAAGCTCTTTCTAAATAGAAGTCAAAAATATGGGAGACTGAGTAAAGCTAGATATTAAAAAGAAAAAAAAAAGAGAAAAATGCAATCTAATCTGTTTAAGATTATTGACATGCGGACCTCGGAAAAGAGCTCTAAAGGAAATTTGTAACTACAGGCTGGTCCACAAAATTACATTGTTTGGTCATGTAAAAGATGAGTAAGTTACCATCTTCACTTCTAAATGCCTGCTGTTAATATGTCTTTTTTGTATTAAGAAGTTATAGATGACATTTGTCTCTTTTTCTTCTTCCATTCTCCCTCCCCATCCCCTTCTGCCTCCTCCCCCTTCCTCTTCATCCTCCTTTTCTTCCTCTTCTTCTTTCCCTTCTTCCCTTTCCTACTCCTCTTCTTTTACTGTTACTAATTCCTTATCCTCCCTGCTTCCCCCCCTTCTTCCTCTTCTTCTCTTTCTTTCCCTTTCTTCTTTTGGTCTGCCCAGTATATGAACTCCCTTCTTATATTTTGGGAATTTGCTATTCTATGGGCCTTGGCTGCATAGAATCTACGTGCAATTATAGAACTTGAGCCAGATATTTTGAGCCTTATGCCAGTTTAGAAATAAATTTGTGGCTTACCATCAACATTCAGAGTGTGGTATGGGGGACAGGGAGAGTAGAGCATTCATCATGGCCATGGAAGGAATAGCTAAGGGTTCCAGTTGCAGATGTGCTGCATTGCCAGGGGTGGTATCCAGTGTCTGATGGTAGAAAGTGCAGAAATCAATGCAGAGGAGATAGCATGGTTGCTATTCCCAGATTTTAATTTGTTCTTTTGAATATTTCCAGAGATTTCACTGTTCTAAACACATTACATTGTTTAAGCTCATCTCTTCTTTATAAAAGTTTTCGGAGATAGGCACTATTACCCTCATTACACAAATGAAATAATAAAGGAACAGAAAAAAAAAAGCAATTTGTCTCAAATCAGGCAGCTATTAAGTGGCAAACTTGAGATTCAAACTCAGGTAATATGATGTTGGTATCTTGAGTGTTTAGCCAGTGTGCGGACTGTCTAGATCCCTTTGTTGCTACCCACTATTGAAGCTTGGTATCAGAACCTTCCAATAATTCTATGAGTAACCAAACATTTTTAATGTTCTATTTTTATGTTTAAAATATCCAGATTCAGTTTCAGTTGCTTACAGCTAAGGATGCTGCCAATACCATAGTTAGCATAGTGATGCCATAAATGAATTAACCTTACGATCATTAAAAGGTCAATTAAACTCTCAATGCTTATATGTAAAAATTTACATATTTGTAAATATTACTGGTTACCCTAGCCTTCAAACATTGTAAGAATCAGATAAAATAATGCTTTACTTTGTAAACCAATAAGATTCAGTCAGTTCAGTTAAGTTCAGTCGCTCAGTCATGTCCGACTCTGTGACCCCATGAATCACAGCATGCCAGGCCTCTCTGTCCATCACCAACTCCCAGAGTTTACTCAAACTCATGTCCATCGAGTTGATGATGCCACCCAACCGTCTCATCCTCTGTTGTCCCCTTCTCCTCCTGCCCCCAATCCCTCCCAGCATCTGGGTCTTTTCCAATGAGTCAATTCTTCGCATTAGGTGGCCAAAGTATTAGAGTTTCAGCTTCAGCATCAATCCTTCCAATGAACACCCAGGACTGATCTCTTTTAGGATGGACTGGTTGGATCTCCTTGCAGTCCAAGGGACTCTCAAGAGTCTTCTCCAACACTGCAGTTGAAAAGCATCAATTTTTCGGCACTCAGCTTTCTTCACAGTCCAACCCTCACACCCATACATGAGCACTGGAAAAAACCATAGCCTTGACTAGATGGACCTTTGTTGACAAAGTAATGTCTCTGCTTTTTAATATGCTATCTAGGTTGGTCATAACTTTCCAAGGAGTAAATTTCTTTTAATTTCATGGCTGCAATCACCATCTGCAGTGATTTCAGAGCCCCCAAATAAGATTAAATACATGTATTTCAAATCAACAAACATTATTCCTAACCTCTTAGATGTAATCCCCTTCTGGTAGGTATGGATCACATGATGGTAGATATCACTCATCCACTGATGTTCACAATATATCTGTTATTGTCCATACAGGAAAACAGAAACTTTTGTACATTTTCAAACAGAGAAGTATTTACTGCAAGTAATCACTTATAACAGTACTGGAAGGGTTTAAGAACCCAATAGTAGGGAGCTGTGGCTTATTTAAACTTCAGTAATTATGGAAAGCCCCTACTGTGCCTACTGCTGGAAGAATAAAAGTGAGAAGGATGTATAATCCAGAGATCAGTAGTTATAGAAAGCTCGTTCTCACCCTGGAACTAAAAGTCTGGTGTCAGGTTGACTACCAAAAGATAATACCTAATACATCACATTAAATTTTAGAACCATTTAAATGCATATCATTAAAATATTACTTTTCTTAGCAAGTTACTTTTATTAATGAGTTGATTATAGTGGTGTCACTTTCAATTAAATTTTTAGATGAGATTCTACTAAGGATGGCCACTATACTCTGCTTTTTATTTCAATAATAAAGATGATAAAATTATTTTAAACAGTTTGTCATTTCATTAATTCCATATATTGGATATCTTTTGGTCTAACTTTATAGTTTTGACCAAGGATGCAATTACTCTTCAAATCCACCAACTTAACACTGTTAAGATTCAGAGTGGGAAAGAGGCCTTTTTGACTGTGTGTTAATTTAGCATGGTATAGAACTGGGTGATTCCTGATTCTTTCTTTCAACTTACATCAGCTGCCGCCTATAAGTCGCATCAGTCATGTCCGACTCTGTGCGACCCCATAGACGGCAACCTACCAGGCTTCTCTGTCCCTGGGATTCTCCAGGCAAGAATACTGGAGTGAGTTTCCATTTCCTTCTCCAGTGCATGAAAATGAAAAGTGAACGTGAAGTCGCTCAGTCATGTCTGTCTCTTCGTGACTCCATGGACTGTAGCCTACCAGCCTCCTCTGTCCATGGGATATTCCAGGCAAAAGTACTGGAGTGGGGTGCCATTGCCTTTTCCCAACTTACATCTGGAAATTAATCAAAATGATTTCTCCATGTCATAGTATTTAGAAAGGGGCCTAGATCCTTCTGTCTGTTGATGACATGCTTTATTATTAAGAAATAAATATGGATTTAAAATGTAGTTACGTGGACTTAAAATGCTGTCATATGAAAAAATTTTTATGTCAATTCTGCTAATAATTTTTTGGGGGGAATTATTTTTCAACACCTAAATAAACAAAATAATTTAAAATGTAATTTAAAGTACCATAGTTAGTAGTTAATAATACTGCTTTTATTTTTAGAAGTTCATAACAGAGTAGATCTTAAAACTTCTCATCACAAGGAAAAAATTATGTGTGGTGATAGATGTTACCTAGACTTACTATAGGTGACAATTCCATGTTATGCATAAATACTGGATCACTACATTGGACACCTGAAAATAACATACTATGTTATTATGAATATGTTAATAATATTATGAATATGTTAATAATATTATGAATATGTTAATAATATGAATATGTTAATAAAATAACATATGTTAATATGCTATTTTAACATAGCTAGTTATTAGCTATTTTAACATAGTTAACATAGTTAATATGCTGTTTTAACATAACATATTATGTTATTTTCATATATGTAAATGCTATTTTCATATATTCATATGTTATTTTCATATATTTCATATATGTCAACTACACTTCAATTTTAAAAAATGCCATTTGAGAGTGTGTTTATTATTCACTGTGCTGGACACTTTAGGGTTGAGTGCCATTACAAATCAACAGATCAACAGGTTATTTTAAGTTAATAGCACTCCTTTCTTCTCTTCAGATAAAAATTCTAATCATCTCCTTTATGCATTTTTTTGCTCTCAACTTAAGTAAACAAAATTTTATCAGTCTTTGTTGTGTGTATAACATGGGGTAAGGGCATTCCTGGATATGTTACATATGCTATCTGATTTTACTTACTAACAACCCTGTGGGGTTATTAATGACCATTTTTACATTAAAAATGGAAACCAAGGTTACAGCTAGGAAGTGGAGGAGCTGAGATCATCTTATTTGAAAGCAAATACAAAATTCAACATAAAAGCTGTGTGAGAGATTCATTGGAAGAAAAACAAATTAAAAACTTTCAAATAATAGGTTCGAGCAAATTGGTTCCTCTGTTTCCAAAACACAAAGGGAATTTTATGGTATCTGTTTTTAAACAGATGAGAAATATTGTAGTTGGGAGCACATGCTTTTTTCTAGGACGTATCATGATGGCAAGGTCGCGCTGCTGAGGTCCCTGTTGTCTGCAGAGGATCAAACCAGACCACCCTGGGACCTGAATTCAGATTTACGTAAGAGAATGGAGAAGAGGCCACAGAAACAGTAGTGAGTATAAAGAACTTGAATACTGTAGAAATAATATGGTTCTGGGGAATATAGCAATAGACAGAAGTCCAGGCCTACTCTAAGTGTGGGAGCTTGCCAAGAGCTGGGCCGAGCCAGAGCTGCCGTTGTTCAACAAGCCAAAATCAGAGTAGCGGTCACACCTTTAATCACGTACTGTGATATAAGCAAGAGGCTAGATAGGTGAAAACACTGCTCTCAGGGTTTTCATTTCCCCCATGCTGCTCCTGCTGCTGCTAAGTCACTTCAGTCGTGTCCGACTCTGTGCGACCCCATAGACGGCAGCCCACCAGGCTCCCCCATCCCTGGGATTCTCCAGGCAAGAACACTGGAGTGGGTTGCCATTTCCTTCTCCAATGCATGAAAGTGAAAAGTGAAAGTGAAGTCGCTCAGTCGTGTCCGACTCTTAGCGACCCCATGGACTGCAGCCCACCAGGCTCCTCCGTCCATGGGATTTTCCAGGCAAGAGGACTGGAGTGGGGTGCCGTTGCCTTCTTGGCATTTCCCCCCGTGAAATGCACCAGTTCGGGATGAGGTAAGTCGGCGCCCTTGTAGGGATGCCTTACGCCCAGTGGAGCTCTGACAGAAAGAAGTCTCCTGACATTGTATGTTGCTGTGGTCTGAAAAGAGAAAGAGAGAGAAACTAACCGGGGAAAAGCACTGACTCAGAGCGGGCACAAATGTATGGAGTTTCCTCCTCACGCACTGGGCGGACTCAGCAGAGGCTCCTGGTCGAGGGCTCCGCTGAAGACAACTCTAAAGAGGCCTCTTAAGGAAGGCGCCTGGGCTAGGAACGTGGCCATGGGTAACAGCATGGCCAAGAGGGGGACCTGAGACTCTGGCCTTCACTCTGGGGGCCGCCTTGAACTGGATGCGTCCAAGCCTTGTGCGGGGAGGACCGCTTCCCTGAGAAGTCTCCCAGCCAAGGCTTTCACTCTTGCCTCTCGCCAGGCCTGGAACCGCGGCCGCAGAGTCGCTCTTGGAGCCAGACTTGTCGGAGGTAAGGACTGCCGCGTTCCTAGTGGTAAACAGAACTCAGGGTTTAAAACTACCCACGAGTTTCAAGAGAACAGCATCAAAACATGTATATTATCAAGGGTGAAACAGAGCACCAGCCCAGGCTGGATGCATGAGACAAGAACTCGGGCCTGGTGCACCGGGAAGACCCAGAGGGATCGGGTGGAGAGGGAGGTGGGAGGGGGATCGGAATGGGGAACACATGTAAATCCATGGCTGATTCATGTCCATGTATGGCAAAAACCACTACAATATTGTAAAGTAATTAGCCTCCAACTAATTAAAAAAAAAATAACAAAACTACCCATGAATAGTACCGCACTCAGCCACCAGCTCTCGACTTTAAAGGAACATTTTGAGGCAGTAGAGTATGTGTTTCCCCCCTTTCATTTATTTAGAAGATGGATGGGGAAAGAAAGATGGGAAAACTTTTGTGGCTTTTCCTTCTCTCTAAAAAATTAAACTCTGAATTAAGAAGAGGATTTAAAACTGACGTGATGATGTTCTTTCTTGTGTAAGAGGAAATTAGTCTGTCAGTGGAAAACCAGAAGGGAGAGCACATAGAAATATGTGGGTCCTAGAACAGAGAGATAGCAAAGCCCAAAAGCAGGTTGGTGGCCTGGAACATCTCAGCAGAGAGAACCCAAGGCAGCCATGCCTATTGTTTCCTAGCCTCCCTGTAGCATAGAAGATGAAGGCAGTTAATAGAGTTTGCTGATTACACGGGACCTTATCTCCCTAGCCTCCTCCCAAGTCAAGAGCTTGCCGCTACAGACGGCTCCAGGCCCCCGGCATAACCCTAGCGTAGGGATGAAAACTGAGATTATGTGCTTAGCCATCTGAGCAGAATGGATTTGGAGTAGGTAGTTAAGCTGAGTTGGAGAAAATAAAGTTCTAATGTGAGCTAAGATCCACATATGCTGCTGTGAGACTGGCAAGGACTAGTACAATAATAAGCACATGGTTTTAATGAACATTTACTGTGTGCCTAATATTTTAACTGTTTAAGTAAAATATTACATCTGATGGTCTTGAAAATCCTTTGAGATAGATACTGTTAATACCTACTTTCTACCACTGAGGACATTGAATCTTCGGTTTGTTCAGTAATATTCTCACACTTTGGAAAGTTAGTTAATGACTGACTGAAGATTTGACTGTAAGAATTTACCTAGAGATTTTGCTGTTTATGTTCGCAATGATGTGAAGAAATTAGGTGAAAAATGGGACTAGCCTTTATCAAAAAAAAAAAAATTACTTGCTTTTGGATAAAATATTGGGCTTCTCTGATAGCTCAGCTGGTAAAAAATCCACCTGCAATGCAGGAAATCCTAGTTCAATCCCTGAGTTGGGAAGATCCCCTGGAGAAGGGATAGGCTACCCATCTCTTAAAATATTAGAGACAAATTTTCAGAACATGTTCTCTGGTGTCTTAGATCTCTCTGTAGAGGTTTGTTTGGCCTAGAGATAAAAGTTGTGCTGAGCCTTACAGTGGAAGTCAGATAACCTGCCTGAGGAAGGGTTGATCTGTGTGGCGGGCCTGGCTTAGAGACCACTTCTGTCTTGCTCTCACTCATCAGTGTATCTCCACTACAAACACAGTACCTAGAATGGTTGGGGAGAGAAGAAAAGGTAGTGAATAGGTACTCAATACCAGTTGGATAAATAAACTAATCTAGACAACCCCCTTTTCTCTAAAGGTTTACTTGTTGAAAAATTAATTTTTCTTTCTGGCTGTGCTGGGTCTTCCTTTCTGTGCATTGGTTTTCTCTAGTTATGGACCATGGGGGATAATTCTCACTGGAGTGCACAGGCTTCTCACTGTAATTGCTTCTCTTGTTGCGGAGCTCAGGTTCAAGAGAATGGAGCTTCAGTAGTTGTGGTGCCCTGACTCAGTTGCCCCAAGGCATGTGGGATCTTCTTGGATCAGGGATCAAACCCATGGTCTGTGTATGGGCAGGTGAATGTTTAACCACTGAATCATCAGGGACGTCCAGGGCCTCATTTTTCTTATCTGTAAAATGGAAAGTAAAAATTTCTATAATCCAAGTTTTTTTAGATGGATGATATAAAAAAGGTTTTATAAAAATATAAATATCTATAAAAGTATAAGATTTTGCTCTTGCAACCATTTTACAGGGTAAAATTCTATACAAATAGGAAATTGAACTTCGAATCTTATGTAGTCCACCACTTGCCAAAATCTCTGTGGAGCAGATCAGAGATGCCATCCTCTTTCAGCCTGTTCAGTCAGTTCAGTCATTCAGTCGTGTCCGACTCTTTGCGACCCCACAAGCAGCAGCACACCAGGCCTCCCTGTCCATCACCAACTCCAAGAGTCCACCCAAACCCATGTCCATTGAGTTGGTGAAGCCATCCAACCATCTCAACTTCTGTCGTCCTCTTCTCCTCCTGCCGTCTATCTTTTCAAGCATCAGGGTCTTTTCCAATGAGTCAGCTCTTTGCATCAGGTGGCCAAAGTACTGGAGTTTCAGCTTCAACATCAGTCCTTCCAATGAACACCCAGGACTGATCTCCTTTAGGATGGACTGGTTGGATCTCCTTGCAGTCCAAGGGACTCTCAAGAGTCTTCTCCAACACTAAAGTTGAAAAGCATCAATTTTTTGGTGGTCGCCTTTCCTCACAGTCCAACTCTCACATTCATACATGACCACTGGAAAAACCATAGCCTTGACCAAATGGACCTTTGTTAGCAAAGTAATGTCTTAGCTTTTTAATATGCTGTCTAAGTTGGTCATAACTTTCCTTCTAAGGAGTAAGCATCTTTTAATTTCATCCCTACAGTCACCATCTGCAGTGATTTTGGAGCCCAGAAAAATAAAGTCTGACACTGTTTCCACCGTTTCCTCATCTATTTCCCATGAAGTGATGGGACCGGATGCCATGATCTTAGTTTTCTGAATGTTGAGCTTTAAGCCAAGTTTTTCACTCTGCTCTTTCACTTTCATCAAGAGGCTCTTTAGTTCTTCATTCTCTTTAGTGAGTAGTTTATTCAAATGCATTCCTTTGATTAATTTAGAGCACAAAAATTAAAATACCTGGGTTATGTTATTTTAGTTGTTTATATAAAGGCCTTTTTATATTATCTTTTAGTTTTACAACCTGGACTTTATTTTCTGAGGCTTATTATAAGATATGGTCTTTTGAAGAATGATTCTATATCTTTTATAAAATCAAATCTGAAGACACTTCATTATGATAACCTTACTTTGGGAAGCATAGTATGGGTGCTGCCCAGATTTTAATGTGAAGAACGTGGTTGCTGTCAAAATGCATTTTGATGTTCCTATTTGTCTAGCAATGAAATCTGTATTTACTGTATTTTCCTTATTGCCTTGTTTGCCAGGAAAAATAGGAGCTAAATCCAGAGCTTAGTTGCAGTAAATAGCTTGTCTCATGTCCCTGATTTAGTTTTGTACTGTCTTGTTCATGTACAAAATGTCTAGTATATCTTAGGCATTTGCTGATAAATGACAGAAAAAAATCACCATTGCTAATTATATTTTTTATTTGTGCTTATTTTGCATATAACCTTCACAATCTTTAAGTTGTTAATGCAAAAAATTATTCGTCTCAATGTCTAGCAGACTGTATACTTTAGAGCAAAAGCTTCAGTATGCCCCTCCCTGTCTGGTTCTCACAGATTTCAGGTCTTAAGTTTTGCTATCTTGCTTCATATTTCACCACTTAATTAGTTTAGGAGAAGGATTGTAATGACCTATTTGTCATATGATATTGGGAAGAGATAATTTCATAAATTACAATACTCTAAATCACCAGAGAGCTTAAATACTAGGAGCAATAGTAATAATATGTTATATTAGAGTCCTAGTTAATTTCCATAGACACAGAAAATAGTATATGTAAAGTATGTAAATTATTATTTTGAGAAGAGAGGATTTAAAAAACTATAATGCTACATTTGGGTGTGTTTTAGTGCTAGACAATGCTATAAATATGCTCACTGGAATTATAGTTATGCCATGAAAACAGTTGCTAGAAAGCACAGCCCAACTAATTGAACTTGTGAAGTAGCCCTAAGGTAGAATGTGAAGATACCTTTTGCTAGGTGAGGAGGGGGGTCCAGGTTAGAAGACACGTTAAGATGACCATTTATACTTGGTTGATGTTCTTTTTCATTTTAATTAATCATTAAGCAGGCAAAGAGTAAAAGAGATCAACCATCAAAGTGTGGGCCAGTTCTGCTGACTGCCCTATGAAACCTGAGTGCACACTCCAATTCAGTGGTCGGTCTGACTCCTATGTGTCAGTCACTCAGTTGTGCCCAACTCTTTGAGACCCCATGGACTGCAGCACACCAGGCTTCCCTGTCCTTCATTATCTCCCAGAATTTCCTCAAACTTATTTCCATTGGGTTGATAATGCTATATAATCATTTCATCCTCTGCTGCCCCATTTTTTTCCCTCTTGCCCTCAATTTCTCCCAGCATCAGGGTCTTTAGATCAGGCTTCACATCAGCTAGCCAAAGTATTGGAACTTCAGCATCAGTCCTTCCAATGAATATTCACTGTTGATTTCCTTTTGGATTAATTGATTTGATCTCCTTGCTGTCCAACAGACTCTCAAGTGTCTTCTCCAGCACCACAATTCGAAAACATCAATTCTTCAGTGCTCAGCCTTCTTTATGGTCCACCTCTCACGTCCATACATGACTACTGGAAAAACTATAACTTTGACTATATGGACATTTCTTTGCAAAGTGATGTCTTTTCTTCTTAATATGCTGTCTAGGTTTGTTAGCTTTCCTTCCACAGAGCCAGGGTCTTTTAATTTCATCCCTGCAGTCACTGTCTGCAGTGATTTTTGGAGCCCAAGAAAATAAAATAAACTTTCTCTGTTTTCTCTCACTGTTTCCACTTTCCTTCATTTTATTTGCCATGAAGTGATGGGACCAGATGCCATAATCTTAGTTTTTTAAACACTGAGTTTTATGCAGTTTTTTCACTGTCTTCTTTCACTCTCATCAGGAGGCTTTTTAATTATTCTTCATTTTCCGCCATTAGAATGGTACCATCTGCATACCTGAGGTTGTTGATATTTCTCCCAATAATCTTGATTCCAGATTGTCATTCATTTGGCCTGACATTTCACATGATGTATTTTGCATAGAAGTTGTTACATAGAAGCAGGTGACAATATACAGCTTTGTTGTACTCCTTTTCAAATTTTGAATCACAGTAAGGAATCTATCATGTTAAAGCAGACCATGAGAACAGGCTTAAAAAAAATTAGTCTGGAGACAGGTCCAGATCATAATTAAAGGTCTCCTCTGTTGCTGGTAAGGTCATTCTACCAATCTTGCTTTGCCAGTGTTATCTAGATCTGTGTTCTGTTTCTTAATGCTATCATCTGGTTTAAGGAAGACTGGTCCAGAACCTACTACAAACAAAAGAATGAAAAAAGAAAAAGAAAAACAAAACCTATTGGATAGAGACATAAATATACTGCTACCTAGATATTTATTTTCTGGGGTTTCCTCACCTAGAAGAGAAACAAAGCTTATTTGGGCACTGCAGTCTATATGGTTATTTAGTCATTAAGTCCTATACAACTCTTTTGTGACCCCAAGGACTGTAGCCCTTCAGGCTCCTCTGTCTATGGGATTTCCCAGGCAAGAATATTGGAGTGGGTTTCTATTTCCTTCTCCAAGGGATCTTCACTACCCAGGGATTGAACTCAAGTCTCCTGCATTGCAAGTGTATTCTTGTTGGTGATGGACAGGGAGGCCTGGCATGCTGAGGTTCATGGGATCACAAAGAGTTGGACACGACTGAGTGATTGAACAGAACTGAACTGAACTGAGCTTCTGGGGAAGCATGCAGTCTATTGGTACAGGTGAATAACTTTTTTCAAGTAAAAAAAAAAAAAAACACTGAAAATATTACTTGCAACTAAAGAGTATTGTAGATTGCATTGAAATAAATGCCTTATGTGTGCGTGCTCAGTCATATCCAACTCTTTGAGACCCCATGGGTAGCCCTCCAGACTCCTCTGTTAATGGAATTTTCCAGGCAAGAATACTGGAGTGGGTTGCCATTTCCTGCTCCATTAAATGGCTCAGAATTGAATAATAGTGGTGAGCGTGGATAGCTTTGTCTTGTCCCTGGTCTTAGAGGAAATGCTTTCAGTTTTTCACCATTAAAAATAATGCTTGCTGTGGGTTTGTCATATATGACCTTTACTATGTTGAGGTAGGCTCCCTCTATGCCCACTTTCTGAAGAGCTTTTTTTTTTTTTTTAATCACAAATGGGTGTTAAATTTTGTCAAAAGCTTTTTCTGCATTTGTTTGAGATGATAGTATGGTTTTCATTCTTAAGTTTTTTTACAGGGTAATTCTTTTTTTTTTTTTTAATTAGTTAGAGGCTAGTTACTTTACAATATTGTAGTGGTTTTTGTCATACATTGACATGAATCAGCCATGGATACACATGTATTCTATCACATTGATTTGTTTACATTGAAGGATCCTTGAATCCTGGGATAAATCCCACTTATTCATTGTGTGTGATCCTGTAATGTGCTGTGGGATTCTATTTGCTAGTGTCTTGCTAAGAATTTTTGTGTCTATGCTCAGTGAAACCAGTCTGTAATGTTTCAATTACAAAAATGAACCACATAGGATGTGATTTTGATTCTTTTCTTTGAGAGATTTACTGTCAGACTTCAGATAATTTCTTGACTTTTTTTTTTAAAGATAATCTTTGTGCTTTTGACCATACACAATTACAATAAAAAAATACCAGTAGATATTATGTGTATGATTCACATCATGCTTTATAATAATTTATATTATTTATTAACTAGATCTAAGACTTAGAGGTCTATGGAACATTACCTTCCAGAAGAAAACAATCAAGTGAACAATGATATGATTTTTTTTTAGGTTAGTTAATTATGGAGTCATAATTTTCCAGTATTTTTCTACTACCAAAAGCTAAAATGGTTTTAAATCACAAAGCTCTGTTAAATGTAATTTTTACATTGTTGAGTTCTATTATAACTTTCTGAGTTAGCTAGTTTTTATAATGGTTACTGTTTAAAATTGATAGGATTCTATAAAGCACATTTGATTTCTGATGTTCTAGAAATACAGGTGTTATGATCAGATTTAGCAGTAGATGAACAAAAATGGTATCACTTAAAAATATGTACTTAACTTTTTTTTTCTGGTTTCTGAACTTCCCTTTGTTTCTTTGATCTTTCTAAGGTGGTTTGAGATTTTGGATAGACTTTTTTTTTTTTTTTGGTGGTTGAGATGAAAGAAATACAAAACAAAACATAGAGAAGAATAAAGGACGTTAAAGAATAATTAGTTCTTGGTGGGAAGAAACAAGATATAACTTGTTGGTTTGCAGCTGCACACAGTACCGTTGCCTTTCCTGCTTGTCCATCACACAAAAAGCAAGCAGCTATCTGTTCTATCAGTGATCTATTGTGGCATTTCAGACTAGCCCCAAACAGAAAACAGCCACCATTTTGTTTGTTCACAATCCTCTGGGTCAGCTTCTAGGCAATTCCACTGCTCTGGTTTAGCATAGTTGATCTCTGTGTTGACTTGACTAAGGCTGAAGTGTATAGGATGATTTGATTTTCATTTTGGCAGTTGGCAGTCTAGGGAACTTAGACTGGTATGGCTTGTTTCTGTTCCACGTGGTTCTTTATGATTCAATAAGCTAACCTGCGCTTTTTCACAGGGTGATGAAAACACTCCCAAGAGCAAGACGGAACAAGCTGCAGTGTAAAAACAGTTTTAAAGACTCTGCTTACATCCTGCTAGCTAATATCTAATTAGTTAAAGTAAGCCACATGACCAAATGCTGATGTAACAGGTAGAGAAATAGAGTTCACTACTTGAAAGTAAAGTCACAATACAAAGATGGATGTATAGCGGAATTTGTGGCCTATTTTTTTTTTTTTTTTTGCAGTCTACCAACATATGGTTTTACACAATAGAACACTTATTCTGTAGAATTAATTATGCAATTCTTTGTAACAAGCAACAACATTTTATTTCTAAGGGTAATCAACTGGGATCTGAGTATAGCTTTATTATACAGGGTACTTATAGACATTCTCATGGAACTTCCCCCTATTTTACTCTATATTGTGTAAGAGAAAGCATAATAATAAAATAATGTTATGAATAAAGTTAGAGAGGTCCTTTGCATCAGGTGAAAATGAGATGCTAAGTAGTAAATTTTGATTGCATAAGAAGGAAGCAACTATAATGTGGTATCATAAGAAGAAAAGCCACAGAAGTTAAATGAAGTTAACTGCTTGCCTCACCAAATTGGAGCCTCATCACTTAAAAATAATAAATGAAAATTGATACAAAGAAACCAGAGTTTGTCATAAAATACACCAGGAGCAATGAAATACCTAAATTAACTCTGAATGAACTATATAGAACTTTAGTATGTAGTGGGGGAAAAAAAAAACTATATAGCATAGCACATAGAAATAAACAGATGTTCTGACTATTTTACATGAAGAGGAAAAGGGAAATTGGAATTTCTATCACTCTGATGCAAATCAGAGTGCCCACAATGCATGTGATGCTCAGAATCATAATTTGCTTTGTAGCTCTGTTCATGCTGTTGTTTTATATTACAGCTACCAGACGGTTATTATTATTTACTGTTTAAGGCAGAATATATACATGGTGGACCAATCCTAGACAAATAACTGGTTGCTACCCCAGGGAGTTTGCAGTTAAGAGAGACGGGCAGGTATAATGTAGAACAAACAAAGCAAGAATACTGACTGTTCCCTGCAGCTTAAATACTTAATGAGGCAGGGAAACATTTTGGAAATTAGTGAAAGAAAAGAGAGAAGAATTTTGGAAAAAATATGTAAGGGATTTTTATTAATCCCTTCACAGTTCTATGATTTATAGTGAGTGCTACTTAGAATGCTGGGGTGTCATATTACCTAAGCTAAAACATCTGTATATTTAGGAATATCAAAATCAGCATTGGGAAAAAAAGAGTGAGCAAAAAGATAAATGAAAAATTTATGGATTTTATGAATAGTTGTAGTAGGGAGTAAATTCGATGATAATGTTAAAATCATGGAAGAAATTACAATTCACTTTTAGTAAATAACTCATGATACCTACACAGTAGACAGTCCATATTTTATAGCAGAATTTGGGGATTATTTATGCATTCTCTTGGGGTCTATAAATTCTTTATAAAACTGGGTATTCTTAGTCTAAAATATTATTAGAAGGGACCTTAGAGTCTAAAATGTATCCTAAGAGGTATCCCAATGAAATAAAGGATTTTTAAAAGGGTACACTTAATCAAATTTCATTCTAGAAAGATCACTGTGGTAACAATGAGATGAAAGTTAGTGGAATTAGAAAGGATATGACTATAATCCAGTTAATTAAGAGCCTCGAGAATGGTAGAGAAATAGCAATTTGAAATGATTTCAAAATACTTAGAAGGGGAAAATCTACAGGTCTTTGTAATTAATAAAAGGAGTCAGTAATTGAGAAGGGGGATATCTAGGGTAATCAAAAGTTAATGACATCAACTGTGGTAGCGCCATTTCCTAATACAAGGAGCATGAATAAAGGGCATGCTTTGAAACTTTGAGCTGTCTGTGAGACATTCAAGTGAAAAATATTCAAGAGGTATTGAATGTAGAGATTTGTGATCAACAGAAACTTCTAAACTAAATGTAAAATTATTAAAAAGAGAGGTTATTCATTCCAGATTATCGCATGCTTATTGTGTGCCATAGTTACTGAGCCGGGTGTTGTGAGACAGTGGTGAACTAGACACCTTTCCTGAAACTGTTTGCTGTCTGCTGGTTAATGAGGTGCAGTGTTTAGAGGTACAATTAGAAATTGTTGCAAGTGAAAAATATGCTTGAATTGTCTAGGTAAAAATGCACATCCCCATCCATTTTTCTTGCAAAAACTTAATTTGGGGTACATAGGATTTATTAAAAAACTGATTTCTACTGTTTCCTTTTAATGTTTATATTTTTTAATGCTAAAGTGATACATGCTCATTATGCAACATATTATAAGCAAAATAAAATAACTTATGCACAAATATTTATAGTGTGCCTAATACGTGTAGAGTTTTCTTCCCTAGTGGCTCAGATGGTAAAGAATCTGCTTGCAATGTAGGAGACTATGATTTGATCTCTGGGTTGGGAAGATCTCCTAGAGAAGGAAATGGCAACCTACTCCAGTAATCTTGCCTGGAGAATCCCATGGACAGAGGAGCCCAACAGACTACAGTCCATGGGGTCACAAAAAGTAGGACACAACTGAACCACTAACACTTTCACAACATATAAGGTATTATGGTGTGTGCTGACAATTTCTTGTCCTCTCTGCTCCAGTCAAAGGAAGGTTCCTTCCTGTCATTCTAGAGTTTTGAACATGTGGTTTCCTCTTATTTCCTCTTTGCCACTTTTACCTGTTTACTCTTATTTGTTTCCCCAGTTTCCACCTCATGTATTTCTTACTCTGGGACTTCTCCTTTGACACATTGTACCTCCCAGGTGGGATGGGTTATGAGCTTTCTTGGCATCTTACACTTACCCAGCCTTGGTGTATTTCCCAATGCTTGCAATTGCCTGCCTTCTAGTGTCAGGTGATTTGGCTAAAAACAATTTGGCCAAAAGCATATGGGCCAACTGAACAATATATCTAAAATAAATATTTGAAAATCAATGTATCTAGTTATAAGATTTGATTTTTTCTATTTATACTTAAAATATGATTTTATTAATTTTATGAAAACAAGTTAGAAAAGTTCAAATAAAAATTAAGAACACAACTCTTCCAAAATGTCAAGTTTCTCTTCTTTGTGTGTATTTTGAGTATTTTATCTTTTGACCTACAATGTCAGCAAAGTGCGTGTTTAACTTCTGCTTTAGAGGACAGTTTTTTCCTTAAACTCAGAAAACATTAAAATGTAAATACTTTCCTCATGCAGAAGGAATATGGAGGGAACCAAAATATTTGTTAAAGTGTTTTACTCTTCGTTAATTTCTCAATGAATACCTAAACTCAATATTTTATGAGTAGGCATGCTCATGATTCGAATATTTCAGTTTTCATTGTATAGGATGAAGTTTCTACACACTCCTGGGAAATCACTTCCTAGGTCTAATTTTCAATTTCAACACCTTCAGTTTTGTGGTCTCCACTGATTACAATTCAGTGCTGTTTTGAGCTTGGCAGTATACAAGAACTCTGAATTGTCATCTTAATTTTATCCAACATTTGATAAATACTAACAGCTACTATCTACTTACAATGATTCTTCAACCAAGTCATGACCTCTAATCTTTTAATGTCTTCATGTTTTCATTATCCACCAATTCCATTTTGTGTTCATTTTTGCCTCATGACCTGCTTAGAATCCATATTTCACTATTACAATAATTCAGCCATTACTTTTAAAATACTTCTGTTTATGCTTCCATCATCATTGCAAAAGATAACTCATTTTTAACACTGTTTTTGCCACCTGTAAGCATCATTGGTATTAATTCATGAATCATCATTGTTGTTCAGTCACTAAGTCATGTCCAGCTCTTTTCAAACCCATGAACTGCAGCATGCCATGCTTTCTTGTCCTTCACTTATCTCCCTGAATTTGCTCAAACTAATGTCCACTGAATCAATGATGCCATCCAACAATCTCATTGTCTGTCACCCCCTTTTCCTCTTGTCCTCTATCTTTCCCAACCTTAGGGTCTTTTCCAATGAGTCATCTCTTCATAACAGGTGGCAAATATATGGGAGCTTCAGCATCAGATTTCCTTTGGGATTGACTGGTTTGATCTTTTTGCTGTCTAAGGGACTCTCAAGAGTCTTCTCCAGCTCCACAATTCATTATGCACATTCATAATTCATCATGTATTTTGCCTATTCTTTTACTAATTATGTATGATTTTTCTTTTTTTAAACTCACTTTTTCTCATTTTCAGCCAATATTCCTGCTTTACAATCTCTGCAATTGTAAAATGTTGACATAATTTATAGAATTATTTCAAGAAAATTAAGTTATTAATTACAGTGACTCAGATGAGAAGTTGAAAGGCTTATTGGGTCTTATAAGCCACTTGAGACATAGATTTCAGCAGATGACTTGATCAATTTCTAGTAATTGACCTTCACTATTGTCCAGACCTAGATGAATACTAGGATGATAAGCTTAATGAAAGATACATATTGATCTTCATTTAATGCATAAGCTAACATCAGGGAACATTTAGCATTTACTAATTTTAAAGAGAGCTATGTTTTCTTTATGATGTTCAATAATTTCAGTTCAGATGCCTTGAATATGAAACCTTGAGTACAGAGGACTGAAGAAGATGAGAGCCAGCATTCAAAATCCTCATTATCCCCAAATCAAGGTCACAGTCTCAGCCAGAGGATGAGTTATTGCCAAGAAGGGGAGTATGACCTTTCTGCTTCATTTTATGTTGGGTCTTTCTCTAGGCTACATGAGGTCCCCATGAGATTTTATCCAACTGTGTCTTATCTCTACATCACTCTTGACCTAAATTAGTTTGTTGAAAAGTTATAATAGACATTATGACCTTTGAAATATGGAGTTCACCAATTCATGCCTGAGTCATGAATCAAAACCAGAGTGATGCCACTTTTGGTCTTCCTGAAGTGAGGTCCACTGAGTTTCTTCACCAGCTCCAGGGGCCTGATCAAAGGCTTAGCAATACATAGAGACCTGATGCCTGGGCACTTCCAATAACCAGGATGCATTTCTTTTAATTATAAGTATATGCCAGAATATATGAACTATCTCTTTCTATTTCAAATAAAGGACATTAGATACAGTTAGAGATTTTTTCTTTATTTAAAACATTTGCCAGAGCATAGACACTTGAGTTCTATGTTGCATATTGTGAGGAAAGCAAAACCAAGATCTTAACCCAAATTTTAGAGCCTCATCCCAATGACTGGTGCCCTGAAGGCAGAATTCGTGATTTACTCTATATCATGGGGTTGGGTAATGCCTGGTCCTTCTGAAATGTAATTATCAACTCTCTCCTCTGCCTCCCACTAACAGCATGTTCGTACTGTCATGTATTTATTAAGCAACAAATATTTATTAAGCCCCTAAAATATACCAAGCATTTTTCTATATGTAGAGGATATAGCAGTGACCAAAAAATAAAAAGTTTCTGCCCACATAGAGTTTATAGTTTTGTCTTAGTCAGAAACAAACAGCCATAGACCATGTTTTAATGCCTTATTAGGACATGCCTATTTTCCTACTGTGATTACTTAAAAGACAGGGACATCACCCATTGTCACATTTCTCTTTATGGTCTGGACATCAAGTGGTCAAAAGTAACTTGACCTCAGGGTATAAACTCTTTGAGAATTTCAGTTTTGCTTGTGCACAGGAACTGGTAAACTGGCAGGACTTGGTCTTGCCATTCTTTTTGTTGATGTCACCAGGTATGTGACAAGAAAGAGTTAGAGTCAGAGAGCATTTGTCATTGAATTAAAGATTCTAATACTTATGGATAAGTGCTAGAAGGTGATGGTCAGGTCATCTGCTGACATGAATGTCTCACAGTCACTGATGATGAAATGGTAGACCATTGATAAGAATTCTCACCTCAATCACTAGATCTCTACTCAGCACAGTGACAGGAAGTCATGTTACTGTGGAAAGTTCTTTTCTTTCTTAATCATTTAGGTTATACTTCTTAAGCTTTTTTTTTTTAATCCTTTTCAGTAACTCTTCATAATTTGATCATCTTTAATTTTACTGGTGATAGTGAGGAGGGACAATGAGAGGCATTTTAGTGCAGGAGCTATTTGATCTTGTGATTTTTGCTGCTCCCCCTGCCCACCCCCCTCCCCCCACATCCAAGCACTCAAGATAGTCAAGTTTAATCTTATCGTTATATAAGAGTACAGTAAAACCTACATTTGCCCAGAGTGTGAGGTGTATTTTTATTCTCTGGTTCCTGATAACCAGTGATGACCTAGTGCCTCTTTGCCTCTTTTGTCCCTGATGACTGAACTAAAGTAGAAAAATTATGTCAGATTTTTTTTTAAACTCATGCTAGAGTAGCTGGAGTCCCAGACATGCTGGAAAGAAAGAGGAGATGGGATGGGAGGAAAGAGGATAGCTCAGATTAGAAAGGATGTCTCGGACCAGAGTCATATGATAACATTACCCAAAATATGGGACAAAAGGCCACTGAAAAAGAGGGATATATTATATACATACAAATACATGTATAAATAAAACAGATGCAGGAGCCATCACAGTGTGATAAGTCTGCTCACAGGGACCGAAGGGTTTGCTAAGTAGGAAAACAATAAAGGTGTGGCGGTTGATAAGTCATCTTATCCCACTGCAACCACCATTTTAAATAGAAAGGGGCAGGGCCATCAGCTTATTCTAAGCCTGAGAGTGACATCATCAGCATTACACTTCAAAAGTATTAGTCTTGCTTCAGAGTGAAGACCTGTTGTGTGCTAATAATTTAGCTAAAGTATTTATTAATTTATATGACACAAATACTTGCATCATGGCCAATTTCAAGCTACCTGTGGTTTGACAATTGACTTAAAAATGTCCCTGAATATTTAGCAGTTGGTTCTCATGAACCAATGAGAGCCATCTCCAATATACCACTGGCTATAGAGTGTAATTTTAAGTATTGTTGTTCTTTTCTTCTCCCAATATCTCAGGTTTAGAGGTAGGATATTCAGATAAAAGTTTCTGCAGCTCTTCAAACATGAGAATATGGATGATGCTAAATAAGATAGGGCACTTTTAGGGAGAGTGGGAAGAATACTTGGATTTAAACAAAATAAAATGTTTTAAATTAAAAGTGGCAAATTATGAAGTGTTAGTATTCAAGGATGACTTCAGGTTCAAGCTTGGGTAACTACATAGATGGTGGTCTCATTCACTAGGATAGAAAAGAGATGGAGAAAATTGGCTTATGAGGTTTAATGACCAAATCCAGTTTGGGATATTCTAGGTTTGAGGTACTTCTAAACCTCCAAGGATATTTGTTTCAGTACAGAGTTGATGATAGACCAGACTCCAAAAAGGTGAGTCGTGATGACACAGAAAACACAACTGATGATTATTCTCTCATTGAATGAGAAGGAAAAAGGGAAAGTGTGGATTCTGTAGGTTTGTTCTTAGCCTGGAAGGAAGTTGAAAGAGGGCTTGGTTGTTGTCCTTGACTTACTGAGTAAAGTAAACAGAACCTGATAAATAAATAATTAGGTACTTCGAAAAGACAGGTGAAAATTTACAGATATCTGCTAAGGATAATGAATAGGAGAGAAACTTGAAGGAAAGTTTCCTAGGGAATATTAAAGACCAAAATTTTAGATTTGTAGTGGTTTTTACTTAATGCTTTAAATAGCTATATGTCATTTTAGTAACTATATTATAAAATAGTGTCTAATTCAAACTATTGATTCATTCTAATATAACCTGACACTAAAAACAAATCACTGTATATTCCAAAAGAAACACTTTTTTTGCCCACAAATATTCTTTAAAACAATTTACTTAGTTGTAACTAATATATCTCCTTCATGGATCACAGCCATGTCATGACAAAGGGGCTTGCATAACTTAATGAAGCCATGAGCCATGCTATGCAGGGCCACCCAAGATGGACAGTTCTTGTGAAGAATTCTGATACAGCTTGGTTCACTGGAGGAGGGAATAGCAAACTACTCCAGTATTCTTGCCGTGAGAACCCAATGAATAATATGAAAAGGCAAAAATATATGACACTGGAAGATGAGCCTCTCAGGTTGGAAGGTAACCAGTATGCTACTGGGGAAGAGTGGAGGGCACTTACTAATGTTAATAGAGCCACAAAGAATGAAGTGACTAGGCCAAAGCAAAAACAACACTCAGTTGTGTATGTAACTGGTGGTGAAAGTAAAGTCTGATGCTATAAAGAACAATATTACATAGGAACCTGGAATGTTCATGAATCAAGGTAACTTGGATATGGGCAGGCAGGAGATGGCAAGAGTAAATGAACTTTGAATCTTAGGTATCAGTGAACCAAAATGGATGGGAATGGGTGAATTTGATTTAAGTGACCATTACATTTACTATTTTGGGCAAGAATTCATTAGAAGAAATGGAGTAGCACTCGCAGTCAACAGTAGAGTCCAAAATGCAGTACTTGAGTGCAATCTCACAAATAGTGGAATGATCTTGGTTCTTTCCAAGGCAAACCATTCAACATCACAGTAATCCAACTCCATGCCCCAGTCACTAATGACAAAGAAGCTCAATTTGACCCATTCTATGACCCATTCTATGAAGACCTACAAGACCTTCTAGAATTAACACCATATAGTCAATACCAAAATTAAATTAATTATATTCTTTGCAACCAAATTTGGGAAAGTTTTGTGTAGTTAGCAAAAACAAGACCTGGAGCTGACTCAGATCATGAACTCCTTATTGCAAAATTGAGGCTTAAATTGAAAGTTAGGGAAACTACTAGGCCATTCATTTATGACCTAAATTATAATGATTATAAGCAGAGGTGGTGGATATATTCAAAGGATTAGATCTGATAGATTGTCTGAAGAACTATGGTCAGAGATTTGTAACATTGTACAGGAGGCAGTGACCAAAATCACCCCAAAGAAAAAGAAATTAAAGGAAGCAAATTGGTTGTTTGAGGAGGCTTTAGAAAAATCTGCAAATAGAAGAGATGCAAAAAGCAAGGAGAAAGGGAAAGATATATTTACCCAACTGAATGCAGAGTTCCAGAGAACAGCAAGAAGAGATAACAATGCCTTATTAAATGAACAGTGCAAAGAAATAAAGAAAAACAATAGAATGGGAAACTAGTGATGACTTCAATAAAATTGGAGACATCAGGGGAATATTTCATGCAAGGATGGGCATGATAAAAAACAGAAACAGTATGGACCTTACAGAAGCAGAAGAGATTAAGAAAGTTAAAGTCGGGTTAAGGAAGCATTGTTGTTCAGTCACTTACCTATCCGACTCTGTGACCCCATGGGCAGTAGCATGCCAGGCTGAAGCCATCCAACCATTTTATCCTCTGGTGTCCCCTTTCCTCTTGCCTTCAACCTTTCCCAATGTCAGGGTCTTTTCCAGTGAGTCAGCTCTTCGCATCAGGTGGCCAAAGTAATGGAGATTCAGATTCAGCATCAGTCCTTCCAATGAATATTTGGAAATAAAGGACTGATTTCCTTTAGGATTGACTGGTTTTACCTCCTTGTAGTCCAAGGGACTCTGAAGAGTCTTCTCCAACACCACAGTTCAAAAGCATCAATTCCTCAGTGCTCAGCCTTCCTTATGGTCCAACTCTCACATCCATACATGACTACTGGAAAAACCATAGTTTTGCCTAGATGGATCTTTGTTGGCAAAGTAATGTCTATGCTTCTTAATATGCTTTCTAGGTTTGTCATAACTTTTCTTCAAACAAGCATGAGACTTTTAATTTCATGGATGCAGTCACCGTCCTCAAGAGCCCACACAAATACAGTCTGTCACTGTTTTCCTTGATTCCTCATCTATTCGCCATGAAGTAATGGGGCCAGATGCTATGACCTTCATTTTTTGAACATTAAGATTTGAGCCAGCTTTTTCACTCTCTTCTTTCACCTTTATCAAGAGGCTCTTTAGTTCCTCTTCACTTTCTGCCATAACGGTAGTGTCATCTGCATATCTAAGGTTATTGATATTTCTCCCGGCTATCTTGATTCCAGCTTGTGTTTCATTCAGCCCAGCATTTTGCATGATGTTCTCTGTATGTAAGTTAAATGAGCAGAATGACAATATACAGCCTTGATGTATTCCTTTCCCGATTTAGAACAAGTTCTTTTTTCAATGTCTGCTTCTAACTGTTGCTTCTTGACCTGCATACTGGTTTCTCAGGAGGCAGGCATGGTGGTCTGGTATTCTCATCTCTTTTAAAACTTTCAAGCTTGTTGTGATCCACACAGTCAAAGGCTTTAGCATAGTCAATGAAGCAGAAGTAGATTTTTTTTTGGGGGGGGTTCTCTTGAATTTTCTATGATCCAACAAATGTTGGCGATTTTATCTCTGGTTCCCCTACCTTTTCGAATCCAATTTGTACATCTGGAAGTTCTTGGTTTACTTACTGGTGAAGCTTAGCTTGAAGGATTTTGAGCATTTCCTTGCATGCATGTGAAATGAGCACAATTGTACGGTTCTTTTAACATCATTTGGCATTTCCCTTTTTTGGGATTGAAATGAAAACTGACATTTTCCAGTCCTGTGGCCACTGCTGAGTTTCTGAAATTGAGTGTAGCACTTTAACAGCATCATCTTTTAGGGTTTTAAACATCTCAGTGGAATCTCACCATCTCCAATAGCTTTGTTTGTAGTAATGCTGCCTAAGGCCCACTCGACCGCATCCTCCATGAATTCTAGCTCTAACTGAGTAGCCACACCATTGTGGTTATCTTGTTCATTGATACCTTTTTTTTGTATAGTTCTTCTGTGTATTCTTACCACCTCTTCTTAATCTCTCTGCTTCTATTAGGTCCTTGCCATTTCTGACCTTTATTTTGCTTATCTTTTCATGAAATATTCCCTTGGTACCTCCATTTTTCTTGAAGATATTTCTAGTCTTTCACCTCCTATTGTTTTCCTCTATTTCTTTGTATTGTTCACTTAAAAAGGCCTTCATGATCTGAGCCACAGTCAGTCCCATGCCTTGCTTTTACTGACTATATAGAGTTTATCCATCTTTGTCTACAAAGAACATAATCTTATTTCTGTATTGAGCATCTGATGATGTCCATATGTAGAATTGTCTCTTGTATTGTTCGAAGAAGGTGTTTGCTATGACCAGCATATTCTCTTGACATAACTGTTAACCTTTGCCCTGCTTCATTTAAACTATGCTAAGAGGATATAAAATCAGAAGGTGTAAACCAAAAAGAAAAAAAAAATAGTGTGACAATAAGTGAGCATATTTCTTTAGTTTCATTTATTGTAACTAGTGGAAATAATAGTTTAGCACAGGATATAATCACAGATGGCATAACCTCTAAGAATGGAAGAAACATCTATGATTCTCTGTGGAAGGTGTTTTACTCTAATCAGAATCTTAGAAAAATCTATAAATTCTCTTTCATCTCAGCATGGAAGTCATTCCCAGGCAATCAGATGCAACTATGGTATTTAAGTTAGTCCCTGAAGGATTAGTAGTAACATAAATAAAATGGTAGGACCATATAAGCACACTTGATGAAATTTGTATTTTAAGGGCTAGGTATTCTGTAATAGATTGAGCTATCTCCAAAATTAACATGTCAGTTCTATTGTAAAGATAAGATCATTCCAAGTTAGACAAAATATAAGATAAAAATTTGACAATTCCCTAACGGTTCCTGAATGTGTGTTTTATACCTAAGAACCTGATTGATTTTTTATCACATATATTTTGTTGTCTTTATATATATACAATTATACTGTGTGACTCATTGAGACTCTATGGATTATAGCCTGCCAATCTCTTATTTTCATGGGATCTCCCAGGCAAGATACTGGAGTGAGTTTCCATTTCCTTTTCCAGGGGATCTTCTTGACACAGGGGTTGAACCTGCATCTCCTGCATGTCAGGTGTCTCCTGGTTGGCAAGTTGATTCTTTGCCACTAGGCCACCTGGGAGGTCCTACCAATACACTAACATTACAATTTATTATCTAGATATCTTGTAATGACTATTAATTTCAACTCATCAAGTAAAAACACTAACAAAATTTTAAACATTTTAAAAAAGAAACAAGGAGACCAAGCTGACATCAGTAGTTAAGATTTTAGTGGTCAGAGAGCACTGATTAAGTAAGTTGCATTCCTCAGAGAATTTTTCTTTAAGTCTGTTTCATAAATCTTAAAAAATTACAATATTACCGCACTTTGTCATATTTTAGATTTTATTAATGCTATATTTAAAATTGTATCTGACTTAGATTTGTAGTATGATTATCTACACAGTTGAACTTTTGCTATGTCAGCCTATCTCTTTGTAATACCACTAAGCTTGCATTGATTCTAGTCTCACAACCATTTAAAAACATCAATCCAAACGACATTGTGCTTTTAAAAATGGACTGTGGCATCCCAAACTCATTAATATTGTATTTGCTACTAATTCAGTAATGTGCTGCTTTTTTGTTGATTTAATAATGTGAACAATGAACTTGAAAAAAAAAACATGTTATGGTGCTTAATTAAAGGTGAAAACTTGGTACATTTATAAAGAGTTTTCCTGCTTCTATTTCTCAATATGTTAATCCACAGCACACATCACTTTACCTGAAAAAGCATCATTAAGGGTATGCTATGAGTCCAAAAATGTGTTAAATGCTAGTGATATAATGCTAGGTGAGATATAATAAGAGTATTCCATGAGTTCACTGTATTATAAGAAAGTGTGAGGCACTCTACTGTAAAAGTATATTCATTAAACATGGTTATTGGACACCTACTGTGTGCCAGACTCATATACATACTGTAGTTGCTGAAAAATGAAATATTTAACTTCAAGAAAGTTAGATGGATTTTCTAGAAGATGATATCTAAGCTAGGTGGTGCTGCATGGTGGTTCCCAGGTAGCTCATTGGTAAGGAATCTGCCAGCCAATGCAGGAGACATGGAGTTCAATCCTTGGGTCAGAATATACTCTGGAGAAAATGGCATCTTATTCCAGTATCCTTGCCTAGGAAACCCCATGGACAGAGGAGCCTGGTGGGCTACAGTCCATGGGGTTTCAAAAGTCAGATACAATTTAGCAACTAAACAACAACATATGCTCAGATACAGGGATGTGAAAGAGTAAAAGTTGGGAATATTTTAAATAGTAACATTGCTGAATTACAGAATATGAAAAACAAAATGGATCACGTCCTTCAGTTCAGTTCAGTTCAGTCGCTCAGTCATGTCTGACTTTTTGCGACCCCATGAATCACAGCACGCCGACTCCCTGTCCATCATCAACTCCCGGAGTTTACTCAAACTCATGTCCATCGAGTTGGTGATGCCATCCAGCCATCTCATCCTCTGTCGTCCCCTTCTCCTCCTGCCTCCAGTCCCTCCCATCATCAGGGTCTTTTCCAATGAGTCAGGTCTTCACATGAGGTGGCCAAAGTATTGGAGTTTCAGCCTCAACATCAGTCCTTCCGATGAACACCCAGGACTGATCTCCTTTAGGATGGACTGATCGGATCTCCTTGGAGTCCAAGGGACTCTCAAGAGTCTTCTCCAACACCACAGTTCAAAAGCATCAATTTTCAGCGCTCAGCTTTCCTCATATCCATACATGACCACTGGAAAAACCATAGCCTTGACGAGATGGACCTTGGTTGGTAAAGGAATGTCTCTGCTTTTTAATATGCTATCTAGGTTGGTCATAACTTTCCTTCCAAGGAGTAAGCATCTTTTAATTTCATGGCTGCCATCACCATCTGCAGTAATTTTGGAGCCCAAAAGATAAAGTCTGACACTGCTTCCATAGTTTCCCCATCTATTTCCCATGAGGTGATGGGACCAGATGCCATGATCTTAGTTTTCCGAATGTTGAGCTTTAAGCCAACTTTTTTGCTCTCCTCTTTCACTTTCATCAAGAGGCTTTTTAGTTCCTCTTTACTTTCAGCCATGAGGGTGGTGTCATCTGCTTATCTGAGGTTGTTAATTTCCCCAGCAATCTTGATTCCAGCTTGTGCTTCTTCCAGACCAGCGGTTTTCATGATGTACTCTGCATAGAAGCTAAATAAGCAGGGTGACAATATACAGCCTTGACATACTACTTTTCCTATTTGGAACCAGTCTGTTGGTTCATGTCCAGTTCTAACTGTTGCTTCCTGCCCTGCACATAGGTTTCTCAAGAGGTGGGTCAGGTGGTCTGTTATCCCCATCTCTTTCAGTATTTTCCACAGTTTATTG
Organism: Hydropotes inermis; assembly: GCA_020226075.1. Classification (NCBI taxonomy): domain Eukaryota; kingdom Metazoa; phylum Chordata; class Mammalia; order Artiodactyla; family Cervidae; genus Hydropotes; species Hydropotes inermis. The sequence continues at coordinate 8,965,837 of CM035298.1, read as the reverse complement.
TGATCCACACAGTCAAAGGCTTTGGCATAGTCAATAAAGCAGAAATAGATGTTGTCCTGGAACTCTCTTGCTTTTTTGATGACCCAACAGATGTTGACAGTTTGATCTCTGGTTCCTCTGCCTTTTCTAAAACCATCTTGAACATCTGGAAGTTCACAGTTCACATATTGCTGAAGCCTGGCGTGGAGAATCACTATCTTATGCTCTCATACATTCATATGTTCCCTATTCCATATGAAGTCAATCCTGAATACTTATATATAGAATCCTCCCCCCCACCCAACCCCTGCCACCAAAATCTGGTGCTAGCTTTCCTTTCTATTCCTGGTAACTCAATCTTTTAATCCAGGCTAATTTAATATTTTCTGACCTCCTAAAATATTCAACACTCTCTACATCTTTGTTCATTCCATTTCCTGTGCCTGAGAGGCTATTTATATTTGCCATAATTCCATCCTTCCTTGAAGACATTGTTCAAAAGGTACAACTGCAAGAAATATTCAAAGATTTCCTAAGAGTGAATTATCTTTTGACTTCCTGGAAACACTTCAATTTCTGATAACTCACGATATTTTTCTTTTGGAAATGTTTCACAACATTAAACTTTTAATTTGTGTCTGTTTCTGCTTCTCATAAGCTTAAAATTTCCTTTAACAAAATGATGTATATTATTGATCTTTTATCTTTTGCTATCTATATTAATTAGAAAAGCAGAGGATATATAATAGTAAAAAAAAAAATCCTCCAAATTAATGCCTCTACTCAATAGAAGCTTATTTCATGCCCATGGAAAGTTCTGGGCAAGTGGGGAGGTTAACTGGGCAGTTCTCTTGAACACATTCAGCAACCCAAGCTGTCAGAAATTCTGAAATTTTTACCAAAGTAATTTTCAAAGCTAACATTGGTATTGATATTCCAACCATCCAAAGTGGGAATGAGCATGGGATGTGAGGAAGTTTCTATAGAATTGGCTCAACTCACTTATACTCCCTTAGCTGTAGCTTAGTCATATGGTGACAATTAACAGAAAATGAGTCTCATACATTTCTAATCCACATAATCTGGGTATTCACCTACTAATCTCTGTCAAGTTCAGTGGTTATAACTCCTTCCATATAATATATAGTCAGTATTTATAGAGCATTTATTGTGCCAGTTTTTCCTATGTGATTTACATGTATTAACTTATTTATGCATGCATGCATGCAAAGTCACTTCAGTCATGTCTCTTTGCAACCCTACGGATGATAGCCCACCAGACCCCTCTGTCCATGGGGATTCTGCGAGCAAGGAGAGGAGTGGGTTGCCATGCCCTCCTCCAGGGGATCTTCCTGACATAGGGATTGAACCCTTGTCTCAGGCATCTACTGCATTGGCAGGCAGGTTCTTTACCACTAGTGCCACCTAAGAAGCCCTAACTGATTTATGAAATCTGGTAAATGTAGGTGCTCTCATATCTCCTAGAGTTGAAGAGACTGAAGCAGAGGAAATATAAAAAATCGTACCTGGGCCACACAGCTAGTATGTGGTAAAGCAAGGGTTTAAATCCAAAGTTTATATGCCATACTGCCTTTAGAGGACTGAATTCTCATTAGGGGTTCCCTGAATGACTACAATATAGCTATTTCAAGTAGCCGATATACTCCAGGACCCAAAGTTGAAATATTAACATCCACATTTCAATTTCTGTATCTACAGAATGAAAAAGTGGTTTATTTGAAGAAACCTCAAGAAAACTGTTAGGGTCTCCTTGCAAAATATTTAAAAGCACTTTAAAAGGACTTTATGGAATGGTTTATAGTATCATACTGAGTTTCATCATCAACATGTTATATGAAAATACTAGGCAATAAGTTATTTTTCATATTTCATTGTTTACTATAATTCTTAATCAATAGATGAAAGTCTACAATAAATATAAAGGCAGTTTATCCACTCTTCATTTAAAACACTGCCTGGAGGTGACTGGTGTGCCAGACATCCTGGAGACACTGTATTGATAGCCAAGCCTCTCAGTGAATCAATGTATTTGTGCCTTGAAACCCGTTCAAAAAACATTTTTCCAATTCATTGAAGAATACTGAAGGCAAAAGTATAATGGGAAGGCCTTTAGTGAGGGGTGTCATCCATTCTTATAGTTTGTTTGTACTTTTTAATAAAAGGTATCCAATATGTCTTAATAGGTCAGCACTTTTTAGTGTGCTTCAGACTTAGACTCCATCCTCTGTGATCCCCACTACCAAGAAAAGCATTTATTGATTTCACTTTGAGCAGACAACTGCAAACTTGGAGTTTCTTGGCTCAATCAAGTAAATCCAAAGCATTTTGCAAAGTATTAACCCAAAATAATTGTATGGGATGTTTCTTCAGTCTTCCTTTTATTGAGAGAAGTGTGTTTATTGCCTCATAGGTATGACTGAAATATTAAAAATAGGATTAGTATGGAAGTTTTTATTACATAGATATACAGCAGTGACTGCCATCATTTGAGTTCCTAACAGCTGTACTGCATTCTTTTGATAATGATACTTGAGTTTTCATCTAGGGGACTACCCATTCTTGCATCCCTGACTGAAGTCAGTTTTATCTTATGAGTTTGCTCTGCATCTCCTACTGTGGGCAGGAATCCCTTAGAAGAAATGGAGTAGCCATCATGGTCAACAAAAGAGTCCTAAATGCAGTACTTGGATGCAACCTCAAAAATGACAGAATGATCTCTGTTCATTTTGAAGGCAAACCATATAATACCATGGTAATCCAATTCTATGCCCTGACCAGTAATGCTGAAGAAGCTGAAGTTGAACAGTTCTATGAAGACCTACAAGGCTGTCTAGAACTAACACCCCCAAAAGATGTCCTTTTCATTATAGGGGACTGGAACGCAAAAGTAGGAAGGCCAAGAAACACCTGGAGAAACAGGTAAATTTGGCCTTGGAGTACAGAATGAAGCAGGGCAAAGGCTAATAAAGTTCTGACAAGAGAACACACTGGTCATAGCAACCCCCCCTCTTCCAACAACACAAGAGAAGACTCTACACATGAACATCGCCAGATGGTCAACATCAAAATCAGATTGTTTATATTCTTTGCAGCGAAAGATAGAGAAGCTCTACACAGTCAGCCAAAGCAAGATCAGGAGCTGACTGTGGCTCAGATCATGAACTCCTTATTGCCAAATTCAGACTGAAATTGAATAAAGTGGGACAAACCACTAGACAATTCAGGTATGACCTAAATCAAATCACTTATAAATACAGTGGAAGTGAGAAATAGATTTAAGGGACTAGATATGATAGACAGAGTGCCTGATGAACTACGGATGCAGGTTTGTGACATTGTACAGGAGACAAGGATCAAGAACATCCCAAAGAAAAAGAAATGCAAAAAAACAAGCTGGCTGTCTGCGGAGGCCTTAAAAATAACTGTGAAAGGAAGAGAAGCAAAAAGCAAAGCAGAAAAGGAAAAATATACCCATTTGAATGCAGAGTTCCAAGGAATAGCAAGGAGAGATAAGAAAGCCTTCCTCAGTGATCAATCCAAAGAAATAGAGGAAAGCAAGAGAATGGGAAAGACTAGAGATCTCTTCAAGAAAATTAGAGATACCAAGGGAACATTTCATGCAAAGATGGACTCAATAAAGGGCAGAAATGGTAGGGACCTAACAGAAGCAGAGGATATTAGGAAGAGGTGGCAAATATATACAGAAGAACTGTACAAAAAAGATTTTCACGACCCAGATAATCACGAAGGTGTGATCACTCACCTAGAACCAGGCATCCTGGAATGTGAAGTCAAGTGAGCCTTAGGAAACATCACTAAGAACAAAGCAAGTGGAGGTGATGGAATTCCAGTTGAGCTATTTAAAATCCTAAAAGATGATGTTGTGAAAGTGCTGCACTCAATATGCCAGCAAATTTGGAAAACTCAGCAGTGGCCACAGGATTGGAAAAGGTCAATTTTCATTCCAGTCCCTAAGAAAGGTAATGCCAAAGAATGCTCAAACTCCCACACAATTGCACTCATTTGACATGCTGGTAAAGTAATGCTCAAAATCCTCCAAGCCAGGCTTTAACAAAGTGAACCATGAACTTGCAGATGTTGAAGCTGGTTTTAGAAAAGGCAGAGGAACCAGAGATCAAATTACCAACAGCTGCTGGACCATCGCAAAAGCAAGAGACTTCCAGAAAAACATCTCTTTCTCCTTTATAGACTATGGCAAAGCTTTTGACTGTGTGGATCACAATAAACTGTGGAAAACTCTGAAAGAGATGGGAATACCAGATCACCTGAACTGCCTTTTGAAAAATCGGTATACAGGCCAGGAAGCAACAGTTAGAACTGGAAATGGAACAACAGTCTGGTTCCAAATATGAAAGGAGTACATCAAGGCTGTATATTGTCATTCTGCTTATTTAGCTTCTATGCAGAGTACATCATGAGAAATTGTGGACTGGATGAAGCACAAGTTGGAATCCTGATTCCAGGAGAAATTCCAATAACCTCAGATATGCAGATGATACCACCCTTATGGCAGAAAGTTAACAAAAGAGCCTCTTTTTGAAAGTGAAAAAGGAGAATGAAAAAGTTGGCTTAAAGCTCAACATTCAGAAAACTAAGATGATGGCATCTGGCCCCATCACTTCATGGGAAGTAGGTGGGGAAACAGTGGCAGACTTTATTTTTGGGGGCTCCAAAGTCACTGCAGATGATAACTTCAGACATGAAATTAAGGTTATGTTTTTTCCAGTAGTCATGCATGGATGTGAGAGTTGGACTATACAGAAAGCTGAACACCGAAGCATTGATGCTTTTGAACTGTGGTATTGAAGACTCTCAATTTTCCCTTGGACTGCCAGGAGATCCAACTAGTATGTCCTACAGGAGATCAGTCCTGAGCGTTCATTGGAAGGACTGATATTGAAGCTGAAACTCCACTACTTTGGCCACCTGATGCAAAGAACTTACTCATTGGGAAACAATTCCTGATTCTCTGAAAGATTGAAGGTGGAAGGTAAATGGGGCAACAGAGGATGAGATGGTTTGATGGCATCACCAATTTTATGGACATGAGTTTGGGTAAACTCCGGGAGCTAGTGATGGTCAGGGAGACCTGTCATGCTGCAATCCATGGGGTCACAAAGAATAGGACATGACTAAGCGACTGAACTGAACTGAACTGTGTCTGGACAGAGAATTGCCTGTTTGGTTCAGAGAGGGACCAAGGGAATTCATGAGCTTTGGACTATGGGTACTGCTACAGATGGATCAACAGTTCTCTGCTGAATGAAGCTGGGAGAATGGGAAGCTAGTTATACTACAGCTATTTCTCTTTAATTAACTTATATTCACTCAACAAACTATTATACACTTATCATAAGTCTAGCACAGGCATTTTGGAAACATGAATGAACAAAATATCAAAAATCCTGGTCAAATAGATGTTAGAGTCAGTCTGAGAATGGAGCTAATGCAGATGAGGCAGAGCTGAGACATTATGGAATGCAGGTGTTTTCAAATTGTGTCCCAGAATCAAGCCTGCTTTAGACGTTCACACTGGTAGGAAAATTCTGTTTGGCAAGCCAATACATTTCCTTCTTAAGTTAGTATAGGTTAAGTCTGTCACTTTTTTCCAAATATTATTTACTTTGTTGGATTATCCAATTAATATATGCTATTACAGAAAGTAGAGAAAAGTTTAAACAAAAATCACTTCTAATGCTGCAATAAACTGATACTCTGGTGTTTCAGGAACTATATTTAAGTAAATAGTATTTATTTATATTTTTAAATGACTGACTTCTTAATTAAAGTAGTAAGTTCTTGTTTCCATCATGTACTCCTACATTTAGAGCATTTTCTCTTTTTTATTATAAGAAAGTGGGATTTTAACCCCTTCCCCATCATTCTATCTTAAACACAGCATAAAGTTCCCCTAGTATGGAAATTTAGATCCTTCTTAATTTTCATTATTGTAAACAACACTACAAGGTTGTGCATTATACCATTTATTTTTGTATCCATAATTATTTAATAATGAAAATTTCCAGAAGCTTATTTTTAAATTGTGAAGATTATTTTTGTTCTTAAATTCATTTCTGAGTTAATTACTACATAAGTAAATTTTCTTTGACATTCTTTCCTCAATTTTCCATTGACATGCTTTCTTTTCCACTTTGTATTCTTTGCATAATTAAATTAACCTTTCTCTCTCATGTTCACTGCCAATATTTCTCTCAACTTTTTTTTCCCTCTCCATTCTGATAAAAGAGGTTGTAGGCCAAACAAAACAAAACAAAACAATCTTATATTTGCATGTGAGAAACTTTATTTTTCTTTGTGATTTGCTACAGTGACTTTTTGTTCAAAAAAGTCCATGCCCATTTTTTTTTTCTTTTATTAATGGTATTTTTAAAATTACACATTTCATTTGTTTGTAAAACAATTTACAAAATCTGTTATGAAATAAATACAGGCAGAATTCTATTAGAATAACTATTGCAGCTATTAGATAAGCAAAATAATCTCTGGCAAAAACAACACCATTTAGATAGTGTTTAAATAGAACTTCAACTAATTCTTTAGTATATGTGATATTGATTTCCAAGTTTAGTTAATCAGCCTGGAACTAAATTTGAATTATTGTATAAAGCACCAGGGAAGCCCTTTTGTTTTTCTTTCCCACCAAATCATTTTTTGCTTATCTTTTATTTCCCTTATTGATTTTGATGATTTCTTCATTGTATAATTACTTAGATATAGCAACATTTTTTTTCTGACATTGATACTGGTTCTTACATCTATTTACAGATTTTTCTCTACCATATTAATATCCTGATGCTTCTTAATATCTAGTACTATATCTATATCACTTTTTGGAATACTTTATATCTATTCTTAACTACTTAATGTTTACAGGTAAACTTTATAAACCTGTTTTAAAAATGTCATAAAAATTCCCCTAGTACTTTGATTGGGATTTATTTAACACTACATGTTAAGAAAACACTTTATACTTCTCCTGAAACATGATGTGCATCTCCATTTATTTATATCTTCTATAATATCTTTATATATATACTTTTATAGGCTGCTGCTGCTAAGTCACTTCAGTCGTGCCCAACTCTGTGCGACCCCATAGACGGCAGCCCACCAGGCTCCCCGTCCCTGGGATTCTCCAGGCAAGAACACTGGAGTGGGTTGCCATTTCCTTCTCCAATGCATGAAAGTGGAAAGTGAAAGTGAAGTCACTCAATCGTGTCTGACTCTCAGCAGCCCCGTGGACTGCAGCCCACCAGGCTCCTCTGTCCATGGGATTTTCCAGGCAAGAGTACTGGAGTGGGGTGCCTTTGCCTTCTCCATATACTTTTATATAGATGTATGTATTTAGGTTTCTTTGTTAATATCCAGCATATTTTTCTTTCCTATGAGTAAGTATAAAGGGAAAATATGGCCCCTTAGATATTTCAATTATTAGGATTTTTTATACAGGTAATTAATTACTTAGAGCATGATTGGAGGGGCTGGGTGGAGGGGCCACCTGGTTTTAAGAACACTCCCATGCCTGCAACCCAGAGATCAGGAAACTGCCGCTACTTTGTCTACAATTTCTTCTGTTTCCCATGAAGGTCTGTCCGCTAGATATGGAGTATGGCCACTAAAATTATCTCTCTGTACTGATGTTGCTATGATATTGCTTGCAATCAGAATGAATGCCTGAAAAAGAGCTTCTGCATGATTTCTGTCTTTCAAATCTGACAGGAATGCAGTTATTCAGTGAAATCAATTCTACCTCCAAAACTTTAGTTTCAAAGTAGTGTAGGAAATGTAGTTTTTAGGTTGTGAGTGTCTGCAGAATTGGGAGTGGGTGAATACATGAAATCAACCATGATGTTCTTTTGACAAATTACTACTGATGTATGGGAAATCTGTGTCTGAATATTTCTTGTGTTGGCTCCTTTTTTGTTCAACTTGAATTTTGCAACACTATTTATACAAGGAATATACATAGTTTAATATTATGGAAGAGTAGTTGCCCATGAAATCTACTAAATTTAGGATAATTTATAGTTCAGATTTTACATATATAATTTAGATTAGTAAAACATGGCAAATTATAACATCAGAAATGTAAGAGTGAAGTCAAAATGTGATTCATGATTGGTACTTATTTGATAGATTTCATTCTCTTCTTTTTGATGTTTCTTTTCCTCTTGCCCTGAAAACAAGTTATTCATTTTCTTGGTTGTATAGTATTATAGAAGAGGAAGTTGCTGTTTTTTATTTGCTGTGTTCTTATTTGGTTTATTTTACTGTGACTCTTGAAAGACATCAATCATGAACTTGATGATAATTTTACTACACAGTGATTTGATATCCCAGAAACCAAATCATCTTTTATCAGCATAACAAATATTTTAAATGTGACCAGGATATAGAAATTTCACTTCAGCAAATCATTAACTTGTAGATGATTTTCTCAAGTAAGTGTTAAAATGTTTTAAACTTAGTGTTTTGAAAATTAAAAAAATACTGTGTTAACATATTTCTTTTTGAGAAGGCTTTTTTTTAAATTTTCAAGCTAACATAATGTAAAAGTTAGAAAAAATATTGTGATAGAGCATTGCTCCTATAATTTTTATACTTCTACATTTTTAAATTTCTATTTTAAAAATGAGTGTTACAAAGAAGTATTCTATGCTGGTATTTATTATTGACCATTCTTTGTAGTGATTGATGTTGTGATGGGAGAGAGAATTTAGAACTTGCTATTACTGGTAATTTCCCTATTTCTCTGCTATACACCTGCTTTCAATGCACAATGTAATCAACAGACAAACAAAAAGCAGTGATGGCGCCAACTATCACTTAAAAGAATATTTTTTTATAAAAATGTTTTTCTCTATTCTTAGTGTGTGATTTCATTTTGTAATATTTGTGTGAGTAATGCAAGTAATATTTGGATACTGTTCAGCTTTCTGTTCAATTTCAGTATAATTCAGTGCAACATCCTTATAGTACAGTAATATTATAAAATTATAATACACTAATATTTGATGATGTTTGATTTAATATTTCTAATTTTGCTATCAGAGGGGAAAGTTTATGAGTGGAGGCTTGGTTTCTAATTTTTTAATGATGTGCCTCCAAGGGACTGTCTTGATTATATATGATTTCTGGATATTTTTATGTATAGCTGTGTATGCGAGTATACAATGATAATCCTTTACCTAGGCATTGCCTTTATTGATTACTATTCCTATTTTCTTATTCCTAATAAAAATTTCTCTGTTTTTTGTCTTTTCTGAGTCAAATATGTTAGCCACTTTAAGGGACAACATTATGAAAACTGGATTTGTAGAGTTCAAGTGTAAACGGAGCAGAAAGTTTATAAATCAAATCCCCACCCAAATATGTTGCTCACAACTGCTTTGATTTTCCCTTATTCCCTTTTGTCTGTACCTTCTGAATTTGAAGAAGACTGTAGAGATGTTGATTTGTGACTGTGAATGTCAGAACTTTCTGGAGACATGGTAGCTAAAGTTTATTCAGTGGTATTAAGTTTTTGATAGAGAGAAAACTGAACTGGGAATCAGGAAATTGAATTTCTAGTTTCCTCTGATGTGTTGAACTAAAAGAAGCTATGTTTTATTTCCTGCCTTTTATACTGAATAAAGACAGAGTTGGAGGGAGAATACTATTGAGATTAACACTGTGACGGAATATGACAATTACACACAAATTGAAGACAAAGAGGTTTTTTTAAAGGGGAAGAAACAGAGTCAGGTTTCATAATGGGAAACATAAATGGAGCTCTAGAGGTTATCTATGTAAATAGAAAACAATTAAACATTGCACTTACCTCAAACCTGTTCTATCTCCTGGATATCAATAAAAGACAACTATTTAGAGTTGTATAGTTCTTAGCAAGTTATTACATCTGAACTTCTGTATCCTATAAAGTATGTATTAAAATGACTATATCATGAGGGACACATAGCAATCTGTGAATGCTGTACCTTGCTAGTGCAGTTCTGTATGTTTTGAAAGCAGTTTTTTTTTAGCCCTACTAAATTAATATTTGGAAAATAAATGAAAATCGCATATGAGTGTTCAATATGTGGCTTATCATATATCATAGTTTAGAATTTATAGATCTTATTGAGTCCTGACTGTTCTCTGAAGAATGCATTAACACTTCCAGATATAATCCAATTTCTCAAAATTAGTGTGTAAGATCACTATTCCAACTAAAGATATTGCATACCAAATTTATACTTCTTTCTGATTCTAGAGTAGCAAAATAGATGGTTGTTGTAAATATCTGTAAAGAAACAGTCTTGTGGACTTTTAGGACTACAAATGGTCTTCATGAATATTTATCCAAGTCTCTGACTGTCAAACATTCCTGTCAAACTTTTCTTGAATATATCCAGTACCAGGAGTCTCCCTAACTTATCAGTACTCACTCTATAAATCCACTGCAATAGCTGTTAAATATTCCTCATATTGATTTCAAAACTGCCTCCAAAATAAATTATAACCTCTAGAGTAACAAAGAGTAGGTCATATTCACTTCTCCATGACAATCCTTCAGCAATTTAAATACAGCTAAATATTCATATGTAAGAATTTCTAGATTTCTCACTGTACTATTTGTCTTTGATTTTGTATTTCTCAGAACACTAGTTCTCAGTCTATTAGTGATTATCAAAGACTATAATAAGATTATGAAATATACTCTGATCTGAGTTTAGTTTTGTCTTTGGTTCAGCCTATAATTTTGTTGATATTTTAGTAGCCACATAGCAATATGCATCTATATTTGCATTAGAGAATTTCTTCTTCAAACCTTATCAAGAGACAATTCACACAGGTTCTACTAGGGTTATAAGTTCCACAGCAGTATTTAAGGAAAAAAAGAAAAAAAAATTACACCACCTTCACCCATTTTACCTACTTACCCCCTGCCTCTTGTAACTGCTAATCTGCTCTGTTTCTGAAACTATTGCTTTTTAGAATCCACATATGTGTGAGATCATACAGTATTTGTCTTTTCTCTGTCTCACTTCACTTAGCATAATGCTCTCAAGGCCCATCCATGCTGTAATAAATGTCAGGATGTACTTCCTTTATTTGGTTGAATAATATTCCATCTTATATACACCATGATTTCTTTATCCATTTATCCATTGGTGGACACTTAGGTTATTTTCATGTCTTGACTCTTGTAAATAATACTACTGTGAACATGTGGGTGCAGATATCTTTTCAACTTTGTGTTTTTGTTTTCTTGAGATAAATACCTGGAAGTGGAATTGCTGTGTCATATGATAGTTCTATTTTTAATTGCTGGAAAAACCACCAGATTGTTTTCCACAGTGGCTGCACTAATTTATATTTCCCAAGTGTTTCCTTTTCTCCACATCCATCGCAGCACTTGCTATTTCTTATCTTTTCAATAATAGCAATTCTAACAGGTTTGTGTTGATAGCTCACAGTGGTTTAGATTTTCATTTCCTTAATGATTAGTGATGTTAAGCATCTTTTCATGTACCTATTGGTCATTATGTCTTTCTTGGTAAAATGTTCAATGAAAAAAAAAGTTATTATTCAAGTTCATACTTTTTGTGAAAAAAATCATGGTGGTTGCATTCATTCATTTAATGAATATGCCTGTTATGTCAGTCCTTTTATTGCTGGGGATATTTTAGTGAATAAAACAAAGATCCCTGCCACCAAAGAACTTATATTCTAAATAAGGAAAGCATCACCTAAGACATAAAATGGTGAACTGTCATGTACTTTTCAGAACTATACATTTTTTATGAATAAATTTAGTGCTCCAAGCGTCAATTATTAGCTTTTATAGTTAATAAAAATATGCTGTGATATTTAACAAAGGTTATTAAGAATCATATCTTTAGTGAGCATAGTCCAATGAGTTAATAGCTTTCTGTTGTTTATAGTCAAATAAACTTTTTATGTAATTTCATTATTCTTTGAGAAGAGGTATAATTAAAACTCCAATTTTCAAGCCCTCCAAATGTTGATCCTGGAGTGGGTGGAAATCCTTGTGAATTCTATTTAAAATAAAATGGAAAATTACTTCAATGATTCTTTTGAATTAAGTAAAAATTGAGAGCATGTATTTAATGTTAAATGAGAATAAGGACAGACATCATAACTCCAAGCATCATTGTTTGAATTTGTACCAAGCAAAACTGTGGGATATTAATCTAGTTTAAACATACAATTCTGGCTGTTGCTCTAGTTAGGGTTTAAATTATCATAAATAAGAAATGTGAATAAAATATACCAGTGGAAGTTGTATACACTTTACTTTCTATTTTAAGACTACATTTGGAGGAGGAGGGGCATTATCCAAAGGTATAGACACATGGAACTATTTCCTACTTTGAAGAAATAGTTATTAGTCACAACTGGTATAATAACTTGACTTCCAAATTAAGTAGATTACAAATGTTAATGACTAACCTCAACCACTACTACATGACTAACCTCAGTCACTACTACATGTTTAAAAATAAAAACATATCCCATTTAAATGAAGCAATATGTCAAGTAAACCCTTTAGTACTATGAAATGCTAAAAACACAGCAAGCAAATATTAGATGCGGATGAGTTACAATTCGAGTCATTGTCCAAGCCCAATTCTTTTTGTTTAAATGCTAATCTTGTTCATTGTTCAAAAGCAGTTCCCCAATGATAGACATGACAGGGCATTCTATTTTTACTTCATTTGTACCTCAAATAGAGCTTATCTATTAATACAGGGTCAGGGAGGGAAAGAGAGGGGAGGGAGGATGGAGGGAGATCTCTGGTGACTCTTACAAGGATACCAGCTCTTGTGAATTCTTTCAACTCTAATTACTTATGTAAAGACCCTAATTCCAAAAATAGTCAATTGGGAGTTGACGGCATCAATATATGAATTTGTAGGGGTGGGGGAGGAATACAATCAGTCCATAATAGATTGTTTAAATAATATTTTAACCTTAATTTTAATTTAAAAATAGTTTTGGTTAAATAGAACATTGCAAAAATAAGTATGCTGCGGCTGCTAAGTTGCTTCAGTCATGTCCAACTCTGTGCGACCCCATAGATGGCAGCCCACCAGGCTGCCCTGTCCCTGGGATTCTCCAGGCAAGCACATTGCAGTGGGTTGCCATTTCCTTCTCCAATGCATGAAAGTGAAAAGTGAAAGAGAAGTCTCTCAGTTGTGTCCGACTCTTCGCGACCCCATGGACTGCAGCCTACCAGGCTCCTCTGTCCATGGGATTTTCCAGGCAAGAGTACTGGAGTGGGGTGCCATTGCCTTCTCCAAAAGGTAAGTATAGAATATTCCAATATGCTCCTCACTCAGTTTGCCCTATATTTAACATTTTACATTAACATGATACATTCATTACAATTAATGAATCAGTGTCCATACATTATTATTTACTAAAGCCCATAATTTACTCAGAGTTCTTTAGTTTCTACTTACTGTTTGTCTTCCTTCTGTCTCTGTCTCTTTTATCTTCTTCCTTTCCTTTCACCTTTTCTATTTTTTTTTTTTTTTTTTGGTCCCATTGTCCCATTCAGGACATCACATTACTTGTAGTCATTTCTCATGAGGCTCCTATTGACTGTGACACTTTGTCAGATTTCCTTGTTTTGAATGGCCTTTACACTTTTGAGAAGCATGAATTTAGCTATTTTGTGGAATCAACTGAAATTTGTCTGATAGTTAGCTCATGATTGGTCTGGGTCATGTGTTTTTGGGGAGGAAGACCACAGAGGTAAAGTGCTGTTTTTATCACATATCCAGCATACATACTACCATGCTGACATCATTGTTGGTGTTAACCTTGATCAACTGGCTATGGTAGTGCTTGTCAGACTGCTCCTTACTCCTTTGCCTCTACCTTTTCATATTTTATTCTCTGAGAGGAAGTAACATCTATTCGAACAATGCCAACCACTCATCTGTTTGCATCCCTATAGCTTTGGTGTTTACAGAATGAATACAGTTGCATAATTGAATATGTAAACTATTCAGATAGGCATTTTCTGCTTGATAAGATGGTGACTGCAGCCATGAAATTAAAATATGCTTGCTTCTTGGAAGAAAAGCTATGACAAACCTAGTGAAGTGAAAGTGCAGTCACTCAGTCGTGTCCAACTCTTTGTGACCCCATGGTCTGTAGCTTACCAGGCTTTTCCATTCATGGGACCTTCCAGGCAAGAGAACTGGAGTGGGTTGCCATTTCCTTCTCTAGGGACCTTCCCAACCCAGCAATCAAACCCAGTGATCTCCTGCATTGCAGGCAGATGTTTGCCCTCTGAGCCACCAGGGAAGCCCATGACAAACCTAGACAGCTTATTAAAAAGTAGAGACATAACTATACCAACAAAGGTCTGTCTAGTCAAAGCTATGGTTTTCCCAATAGTCATGTATGGGTGTGAGAGTTACACCATAAAGAAAGCTGGCCACCGAAGAACTGAAGAACAACTGTGGTGTTGGAGAAGACTTTTGAAAGTCTTTTGGCCTGCAAGGAGATCAAACAAGTCAATCCTAAAGGAAATCAATCCTGAATATTCACTGGAAGGACTGTTGCTGAAACTGAAGCTCCAGTACTTTGGCCACCTGATTTGAGAAGCTGACTTATTAGAAAAGACCCTGATGCTGGGAAAGATTGAGGCAAGAGAAGGGGCCGGCAGAGAACAAGATAGTTGGATGGCATCACCGGCTCAATGGACTTGAGTTTGAGCAAACTCTGGGAAAGTGTTAAGGATAAGGAAGCCTGGAGGGCTGCAGTCCATGGAGTTGCCAAGAGTCAGACATGACTGAGTGACTGAATAACAACAATATGTATTTACATGCCATCTATGTGTTTTAGTATCTTGAGAGCTCATTTCATTTTATTGCTGAATAATACTCTGTTGTACAGTTACATGTTTCATTTCTGATACTGAAATTTCTCTCTTCTCTCTCTTTCTCTGGTTAGCCAGATAACAGATTTATCAATATATTTGTCAAATAATTAGCTTTTAGTTTTTTCTTTGGTTTTCAATTTCACTGATTTCTGCCAATATTTTCCTTATTTTTCAACTACTTTAAGCTAAATTTTTCTGCATTTTCTAGTTTTATAAGATGGAATCTTAGGTTACTGATTTAGGTCATTCTTATTTTCTAAGACATGTCTTTAATGCTATATTTTTCCTCCAAGCACTGTCTATGCTTCATTCCACAAATTTTGATAGGTTGTATTTTTCTTGTAATTTAGTTTAAATATCTTCTGAATTTTCCTTGAGACTACTTCTTTGATTCAGGTTTATTTATTTATTATTTGATGTGCAAGTATTCAGGGATATTATGATCTGACAACACACCTTGTATAATTTTCATTTTTTAATATGTATTTAGTTGTCTTTTTATGGTCCAGAGTGTTTGTCTGTCTTGGTGAATGTAGCTGTTTGCTGAAAATGACATATGTTGCATTGTGATTAAAATTGAAGTGACTAGGCCTAGAGCATGTATTTTTATGTTAATCTGGTTAGTAAGTGGCTGTGTTTAATGTTTTCTCCAAGGACAGGTACCACAGGCTTCATATTAAGTTGATGCAAAAATAATTGTGATATTGCATTGTTGAATTTTGCCGTTATGTGTTGGAATATATTCTTAAATAAATGAGTTATGCATCATTTTAATGTGCATTTCTTGCTTTATGCTTTTTGCTAATGATTTATTACCTGCTATTTATTTTATGTTAGACATAAAGCAAATTTAAGTTATTTTTAAAAATTTGAGCTCAAAATGGGTTGTAAAGCAGCAGAGATAACTCACAACTTCAGGAAGGCATTTGGCCCAGGAACTGCTAAAGAATGTACAGTACAGCGGTGGGTCAAGACATCTTACAAAGGAGACAAGAGACTTAAAGATGAGGAGCACAGTGGCTGGACATTAGAAATTGACAATGACCAATTGAGAACAATCATCAAAGCTGATCCTCTTTCAACTACATGAGAAGTTGCCAAATAACTCAGTGTCAACCATTCTATGATCATTCAGCATTTGAAGCAAACTAAAAAGGTGAAAATGTTCAAGTGGGTGCCTCATGAGCTGATTGGAAATCCAAAAAATCATAGATTTAAAGTGTTGTCCTCTCTTATTATATGCAACAACAATGAACCATTTCCTGACTGGATTGTGATTTGCAATGAAAAGTGAATTTTATACAACTGGTGATAATCAGCTTGGTGGCTAGACTGAGAAGAAGCTCCCAGCCCTTCCCAATGCCAAGTTCAGTTCAGTCATTAAGTCGTGTCTGACTCTTTGCGACCCCATGGACTTCAGTACTCCAGGCTTTCCTGTCCATCACCAAATCCCAGCGCTTGCTCAAACTCATGCCCATCGAGTCGATGATGCCATACAACCATCTTGTCCTCTGTCGTTGCCTTCTCCTCCTGCCTCAATCTTTCCCATCATCAGGGTCTTTTCTAATGAGTCAGCTTCTCATATTAGGTGGGCAAAGTACTGGAGTTTCAGCTTTATCATCAGTCCTTCCAATGGACATTCAGGATTGATTTCCTTTAGGATTAACTAGTTTGATCTCCTTGCAGTCCAAGGGACTCTCAAGAATCGTCTCCAACACCACAGTTCAAAAGCATTAATTCTCCAGCACTCAGCTTTCTTTATGGTCCAATTCTCACATCCATATATGAATACTGGAAAAGCCATAGCTTTGTCTAGATGACCTTTGTTGGTAAAATAATGTCTATGCTTTGCCAGTAAAATAATGTTTCCCAATGCCAAACTTGTGCCAGAAAAAAAAAAAAAAAAAAGGTGACGATTACTGTTTGGGCAGCTGCTGGTTTAATCCACTATAGCTTTCTGAATACTGGTGAAACCATTATATCTGAGAAGTATGCTCAGCAAATCAATGAGTTGCACCACAAACTGCAACACCTGCAGCTGGCATTGGTAGACAGAAAGGGCCTAATTCTTCTGCAGGACAATGCCTGACCACACATGGCACAATCAATGCTTCAAAACTTGAACGAATTGGGCTATGAAATTTTGCCTTATCCACCATCTTCACCTGGCCTCTCAACCGATGACTACCACTTCTTCAGACATCTTGATGACTTTTTGCAAAATGCTTCCTCAACCAGCAGGAGGCTGAAAATACTTTCCAAGAGTTTGTCAAATCCTGAAGCATGATTTTAATGCTACAGGAATTAAAAAAAAAAAAAAAACCTTATTTCTCCTTAGCAAAATTGTGTATATTATAATGGTTTCTGTTTTGATTAAGAAAATTATGTTCAAACCTACTTAAAATGATTTAAAATTCATGGTCTGAAACCTCACTTAGTTTTGCCCAAACCTAATGTATCTTGTTCTTGTTTCTGCTCTTGAGTTTAAACTTTCTTAAGTATTTCTCTTCAGAAAGAGGCTACATTGATCAATGGTAATTTCATTTTATATTTAAATAACCTTGTTAGTGTGGTTACATGGAGGTGAGGAGGGAAATGTTCTGTCACCTTCTGCTTAAACTGCAGTCTTTTCTTGGGCCTGTGTCTTTAGGCTGGTGCTCTCACAAGTGTTTTCTAGTATATAGCATCAGCCCCACCTTAGTTGAGAAAGGAAAGCTTTGGGGAATGAGAGGAGTTCTCTTTTGTAACTGGGATGCATGTATGTGTGCTAAGTCACGTCCAGCTCTTTGCAATCCTATATGGAGTGTAGCCCACTGGGCTCCTCTGTCCATGGAATTCTTCAGGCAAGAATACTGGAGTGGGTTGCCATGCCCTCCTCCAGGTGATCCTCTGGATCCAGAGATCAAACCCCTGTTTCTTACATCTCCTGAATTGTCAGGTGGGATCTTTACCACTAGTATCACTTGGGAAGCTCATAGCTTGAATAAGACTCTAGCAAAGCCTTTCCTCTGGAAAGTAAATATTTTTTTTGTAGAGAATTATCTCAGCATGTTTCTCAAGCACTCTTTCTTCTCCTGTCAGAACTACAATAGGAGCTTGATGGTTGTTCACTATGAGATTGTAGTATAGAACCTAGAACAAATTTTACCCTTTTACAGAGGGCAAAATCTGTGAAACTGGGGATAACTCAATAAAACTGCAGCTTCCAGAAATTTCTCACTCTCTTCATCATGTATGTGTTCCTACCTATTTGTGGCTCTAGCAGCTTCTGTTCTAGCTAAACTGATCCAGGCACTGTGACTCTATATTTTCTTGTCCAACTTTTGGCATGATAATTTGCCCTGAAACCACAATTCTCTGATAAGTTAAACATTATAGATCTTTCATTTATTCATATTTTTCTTATTTTAAGATAGGAAGTGACAACCTAAAATCTATTTGCATGCCAGACTTAAAATCTGAAGTCTCACAGTTTTCTTTTAAAGATTTAAGTGGCAAAATGTTTACCTTTTCATTGTCAATCATTGTCATGTTTGACTTTCTGCAGCCTCATGGACAGCAGCACACCAGGCTTTCCTGTCCTCCACTGTTTCCTGGAGTTTGCCCAAACTCATGTCCATTGAGTTGATGATGCCCTCCAGCCATCTCATCCTCTTTCACCCTCTTCTCCTTTCATCTTCCACCATTCCCAGCATTAGGGTCTTTTCCAATGAATTCGCTGTTCACATCATGTGGTCAAAGTACCAGAGCTTCAGCATCAGTCCTTCCAATGAATATTCAGGGTTGATTTCCTTTAGGATTGACTGGTTTGATTTTTCTGTCAAGAGACTCTCAAGAGTCTTCACCAGCACCACAGTTCAAAAGCATCATTTCTGACTCTCAGAATAAACATCTGTAGCTATTTAGACAGTTCAACACAATGCTAATAATTTTATATATGTATTTGGAGCAAATAATCTTTAATTGCTATTGTCAGTTAACACTGTACATGAACATTATAGGTAGCAACTTCTGAGTTCATATTAAAAGATAAAGTTTTGTTCTTGGCCATTTGAGAGATTGCTCTTTAGCAGCTATCATAAACATCCAATTAAAAAATTCAAAATATCCATATTACAGATGTAGTAGGTAGAATACTAAATTAATCCCTAGGATTCTCACAAACTTGGTGTACATACCACCCTGTATAATATCTCTTCCTTTTGAAAGGTACTTGTGACATATCACTCCTGTGATTGTTACCTTATATGGCAAAGAGATTTTAAAGATGTAATTAGAATTCATAATCAGGGACTTTGAGATAATTGAAAGAGAGATTATTCTGGTTCACCCAGTTTAAACATGTGGGCCTTTAAAAAGGGGGCTAAAAAGATTTGAAGAGGGATAAATTTTTCTCGCTGACTTTCAAGATGCAAAATCCACATTTGAACTGCCTATTAAGGTGATTACATGGCATGAAATTGAAGGTGGTTTCCAACACTAAGGGTGTTACTATCTAGAAGGAAAAGGGGGATTTAAGAAATATAGTTTTGGGGAACTAAAACCTGCCAACAACCAGTAAGATCAGAAGAGAATTTTGAATCATAAAGGAAAACAAAATGATAGCCAACATCTTGATTTCAACCTGGTAAGAGGTTAAGACCTTGATTTCAACCTGGTAAGAGGTTAAGCAGAGGTCTTAACTAGATCATACCCAGCTTTTTGAGCCATGGATAATTAATATATGTTGTTTTGTACCTATATGTTTGTGGTAATTTGTTATATAGCAATAGAAAGCAAATACAAAAGATGAAAAAAGCACAATGTAAAAACTTTTTTATATTTTGTTACCATTAGCCCTGATGGAAGCATGTTCAAGATTTTAGAATTAATGAAGTTCCATGTTTATTCCTATAATTACAATAACTTCAGATATGCAGATGACACCACCCTTATGGCAGAAAGTGAAGAAGAACTAAAAACCCTCTTGATGAAAGTGAAAGAGGAGAGTGAAAAAGTTGGCTTAAAGCTCAACATTCAGAAAAATAAGATCATGGCATCTGGTCCCATCACTTCATGGCAAATGCATAGAGAGGGAAAAGGAGAAAAAGTGGTCTTTTTTTTTTTTTTTTTTGACTCCAAAATCACTGCAGATGGAGATTGCAGCCATGAAATTAAAAGACGCTTACTCCTTGGAAGGAAAGTTATGACCAACCTAGATAGCATATTAAAAAGCAGAGACATTACTTTGCCAAAAAAGGTCCGTCTAGTCAAGGCTATTGTTTTTCCAGTGGTCATGTATGGATGTGAGAATTGGACAGTGAAGAAAGCTAAGCACCAAAAAATTGATGCTTTTGAACTGTGGTGTTGAAGACTCTTGAGACTCCCTTGGACTGCAAGGAGATCCAACCAGTCCATCCTAAAGGGGATCAGACCTGGGTGTTCACTGGAATGACTGATGCTGAAGCTGAAACTCCAATACTTTTGGTCACCTCATGTGAAGAGTTGACTCATTGGAAATGTCCCTGATTCTGGGAGGGATTGGGGGCAGAAGGAGAAGGGGATGACAGAGGATGAGATGGCTGGATGGCATCACCGACTTGATGGACATGAGTTTGAGTAAACTTCGGGAGTTGGTGATGGATAGGGAGGCTTGGCGTGCTGCGATTCATGGGGTCACAAAGAGTTGGACATGACTGAGTGACTAAGCTGAACTGAACTGACACAAAAATGTATTGACTTAATTTATTTAAAGATAACATGTGTAATATATTAGTTCATCTGGTCTGTTGTAACAAAATACCACAGACCAAGTGGCTTATAATGAGCAGAAATTTATTTCTCATAGTTCTGAGGTATGGCAGTTCAAATTCAGGGTATCAGCATGGTCAGGTTCTGTTGAATACCCTCTTTCAAGTTACAGAGTACCACTTCTCACTGTGTCCTCTATGGTGGAAGGAGCAAGGTTGCTCTCTAGGGTACTTTTACAAGGTTGCTAGTATCATTCAGTTATGAGGGCTCTACCCACCTGATTTAATCACCCTAATATCCCTACCTCCTAAAACTATTATTTTAGGATTATGTTTCAACATTTGAATATGATGTAGCTGCTGACAAAGGTTGTTAGGATAATCAATTTGGAATATTTGCTCATTTATGATTGCTTATGTGTACTAAAAAAATAAGAACATAAGAAAAATGAGAAAAGTTGTAGACTGAAAAGTCCAAAGAGCAACAGTATAACAAAATAGTAACAGTTCAGTTCAGTCACTCAGTCATGTCCCATTCATTGAGACCCCATGAACCCCAGCCCATCAGGCCTCCCTGTCCATCACCAACTCCTCGAGTCCACCCAAACTCATATCCATTTAGTTGGTGATGTCTTCTAACCATCTCATCCTCTGTCATCCCCTTTTCCTCCTGTCTTCAGTCTTTCACAACATCAGGGTCTTTTCCAATGAGTCAGCTCTTCACATCAGGTGGCCAAAGTATTGGAGTTTCACTTCAGCATCAGTCCTACCAATGAACACCCAGGACTGATCTCCTTTAGGATGGACTGGTTGGATCTCCTTGCAGTCCAAGGGAGTCTCAAGAGTATTCTAAAACACCACAGTTCAAAAGCATCAATTCTTCAGCTCTCAGTTTTCTTTATATTCCAAATCTCACATCCATACATGACCACTGGAAAAACCATAGCCTTGACTAGGTGGACCTTTGTTGACAAAGTAATGTCTCTGCTTTTTAATATGCTATCTAGGTTGGTCATAACTTTCCTTCCAAAGAGTAAGCATCTTTTAATTTCATCACTGCAATCACCATCTGAGTGATTTTGGAGCCTCCCAAAAATAAAGTCAGCCACTGTTTCCACTGTTTCCCAACTATTTGTCATGAAGTGATGGGACCAGATGCCATGATCTTATTTTTCTGAATGTTGAGCTTTAAGTCAACTTTTTCACTCTCCTTTCACTTTCATCAAGAGGCTCTTTAGTTCTTCTTCACTTTTGGCCATAAGGGTGCTGTCATCTGCATATCTGAGGTTGTTGATATTTCTCCCAGCAATCTTGATTCCAGCTTGTGCTTCATCCAGAGCAGTATTTCTCATGATGTACTCTGTATATAAGTTAAATAAGCAGAGTGACAATATACAGCCTTGACATACTCCTTTTCCTATTTGGAACCAGTTTGTTGGTCCATGTCCAGTTCTAACTGCTGCTTCCTGACCTTCATACAGGTTTCTCAAGAGGCAGGTCAAGTGGTCTGGTATTCCCATCCCTTTCAGAATTTTCCACAGTTTTTTGTGATCCACAGAGTCAAAGGCTTTGGCATAGTCAAGAAGGCAGAAACAGATGTTTTTCTGGAACTCTCTTGCTGTTTTGATGATCCAGCACATGTTGGCATTTTGATCTCCGGTTCCTCTGCCTTTCTAAAACCAGTCTAAACATCTGAAACCTAGCTTGGAGAACTTTGAGCATTACTTTACTAGCTTGTGAGATGAGTACAACAGTATAGTAGTACCATTATTTCACAATAATAGGAAGAGTACTGACAACTGTCTACTTCTTGAATATTTGTAATGTCTATTATTAAGTACTTACTATGTTATTGGTATGGTTTAGATCACTTAATAATAAGCATTAATTAATTTACTTGTCACAGTGATATTATGCAGTAGTTACTATTAATTTCTTGCTGTTGTATAAGAAGAAACTGAAGCAGGGAAAAATCAAGAAACATATGGATGGAAGCTCTTCATTATGGTTTGCCTGAGATGGGTCCGATTGGCCCCGTTTTTCTTCTACAGAATAAAGGGCCTAACAAGGCCAGATGTGAGAGTTTTGTGTCAGGATTCTACATGTCCTGGGCTTTCTGTAGGTGTCCAGTGAAATCCATGTGACCAGCATAAAAGCCTCATTGAACAAGGCACACACAATTCTGGTCATATATTTGTTCTGAACCCTTTTTCTGCCTTAGCCTTGGAACCAGGTCCATATAGAGCTGGCCAAAAGACTAAATAATCTTTGTAGCTGTTGAACACTAGATTGATCAGGCATCAAATAACATTATACAAATAATACCAGTCATAGCTAGCATTATGATTATGAGAATAACATAAAATTTCATATAAAATAGTAATAACTCACATATATATAGTGTTTACAGTTTATAAAATAGTTCCAAAATTCATCATCCATTATTTAACTATTAAAGCAAAATTATTTAATAGGTTTTATTACTGTCCTAACTTTAAAGAGGAGGAAGCTAAGGTTTTCATGGGCTGAGTCACACAGCCCAAACTTGGTAGGTGAAACTAGGTCTTTAATTCAAGACTCTTAGTAAAAAGTCTCCCTCCCTCCTCCAAGACTTATTGGCTTAAAACAACATGGTTGCTTCTACAGTTCAGCAGGTTGGACTGAATTTAGCTGGGTGGTTATTCTGATGACCAGGCCAGGCTTACTCAAGGATTTGCAGTCAACTTTTTATCAGCTCAATGTCAACAGCTCTGATGGTTGGCTGTCTGTCAGCTGAAGTGTTGGGGAAAATTTAGCTATGGTCTTCTCATCTAGCAAGTTTTCAAAGTCAGAAAAGAAAAACCTTAATGATCAATCACATTTCAGATCTTGTCTTAAGTTTCATTGCTGCTGCTTCATTGTTCAAAGAAAATGACAAGGCTAAATCTAGTGTCAGTATGTGAGGGAATCAAAGTCATTAGTACCGAGAGGTATATACAAATTTGAGATTATTATTACAGCAACCTACCAGAATTACTTAAAAGTAAAATCCTTTCCATTCCAGTAGGTCCTGTTAAGGTTGTTGCTTTCTCAGGATTCATTGATTCAAAAATAAATGAAAGAACAAAACTTTTCAAGGACTATATAAAGACTGTGATATAATTCAGTAAGTCTCTAAAGTCTTGACTAACAAATCTCAGTGATATTCTATGGCACATTGTTTCCAAGATTTACTTTTCAAAGGATTGGAATTTTTTATAAAAATGTTTAGAAAATATTCATTTCCCTGGCTTATTTCAGTTCCAAGGTTTACATATCAGCATGTATGATGGTTAATTTTTTTGATCGGTGTAACTGGGCCATGGGATGCTGAGACATTTGATCAAACAGTGCTCTGGGTGTGTTCTGTGAGAGTGTTTCTGCATGAGATTAACACTTGAATCAGTAAACTAAAAAAAGCAGATTTTCCTCCCTGATGTGAGGGGGCCTCATTCAATCAGTTGAACTGGACAGAACAAAAAGCCTAAGCAAAAGGAACTGATGAGCTGGGATACTGGTCTTTTTCCTGCCTTCAGAATCAGTCTGAAAAAGTGTCTCTTTGGGGCTTTAAGCCTATTGGTTTGGGGGCTAGAGATTGCACCGGTGGCTTTTATGGTTCTCAGGCCTTTGGAATCAATTAGAACTATACAGTCAGTGGGAGGAGAGGGGCCGACAGAGGATGAGATGGTTGGATGGCATCACCAACTCAATGGACATGAGTTTGAGTAAACTCTGGGAGTTGGTGATGGACAGGGAGGCCTGGTGTGGTGCTGCCCATGAAGTCGCAAAGAGTCATACATGACAGAGTAACTGAACTGAACTGATACAGTCAGCATTCTTAAACTTCCCTTGCAGCTCAGATGGTAAAGAATCTGCTGCAATGTGGGAGACCTGGGTTTGATTCAGGGATTGGGAAGATCCCCTGGACAAGAGAATGACAACCCACTCCAATATTTTTGCCTGGAGAATTCCATGGACAGAGGAGCCTGGCTAGCTGCAGTCCATGTTGTCTCTAATAGTCAGACATGACTGAATGACTTTCACTCACATACCATCAGCTCTCTTGTGTCTCCAGCTTGTCCATTCCAACTGAAGATCTTGGATCTCAGCCTCCATAATCATGTGAACCAATTCCTTGTAATAAATCAGCCCATCCATCTGGGATATTTATATAAATGCGTCTCTCTCTGTGTATATATATATATGATATTTATAAATGAGTTTTATATATATATATATATATATGGTTATATATAATATTATATATACATATATATGAGAGAGGTTTATACACACACATACATTGGTTTGGCTTTTCTTTAAAACCCTGAATAATACAGCATATAAAACAACATGTTAATATAGTAATGACAGACTGTTTGTAGTAAAGAATAAGAACTCTCTTCTAATATAAAATAAATTTTAAAATGAGTAGAAAAGCCTTGATTTAAGTCTTGGTTCTACTACTAAATGTGTGACTTTCAACATTTGTTTAAAGGCTCTAAATTCTGATTCCTCACCTGTAAAACGTAAAGACTGAGAAAATGTTCTAAAGTTATTTACAGGCTAACTTTTTTCTAGAAACTGTGAATGAATTCTAGTTATCAGAACTATGATTACTATGCTTATATAACTACTTGAATCCAATACATTTTTGAATTTATTATTTTATTGAAGGATAATTGCTTTACAGAATTTTGCTGTTTTCTGTCAAACCTCAAGAGGAATCAGCCATAGGTATACATACATCCATTCCCTTTTGAGCCTCCCTCCCATCTCCCTCCCCATCCCACCCCTCTAGAGTGATACAGAGCCCTGTTTGAGTTTCTTGAGCCATATAGCAAATTCCCATTGGCTATCTATTTCACATATGGTAATGTAAGTACATTTTAAACCATGGAACTGCCTGTTGTATGTTATCTGTTAATGTCCTGAGAAATTATGTTCTGGTGAATATATTTTATAAATGCATTTAGAGAAATGAAAAGTCCAGGAAAATGGTAATTTAAAACTTTCATTGGTATGGTGAAACTTTGATTTGCCATTATTTCCACTCTTAACTTGGCCTTTATGTGTGAGACAGACACAAAAGCAAATGTCAGGATATGCTTATTCTGGACACAAAATTTCTCAGTAAAACAGACAAAACTGAGATTTGAACAAGAGAATTCTTAGCTCCATCTGTTTTTATTTATTTTTTTTTGAGAAAGGATGATTGCTGGATGTCTTGAGAGAACATTTACAGGTATGTACAGTAAGAAGATAATAATAAGGAAATAATAGTAAAGGCAATACCATAGAGATCCCAATCACCATTCAGTTTCAGAGAAGTTTCATATTTGTTACCTAATTTCAAAAAATGATTCATGGTCCATGAAACAGTACATTGATCCAGCCACACAGTTGCAGACTGCTAGAAGGTTTTGGGCATACAAACTACAAAGGAAGCAGAAAGAGGTTTGCTCCTTTTGCTCAGAGGTCATAGACACCTTGCCTGTGCAGAATAAAACTCAGTCTGGCAAACAGCAATTAATGCTGACAAAATGGATCATACCAGAATGTAAAAACTATAGTTTCTCGCTGAATAGTTTTTCTGTCATTGCTACTATGTGGAGATGGTATTTTAAAAATATTCCACTGAAAGTGAAAGTCACTCAGTTGTGTCTGACTCTTTGTGACCCCATGGACTATATAGTCCATGGAATTCTCCAGGCCAGAATACTGGAGTGGATAGCCTATCCCTTCTCCAGTGGGTCTTCCTGACCCAGGAATCGAACTGAGGTCCCCTGCATTGAAGGTGGAATCTTTACCAACTGAGCTATTCCAACAAAATTCAATAATGAAATATTGGATGTCTTAAAGTATTTTTTAAAGGGAGTGTATCTAGTCCCTTTAGTACCTTTACCCAATAAAACATATTTATCAATGACCAACTATTTTACTGATGTATCAAAACATGATGACTCTCATATTTGTAATGCTCATTGTTTTACTACTATTCTAGTTAGCTTAGAATCAATATAGGCTTCTGACAGTTTGCTTATTCTTTTGATTTCTGTGGTCTCTTAGCATATTAATGAGACAGCAAGAAAACTTCTCTAGCCATTATGTTAAGACTCATAAAAAGTAACTGTTATGTTCCTAAGTGAAACATAAAGATATATTAATTTTTTAATTATATGCTTTTAAAATTTAAAAAATGTGCAGAAATATTGATAATTTTGTATACCACTTGCCAGTGAGTAGTAAAAATGTCTATTTGATCTCTATACTTAACATTGTCCTGCCGCATGACTACAGACTTTAGACCTAATCTAGAATAATTATTTTCTGCATTATTATTTTTTCTCCAAAGGCTCCAGGACAAAAGTTAGTTAGAAGAATCTCTATGAACTCAAAATCTCTTTTGGGACAATAAATTCATGTGAATACCATAATGAGAGGGAGGATATGAGAGCTTTATTTATTAAAAACCAAAGAAAGAGAATTCTATAGAATTGTCTACTATGAAACTTGATATTCAGTTACCTCTTTTCCAAACATATTTCCTTAATTCACCTTGCCATTCCTTTCCTTCCACAGATTCTAAGATCCAGCTCAAATCCTTTGCAGAACTTTTCCTGAAAAGTCCACTGAAAGGTAATCTTTTTCTTTTCATCTTCAGCATCAACACTTTCTATCCTGCCTGTGTTATCTTTTTTAATATGTGAATAATGTCATAGTTTAGGACATGAGCCATTGATCTAAAGAGCTGAGGTTGAGGTCCTCTCTCTACTGGGCAGGTTTTGGTATTATTAAGCCTTCCTCGTGTGAACATCCATGGGGTAGGAAATGTTTATTTGCTTTTGCAGTTTGTTATAAAACAATCAGTATACTAACTGGTATATAGTCTGCTTTTTACAAGATGATACTGTGTTTTATCCTCATTATTCTCAACATCATTTCTGTAACTATGTTTTAGGCCCAAGTAGATAAGCATAAGTGCTTACAGTATTTTTATAACCTCCACATTTCCCAGAAGTATGTCTTGCTCAAGGTAGGCGTACAAAAAATTGTTGACTAATAGCTGACTGATATTAATGAAGACAGAGGAGGAAAAAAGAAAGATAAAAAGTAAGATGACTTTATATGGACAGTAAAATTAATATCCTGGAGTCAATATTTAGTTTTTATGTTATATCAACAAAGTAAATACTTTAGATGTAGACAAAGACTTTCAGCTCAAATAAGCTGTGATGCTGCTGCTATGAGTAAAACGTTCTGTAAAGTAGAAGAGTGCCAATGAATAAATGATCTGTAGTGTTATGAATGTTTAAAATGGGGGGGATACATAGTTACACTTAGATAATCATCTGCAGTTTTCTAGGCACTATGGTCAATGATGGGAATAAAATGATTACAGGACATTGCCCTAAAGCAGCTCACATCAAAAGGGCAGATGACTAAGCAATGTATTATGAAAGGTTGATATGCTTTATATAAATATTTATGCAGGATGTTAAAGAGGTGCAGAGGAAGGGCATGAAATCCAGAGGAAGAAGACTGGGAAGCATTTAGGAAAAGATTCTATTTGACCTAAATCTTGAAGATGCAGGAAAACAGAGAAGCTGCCATAACTGTCTAGGAAAAGCATGACAATATCTTTAAAAAAAGAAGCCAAAATTAGGCATGAGCTAGAAAAATAATATAGCAAAACCCTGTGGTAGTCTGCCCTGGGTTAATCCAAGTTTATCCAAGTTGGAAATAATAACACTAGTGATTAGTTCTTATTCTGTCTCCAAACCACATTCTTGAATAGGAATATAGTCTTTTCATTCTGGAGGGAAGACAAGGCCAAGGAGGGAAATAGCAGGCAGCTGTATCTTGAGAAGGTATGTCTTCATATCCTCATTATTCTTCTGATCCAATTGCTCAACGGTGGGGCAACAAAATGAGTCCATTCCTAGGCAGACTCCTGGCATCACTGCTTCTACCCCACACCCAGTTATCCCCATTTCCTATTTCAGCTACTTTGGACAACTGCCACCAGATGGCACCAGACCGCAGGCGGGACCTGGAGGAAGTTGCATCTCCCAGCCCCTGATGTTTCTGACCAATTAGCGGCACCGGTTTATCCTAATCATTTCATTAACCTCACGACAACATGACTCAGCATTTGACATGAATGGATTTTTAGACCCCATGTCTCACACTTTATAGAGCTGCATTTTCAAATAAGAAAAGAAAATTAAAGCTTGGGGAAGAAAGACAAATGTAACATAATCTGAATTTGTTTACTCCCTGATGGGTAAAGTGGTTTGTTGGTGGAGAGCTAAAACGATTGGGCTTACGAGAGGAGGATGGAATCCTGGCTGCTAGCATTTTGAGCTTTTGGAATGGGTATTCTTAAAAAGGGAGAAGCAGAAAAGGGGTAAGAAAGCCCATCTGAGTGAGAAGAAAACTATCCCAATGGTATATTTCATAAGCAATAGACACAGACTGGAGAAGTGGTGGCATCAACATTAGGAAAGAGCTTGTAATGGTCTTGTTTTTGTTTTGTTTCCCAGTTCAGGAATCTGTGGTTAGCTTTTAAATGTATAAAATGACTTCTATTTGATTCTCTTGCAAAGAGTGTTATGTGAAACATTTCTGACCTTTGATAATAGAATTTGCAATATTGTTAGCCCCAGGTCCTAATGCAGAATACTTCAAGATGTCTGATTTTTGTGTGTACATGCTAAGTCGCTTCAGGTATGTCCAACTCTTTGCAACTCTATGGCCTTTAGCATGCCAGGTTCCTCTGTCCATGGGATTCTCCAGCCAGGAATGCTGGAGTGGGTTGTGATGTCCTCCTCCAGGGGATCTTCCCAACCCAGAGATTGAAGCTGGGTCTCCGACATTGCAGGCAGACTCTTTACCATCTAATTTTTATTAGACAGTAAATTTTATGTCCTAATAAAAATTAGGAAACACCCAATTTTTTTTTTTCCCCATAAATCTCCATATGTTTGTTTTTCCTATATAATACTGAGTATGAGCTCTTTGTAGAGACATGGCTTTTTCAGTCACTTGATCAGGCATTTCTTGTCCCGCTTGTTGGTGAATGTAATCTTCTCTTGCTCTGGAATTGCCTATTCTGTGAAACTTGTGTCTCGGGGAAACTTGGCTCCCAGTCCCCATAAATGCTCCTGCTGTGGAATTACTGCCTGAAGATTCCTGAGTTGAAGGAACTCTTAATCTTTCTAGAGGGGTACCAGTAGGAGTCCAACAGTACACAGCAGCTTTAGCATGACTGTCTTAAGACATTGTGTTTTCTCAGCTTTATGAGTGGCACTCCACTCCATATCTTTATGCAGCAGCAGAATCTGCCTCTAGTGTGGTTCCTCTGAACTCTGACTGTACTTGGAAAGCTCAATGGGAGTTCTTAACACCACCCCCCCGCCCCCACCCAGAGTTCTTAATACAATAGATCTGAGCTATGACAGAGCCTCAGTTATTTTTTTTTTTAAAGCACCCTAGGTGCATGAGTATGTGCAGTGTTAAGAATCACTTTCCTACTACTTTAGAAATGATCAGATGATCCTTCTGAACATTTTAACCTGCTTCTCCGGTTCACCCTTTTTCTCATTTTAAACACATGTAGGGATATTGTTTGTTGAAGTTGAGTGCCTACTTTTGTTTTACAATTTCTATGATTTGTCTGATAGGTTATTATTGATTTTAACATGTTATTCTAGATATTTTTCCTTGTGGGTCTCCCTTCATGAGAAATACAGGCCTGCCAGGTATATCCTGTTCAATATAGTATTTTCCCTCTGCTTCATTCTGAGTCAGATAATCCTACCTAGGAACAATTTCCCATCACCCAAACATCTACTTCAATCTTACAATGTAATTACTATAGTTCTTCCCTATGACTTACTTTCAGTGTGGTTAGTTTCAGAGTGCTGAATTTGCTTTTTAGATGAGGAACTGAAAAAGGAGATGTTCAACCTGTATTTCCATCCTAGGGCTTTATGCCAGTATGTGGCACTGTGTCCACCCAAAACACAACACAGATTATTTTAATCTACTCACTTTTGCCTTATGGAAAAGTTGTGGCCATGCTTAAAGTTTTCTCTATCTTTTATTGTAATCCTTATTTAATATATTTTAAGTCATGTGTGTCCAGGGCACAGGTAACCCTGTACTCTACCCTCTAGTAAAGTCCACTTTTGAATCAGTATTTTACAATGATCTTCTGGGCGTCTCTAAAATTTGCTCGTTTTCAACAGCCACTGGGTATGCTAAGTTCCACTGGGTATGCTAAAAAACCACTTGGGTTTCTAGTTCCGCCTATGTTAGACACTTCATCTGCAGGTATAAGGGACTGTCCTCAATATTTCTCTAGACTCTGAATCTTGCTTTGGAAGTCATTTTAGTCTCCATTTTGTGATCTGACATTCTTGGGCCAAAGTAATACTATTCGATAGAAAACAACTAGAGAAACAATCTTTCCAGATAGTCTGTAAGAGCAGTTACATTCAAATCAACCTCATTTTCACCTTTGTATCTCTTTATCTGGCAGATCATTTTCCGGTTTCTATTTGTTTAGCATCTTTCTAAGGTTCAACTTTCCCCCCATGAGGAAATTTCTCTCTTTCCATATTGGCTGAAAGAAAAATGCTCAACCTAGAAGTGGTAAGCTAAGTTGTATTTCGAAGACCTACTGAGGACTATAGCCTAGGTGACAGATTCTGTGGGAGCTCAGGTGAAATACTCTGAAGAGGTAAGGGAGGAGCCAGGATAATATGATTTTTTTTTTAACTGCAAAAAACATGCAGTAAACAAGCATAAAAAAATGACTAACAATCAGAAAAAAGAGACATCTCAAGTAATGATTTAGTGCTTTTCTCTTTATGGGAAGAGGCAAAACTCTGGGGTCATAAAATTTTTCCTCAGATACATATTGTGACTGTGTAGGGAGCAGTATAAACAAGGCACATAATTCTTCCTGTTTCTCTCCATCCTTGTTCCCCTCAACTGTCTGTGGACAACTGCAGTGACTAATCACTTGATCTTGTAGAATTGGAATAGCAGGAGGTATCTGTTTCTTTACACCAGAATAAATGGCATTTCTTTTGTTTTAACGCTTTTGCTATCTTTTATCTGATTAGAGAATTGAATCATGTTTTCCCGATCACCCCAGGTCCCACCTTGATTCTCTGAGCAAGCATTACTCTTAGAGGCATAAGTTCCAAGCAGAGGTTTTGTAAGAACTTCTTCAGCCTTTAGCTTTCCAGTCATTTCATTGAGTTGTTTATCTGCTTTAATACAAGTAGACAGAATAGTCTCATAGTCTCTGTCTTTAATACTGTGTTTATTAGGAAAAAATCTGCCATTTGTGAATAGTTACATTATATTACTGGAAAACTAAATTCATGATGGCTATATTTAGCTATATATCTAATCATAAAATTAAATATATGGATGAGAGCTATATTTAATCATAAAATTAAATTTTATGATCAGCTGGAGACCAAGAAGGGAGGGTAGGACTTTTGCTTCCAGGTAGATCCCACATATGGAGAAGGTAGGCATCATAGGTCTATCTCATTCTTCTAAAGTCCCATAATCAGAAAAGTCAAGTATTTGCTGGGGAAAAATGAATGAATAGGTCATGAGAGACCAGGAGAGTTTTTCTAATGGAAAATGCTATTATGCAGAAAGAAACTTTAGGACAGAAATAAATACATTCTTCTCTAATGCTTAGGACTAAGTCTAATGGCATTTTCTCAGAATGAATGAAATGTGGAGCACAGAGTTGGGGGTAGTACACCATAATATTAAATGTCTCAGAGGCCTTCCGAAAATGGTCTCGAAAGATTGCCTTGCTAGAGATTAATGACAGGATGGATCATAGTTTATAACTGTTGGTTAATTAGATTTTTCTTCAGTCCTATGCTTAACAATTTCTTCAGTTACAGTGATAAGGGAAAATGCTGACAGAATTCAGGTATATGTAGAACATGGTAACATTTTCAAATATATTAACTCACACTTTTTTATGCTTTATTTCAAATTACAAAAAATAGATTTACTGTGGAAAATGTTTACAATCTGATGGTCTAATTTAATCAGTTAGAAATAACACAGTTCATGGTCACCATATACAAGATTATTCACAAAAACTGACTGTATTTTCATACTATAGCAGTAACGAACAAGAGATTATAATAAGGACATGACTAATAAAAGCATTCATAAAAATAATTAGAATTTTCTAAGAATATCTAACTGATATGGAAAAATATTAAAAACTGACCAAAAAGCCTAAAGGTTTAAATAATGAAAAGTGACATTACTATAAATTAATCAAAATTAATTACAAAAATTAATTTGTGAATGTCATTCTGAAATTCTGGTTGTATTCATTTGAGAGATTTAATGAAATTATTTTAAGCTTTTATGTAAGAATAAAGGACTAAAACAGAGTAAGTTAACTTTGAAAATATGTGGGTAGAATGTAGGGATATGGGAACTCCACCTTCTGGGAGAAAAGGTTTACACAAAGCAGCATGTCTAGATTTTTAAAGCATGTTGGTCAGTGAAACATGCAAACATTGACTTATTTTTATAGCACAGCACTAGGCATACAAATGAATACAAGCATACTTGAAACAGTTAGACACAAAGTAAGAAAATATGCTTTAGAAGATTTATTATATGCCAGAATAAAATAATACAAATAAATAAACCAAAAGCAACTCTTGAACTCACAATATTTGATTACTGAACAAAGGTATGTGCTTAATACAATTTCCTTGACAAAGTCACAAATACATAAAGCATAGTTTAACCATACATTTCCATTTATATCTTAATTTTTTCAATTATAAAAGTGAGAGTTTCTTTTAATTGAAAATCAAAAGAAGTATTGAGAATTAGAACACAAAACTATAACCAGCCTAGTCTTCCCACATTCTTGCAAAGAGAAACACTATTAAATAATTTTATTTGTTTAGAAATAAGGTTTTTTTAAAATTAATTTAATTTTACTTTTTCTGTCTGCGCTGGGTTTTCATTGCTATATGTAGGCTTTCTTTAGTTGCAGCAAGCAGAGGTTACACTTCAGTTGCAACAAGTGGCTTCTCGTTGCAGAGCATGGACTCTAGGGCAGATGGCTTCAGTAGTTGCAGCTCATGGGCTTATTAGTGGAGGCTCCCAAGCTCAAGAGCATGGGCTCATTAGTTGTGGCCCACAGGCTTAGTGGCCCCACAACATGTGAACTCTTCCCAGACCAGGGATCGAACTTGTGTCCTCTGAATTGGCAGGCAGATTCTTAGCTCCTGGATCACCAGGGAAGTCCACCATGAAATTTTTGACATACTTTCCTCTCAGGTTTCCCTTTAGATATCATTCTATGTTTTCCTCATAATATTATTGACGAAATATTCTCCAGTATTAGCACATTATCTAAAACATTTCAATGGCTATAATAATATCAGTCTCCATCACTAGGTCCAGACTAAATGCTGCATAAGCTGAATAGAAATTACCTGTTAATTATGAATAACTGGGTTCTTAGAAAACTTTGAAGTTTTGAGTTTCATATGATTATAATCTGTGGCAGAGGAGAATGGGATTTTATAATGTAAAGTATATTTATTTGGTTGGCCAAGACATTCACTTGGGTTTCCCATAAGGTGTTATGGAATACATAACATGCAATACAGTACACGGAGAGAAGCCTTACACACAGACAAGGTAGAAATAAATTTCTCCCTTCTTTTCAGGATGGTTAGTATGTGAGAATCACTGGAACCTCAGGGTTGTGACTCCCACTCCCCACCTCTACATCCACCAGAAATGCCCACTTCTGATTCAAAAGTAAAAAAAAAAAAAAAAGAAAAAGTGTGTGTGTGTGTGTGTGTATGTATATATATATATGAACAAATCAGGCACCAATTATCTGTATTTATTTTAACTCTGTACTTTTGGCTTTGTGTCTGGGTTATACCAAATACCTAAAATTGTGGGAAAATTGCTCTTTACTCTCAGGAATGTGATTACCTGGGAAGAAATTCAGTTTGTGTGGGTGGGAAATAACAGGAGGAAGTTGAAATACATTTTTTGAAAAGATGATTAGTGACTCACCTATTTAGTGGTAACAACTGAGAATAAAAAGTTGACTCAGAGAGAGTCCTGGGAAAGAACAGATACTAGAAAGTGGGTAACAGCTTTGGAGAGAAGTCTGTGCCCTTTTAGTTAAATTTCAGAATTAGATAAAGGAAAGTGGAAAAAAAAAAAGAAGTTACTAATACCCAGAGGAGATGCAGTAATGTGTAGTAGTACATTATATGCTGTCAAGACTGTCAAATACCAAGGAGAAATCAAAGAGAAGGAGAACTTAAGAAATGTCCCCTGTATTTTAAGATCAGCTGTGGAAATACACAGAATGTAACGTTAAATCTTGTAGAAAAGAAGAAAATATATTATGCTGGGAATTGAGACCTCAATTCCACATTTGACACTCCCAGAGTTTTGAGATTTGGGAAGGAAAAGTCCCATATTTGGCTATATGTATTAGCTTTGAAAACCATTTAAAAAATAAAAGGATTTAATTTATTGATTTTCAAGACTCATTTTATTTATAAAAACTTAGAATTTGTGACCAAATTCAAGAGATTATATATAGTAATGTAAATAATTTTGACTTATACACAAAGCAACCATAATTATTTTAATAAAATTACTTATCTAATTCCATATATAAATTTTGACCTATACATATTCTATGAAATTATTTTTATACCTTTGTATTTTCTACCTGTAATAAAAGAGTATCTTAGAATTTAAACCAAACTTAAAGGGAGAGAAAAGCAAGACTTTGAGTCAAAGCAGCCACATCCCTTGCCCATTTGAAATTAGCCAAGGGACAGACTAGGGATATAGTGTTGGGGACAGACATCACAATGAAAGCCCCTGAAACTTTCCTCTGGCCACATATGTACAGAAGGCACATTCTCCCTTTAAACATTTGTATCCAACCCTAGAGAGGATTCAGGGTAAGAGGTAGATGCCTGAGATATTTGAATGACTGAGCAATTTTTCTAGTAAGACTGATCATCTAAATGGAGTCTTTAATCATGGACTTGGATTTAAATTAAATTACTAAATAGACTCTTTAAATTATTGAATTGGATTAAGTTTTAAACCAAAAGTTTCCAAATTGAAAGTTTTTTCTAACTCAAGAGTGGAGACTTGAGGAGTAATGGACATTGGTTATACACAAACTAAATTAGGCATATTTCCCTTAGTACATGTGAAGTATTGTGAGTTAAATTTTGACACCCACATATGCTATTTTATACATCAAAAGCCTCAGATTATATTATATTCCTATTGTGTTCAAGTATATCGATGCCTTCTAGAATATAGTTTACACAGATTTGTTTACTTTTGTAAGCTGTGAAGTCCAAGGCAAGGGACCTCAGTGAAATCCATCAAAAATGCATTAATTGAGATTCAGAAACAGGCAGTTTGAACAACATGGCAATGCACTCTAATAGCTTATATAACTGCTTCATTTAATGCTGAGTAAATTCCTTCTTAAATTCTTTCTCCAAATTATTCTTGATGAGATGCTTCCCATTTCCTAAGAACAGCCCAATTAATAGAGAATAGGGATTCAAGGAGGATAAGATGAGAATGCATGAGACAAGTGCTCAGGGCTGGTGCACTGGGAAGACCCAGAGGGATGGGGTGGGGAGGGAGGTGGGAGGGGGGATCGGGATGGGGAACACATATAAATCCATGGCTGATTCATGTCAATGTATGGCAAAACCCACTACAATATTGTAAAGTAATTAGCCTTCAACTAATAAAAATAAACAAAAAAAAAATAAACAAAAAGATGAAGTAGACAACAAGATACAAGCAAGTCATGTATGACCCTTTATTTATTTTAATCAATAACTATTGATCACCTAGCACATGGGAGACAACATTTTGTGTGGTGGGAGTAAAAGGATGAATAAGATATACATGAAGTTTACACTGAAATGAAGGTGATAGAGACTAAAACAATAGGATGACTTCAGATTGCAGTCAGTACTGTAAAGAATAAATTCCTATATCCAAGAGTCTGAGGGGCACAGAAACTTCTTTGGAAGGACTCTGATAAAAGAAACCATTTTAAGTGAAGTTAGAATCATACATAGGAGTCACATGATGAGGAGGTCAGCAAGTTCAGGGAGAAGTTAGAATAAAGCCGCATGGATCAAACTTGGTTGGCTAAAGCAAGAGAATGTATGTAGATTAGTTTGGGTATGGGAAACTAATTGGGTTGGGGTGTGGGAGAGTTACAGGATGAGGTTACAGAAGAGTCAGGGCTAAATCTCACATAGCCATTCTTTTCTAAGTGAGACTATGTAATGAACAATGTTCTTGTTCAGTCGCCCAGTCGTGTCCAACTCTTTGTGACCCCATGGACTACAGCAGGCCAGGCCTCCCTGTCCCTCATTCTTCTTTTCTAAGTGAGATTATGTAATGAATGATATTGGTGCCCAAATTCCCTGGGATCTGCATGACCATTTTTGTGCATATTTCAGCTTCAGTGTGCTTTATTTCCAAGAACTAGTTAGTGCCTGGGACTTTTTTTTTTTTTCTTTTTAGGGATGAATGCTTGCAAATGGCAGTGGCCTGCTTTGTCGACACTGCAGAAAACCATCTGAAAATGTGTCTGTGACCCCCACCACTCATTAAATTCATGGGTGAAGTCTCTGGTTGAAAAAACACTTGAGGGTTAATTTTCTCTCAAGAGTTCTCTGGAATCAGGCTGAAATGACCCTCTCTGCAATTTTGCCTGGGATAGAACCCTGCCTGGATTTCTCCCTTTCTCTGTTCTGCTCTCCCAGTTTCCCCTGGGAACAGTTTCTTACCAGTTTCCCTGGGAACATTTCCTTATAAGATCACTTGCATACCAAACCTCATCTCACAGTCTACATCTGGGAAACTCAAACTCTGATAGTTGGAAGATTTGGAGGAATCTAAAGCAGACACAAATTGACTAATCTTTTAAAATATCACTGTGGTTGCTGTGTGAAGAATATTAGTGGGGACAGAGTGTGACCAGAAAAGAAGAAAAAAGACAGCAGGCTGTTTCAATAATCTGGACTAGATAGTAAGCTAAATGTTACCTGAAGTTCTCCAAGAAATGTGTATTAAAGAGACTATCATAAATAATGCATTGAGTTATAAAAAGAAAATAAGAATTCTTTCCATGAGTCTAGAAATTAGGAAGTAAGTTGTGCTTCACTACTCTTGTACACACATTTATACTTTGAAATAAGTTTTGATATTGGGGGATGCACTCAAAATTTTTTACTGAGGAGATAGGCCATCAAAAATATTTGAAGAATACTAGCTTCAGACACCAGCCAGCTTTATGTTTTCTATTTTTCATTTTTGGTAGTCTTAAGTAATGCTTTTCTTGTGCATGTGTCTCTAGTTAGAGGTCTTCACTTTCATCCTTCATTTTGAGGGATAGGATTTAATTATTTGGGTGCTCCTATAGGTTGGGTATTCTGAAGAATGAGACTATCCAATTTTTTTTTTAAGAAATGCATAACTAGTTATAGGGGCAAGTCTGCTTATTATTATTTTCTGAGGATAAGAAAATTAAAAGTGCTCCAGATGCTTTGAATGTAATTTTCCATCTACCATAAATTGACTTCGGAATGCTTTCCTCACACAAGGTTAGGGCATTAGTGCTCATTAAGGACTATATACATGCAAAGCTTGAGTATTCATCAGAAAACCAATCAGTTTTTTGAACGCAAAGAAAGTCTATGAAAAAAGAAATTGTGAGCTGCCTTTTCTCCCCTCATTCAGCAATCCACTGCCAACTTTCACATCAGATATTATTATTTTAA
Source organism: Hydropotes inermis (assembly GCA_020226075.1). NCBI lineage: Eukaryota > Metazoa > Chordata > Mammalia > Artiodactyla > Cervidae > Hydropotes > Hydropotes inermis. The sequence continues at coordinate 8,927,255 of CM035298.1, read as the reverse complement.
AAGGTGGATTTTATTATTCAAGTACAGTCAGGCCAACAAATCTGAGTACAATTGCCGTTGAAGGGATAGTTTGTTTCCCACAGCTCTCAAGGCAAGGGCTTTGCCTTGCCACACAGGGCCACATGAGAGAACACCCGAGTCAGGCAGGAGGCAGAAAGAGAAAGAAGAGGTTGGAAGAGTCTTGTAATTTTCACAGGAAAGCCAAGGCAGGGTGGGCAAGTTCAGGATTGGCAAATTTGAATAATTTCAGTAGGGAGGGTCTGAGATATAAAGGCTGTGTCTAGATGTTTTTTACCTGGCTGTGGGGAAATTCATATAGAAAGAAAGTGGCCTGAGATCTGGACAAAGGAGAATATTTAGGGAATAAGCTTTGGATGGATTTATTTGCATGTGAAATGCACATTTGCAGGCTAGTCCATTCTGATCTCTAGAAATTGGCTAGCACTATGACTCTCAGTCCTTCCATGTCAGTAAGGCCCCAGATATCAAAGCATCAGAAAATAAAAAGTGTCATTAATGCATTCATGCATAAGGAAAGAAAATGATTATATGAACAATGAAAGAAGAAAGTGAGAGAGGAATAGAAAGGAACAAAAGAGAGTGGATGAAGAAAAGGAAAGAAAAGGGGTAATGAAATAAAGAACAGAAAACAAATCAAGAAGAATGGGAAAAAAAACAAAGAAAATTGTTCTTTGGGACTAATTCTTAACTTAGGGTGATTTTAATAAGATATTCTAATGACAGTTTAAAATATTTTTAACTGCTGTTAATGTGGACTGACTCATTTAAGTGAAGAAATATGGCTAGGTAGATTTGAGACAACTGAATGGCCACATGATTCATAAAAATAACTACTGTTGAAAATATACTGAATGGATTACAACTTAAGCTTTTACATAATTTCTTCTGGTAAATTATATATGCTTGAATGATTTCTTCCTTAAGTGAATAATGGAGACTTCTGGTAGTCAAGAATTGAGAATGTGATGGGTGTTTGAGAGAGAAGCCTGAACTATTATTTCTGATAAAATATGGAGAAATTATTTTAAAAAATGTATTTTGTTACTGATTTTACTTTTTCCCTTTTATTCTTTCTTGTTGGGCCAAGATTGTATGCACTGGCTTGAATAAACACTTCAATGATTTTAAATATTCTAGGTTTAACAGGTATCACAATTTGCTTTTTCTTTTACACTTTGTTTATTATTGCCTGTGTTTGGTCTTCACTGCTGCAACACAGGCTTTTTTCTAGTTGGGGACAGCAGGGGCGACTCTTGGTTGCAGTGTGCAGGCTTCTCATTGTGGTGGCTTCTCATGTTGTGAGGCACAGACTCAAGGGTGCATGGGCTGCCATAGTTGTGGCTCAGGGGCTCTAGAACAAAGGCTCAATAACTGTGGTTCACAAAATGAGTTGCTCTGCAGCATGTAGGATCTTCCCAGATCAGGGAGGGTCAGGGATCAAACCTGTGTGTCCTGCATTGGCAGGCAGATTCTTTACCCCTGCGCCATCAGAGAAGCCCTCACATTTGCTTTTAACATCACTTTGGGTTTGACTCCTATGGAAACTTTTGCCACTACCCGAAAACTTCCAATGTACTTGCTTTCTCCCATTTATTACTAATCTGATATTTCTAAACATTTCCAGGTACTTCAATGTACAATGGATAATATATGATAACTGCACTTGGATCTATAAAGCAAACAGCCCAAGAAAACAATCCATAATTTCTGAAGCATTCAGAATGGTCAAGACTTGGTCAATGACTGCTAATCTCCCTAATTATTTTTCCTTAGGACCAACCAGAGAAAGTCAAGTACAATGCCCAAACCAAACCCAGAGGAAAATATGATGCTCCACTTCCAGATAGCCTGGAATTAGATTCCTAAGCCAACAACCTCCAATAAGAGCACACCAGAAGCCTTCTCTGGCCTCCTCTACTATAAAGCTTTCCCACACTCCCTCCCTGACTTTGAGTCTTGGCCAAGGCAATGATGTAGTTGACTCCTTTGGCCAGAAAGCTCTGGATAACTAATTTTTGAATGGTCTTCACTTATTACTTCATGCTTTTTCTTTTCTTGAGACTTATTTCTTTTCTTCTCACTAGTCTTCATCACTTTAGTTCAGCTGTTCAGTCGTGTCCAGATCTTTGGGACCCCCATGGATTGTAGCCTGACAGGCTTTCTTGTCCATCACCAACTTATGGAGATTGCTCAAAGTCATTTCCATCGAGGCAGTGATGCCATCCAACCATCTCATCCTCTGTCATCCCCTTCTCCTCCTGCCCTCAATCTTTCCCAGCTTCAGGGTCTTTTCCAGTGAGTCAGTTCTTCACATCAGGTGGCCAAAGTATTGGAGTTTCAGCTTCAGCACCAGTCCTTCCAATGAATATTCAGGACTGATTTCCTTTAGGATGGACTGGTTGGATCTCCTTGCAGTCCAAGTGACTCTTAAGACTTTTCTCCAACATCACAGTTCAAAAACATCAATTATTTTTTTTGTCAGCTTTCTTTATGGTCCAACTGTCACATTCATACATGACTACATAAGAAACCATGGCTTTGACTAGATGGACCTCTGTTGACAAAGTTATGTCTCTGCTTTTTAATATGCTATCTAGGTTGGTCACAGCTTTTCTTCCAAGGAGCAAGTGTCCTTTAATTTCATGGCTGCAGTCACCATCTGCAGTGATTTTGGAGCCCCCAAAAATAAAGTCTCATGGTTTCCTTTATTTCCCCATCTATTTGCTATGAAGTGATGGGATCATATGCCATGATCGTAGTTTTTTAAATGTTGAGTTTTAAACCAGCTTTTTCACTCTCCTCCTTTCACTTTCCTCAGAGGCTCTTTAGCTCCTCTTTGCTTTCTGCCATAAGGGTAGTTTCATGTGCATATCTGAGGTTATTGATATTTCTCCCAGCAATCTTGATTCCAGCTTGTGATTCATCCAGCCCAGTATTTAGCATGATGTACTTTTGATGTTTTCTGCAAATAATTTAAATAAGCAGGGTGAAAATATGCAGCCATGATGTACTCCTTTCCCAATTTTGAATCACTTCTTTGTTCCATGTCTGATTCTAACTGTTGCTTCTTGACCAGGTGTATTTCTCAGGAGACAGGTAAGGTGGCCTGGTGTGCCCATCCCTTTAAGAATTTTCCAGTTTGTTGTGATCCACACAGTCAAAAGTTTTAGTGTAGTTAATGAAGCAGATTTTTTTTTCTTTATGTAATTCTCTTGTTTTTTCTATGATTCAGTGGATGTTGGCAATTTGATCACTGATTTCTCTGCCTTTTCTAAATTCAGCTTGAAAATCTGGAAGTTCATGGTTCACGTATTATTAAAGCCTGGCTTGGACAATTTTGAGCATTATTTCACTAGCATGTGAAATGAGTGCTACCGTGTTGAGACTGGCTCAACAAGCAGGGTTTCTGAAATTGTGATACTGCAAGAGAATGAGAAAGAAGACACAAGAATTCAATGAAAAGTGAGAATCAGGGGACTAACACTACTCCAAGGTGAAGGTATCAAAACTGAATCCAAGCCAGCTTTATTATACTTTCAGCCATGAAGGAAAGAAAATGTGGGGAGTTAAGCTATAACTCATGTGGCCTTCAGGGCCAAAGAACAAAGTGATCATTAACCGTTGAGTAACTAAGACACAGTAATCCATAACAAATCAGTAACTCAGACTAATATTCTTATCTATAGATTTTCCACCAGATACATAAAACATATGACTCTGAGATGCCAGCTGAGAAACAGTTTGGGGTCAGTTTTCCAACAACAGGATCATATCTTGTTTTCAAGTATATGAACTGTTCCCTCTGAACTTGTTCCAAGTCTCATGCCATATAGCATCCATTTATCAATAATTATATATTTCTTTTGTGGCCCTTGCCACGGCCTGCTTTTCTTGTGTTCTTCCTGTCTCCTACACAATTGTATGGTAGTCTGAACATTCTTTAGCGTTGTCATTCTTTGGGGTTGAAATGAAAACTGACCTTTTCCAGTCCTGTGGCCACTTCTGAGTTTTCCAAATTTGCTGGCATATTGAGTGCAGCATGTTCACAGCATCATCTTTTAGGATTTGAAATAGCTCAATTGGAATTCCATCACCTACACTAGTTTTGTTCATAGTGATGCTTCCTAAGGCCCATTTTCCTTTGCATTCCAGGATCTGGATCACATCATCGTGGTTATCTCGGTCATGAAGATCTTTTTGTATAGTTCTTCTGTGTGTTCTTGCCACCTGTTCTTAATATCGTCTGCTTCTGTTAGGTCCCTACAATTTCTGTTCTATATTGAACCCATCTTTAATTGAAATATTCCCTTGGTATCTCTAATTTTCTTGAAGAGAACTGTAGTCTTTCCCATTCTATTGTTTTCCTCTATTTCTTTGCACTGATCACTGAGGAAGGCTTTCTTATCTCTCCTTGTTATGCTTTGCAACTCTGCATTCAGATAGATATATCTTTCCTTTCCTCTTTTGCCTTTTGCATCTCTCTCTCTCTCTCTCTTTTCCCCAGATATTTGTAAGGCCTCCTCAGACAATCATTTCGCTTTTTGCATTTCTTTTCCTTGGGGATGATTTTTATCTCTGCCTCCTGTACAGTATCATGAACCTCCATCCATATTTCTTCAGACACTCTATCAGATCTAATCCCTTGACTCTATTTGTCATTTCCACTGTATAATTGTAAGGGATTTGATTTAGGTCATACATGAATTGCCTAGTGGCTTTCCCTACTTTATTCAATTTAAGTCTAAATTTAGCAATAAGGAATGCATGATATGAGCTACCATCAGCTCCAGGTCTTGTTTTTGCTGACTGTATAGAGCTTCACCATCTCCAGCTGCAAAGAATATAATCAATCTGATTTCAGTATTGACCAACTGGTGATGTCCACGTGTAGAGTCATCTCTTGTGTTGTTGGAAGAGGGTGTTTGCTATGACCAGTGCATTCTCTTGTCAGAACTCTGTAAGCCTTTGCCCTGCTTCATTTTGTATTCCAAGGCCAAATTGCCAGTTACCCCAGTCTTCATAATTCTTGCTTATACTAAGGTGAGTGATATTGTCCTTCTTCACTACTAGGTATTTCTCAAAAAATGTAATAATATTAAATCAGACAGGGAGTATAACACCTGTAAAAGTGTGACTTGAGATATTTTTTCCCCTTTAAATATCATAAATATCATCACTATGAGCAAAGCTGGTGGAGGTGATAGAACACCAGTTGAGCTATTTCAAATACTAAAAGATGATGCTGTAAATGTGCTACACTCAATATGTCAGAAAACTTGAAAACTCAGCAGTGGCCACAGGACTGAAAAAGGTCAGTTTTCATTCCAATCTCAAAGAAAGGCAATGCCAAAGAATGCTTAACTACCGCAAAATTGCACTCATCACACACTAGTAAAGTAATGCTCAAAATTCTCCAAGCCAGGTTTCAGTAATCCATGAACTGTGAACTTCAGATGTTCAAGATGGTTTTAGAAAAGGCAGAGGAACCAGAGATCAACTTGCCAACATCCTCTGGATCATTGAACAACCAAGAGAGTTCCAGAAAAACATCTATTTCTTCTTTATTGACTATGTCAAAGCCTTTGACTGTGTGGATCACAATAAACTGTGGAAAATTATGAAAGGGATGGGAATACCAGACCACCTGATCTACTTCTTGAGAAATCTGTATGCAGGTCAGGAAGCAACAGTTAGAACTGGACATGGAACAACAGACTGTTTCCAAATTGGAAAGGAGTAGGTCAAGGGTGTATATTGTCACTCTGCTTATTTAATTTATATGCAGAGTGCACCAAGAAAAACACTGATCTGGATGAATTACAAACTGGAACCAAGATTGCTGTGAGAAATATCAATAATCTCAGATATGCAGATGACACCACCCTTATGGCAGAAAGTGAAGAAGAACTAAAGAGCCACTTGATGAAAATAAAAGAGGAGAGTGAAAAAGTTGGCCTAAAGCTCAACATTCAGAAAACCAAAATCATGGCATCTGTTCCCATCACTTCATGTCAGATAGATAGGAAACAGTGGAAACTGTGGCAGATTTTATTTTGGGGGCTCCAAAATCACTGCAGATGGTGACTGCAGCATGAAATTAAAAGATGCATACTTCTTGGAAGAAAAGTTATGATTAACCTAGATATCATATTAAAAAGCAGAGACAGTACTTTGCCGACCAAGGTCCGTCTAGACTAGGCTATGGTTTTTCCAGTGGTCATGTATAGATGTGAGAGTTGGACTATAAAGAAAGCTGAACACCAAAGAACTGATGCTTTTGAACTGTGTTGTTGGAGAGGACTCTTGAGAGTCCCTTGGACTGCAAGGAGGTTCATCTGGTCCATCCTAAAGGAGATCAGTCCTGAGTGTTCATTGGAAGTACTGATGTTGAGGCTGAAACTCCAATACTTTGGCCACCTGATGAGAAGAGCTGACTCATTGGAAAAGACCCTGAAGCTGGGAAAGATTGAGGGAAGTAGAAGAAGGGGACGACAGAGGATGAGAAGGTCCGATGACATCAATAACTCAAAGGACACGAGTTTGGGTCAACTCTGGGAGTTGACAATGGACAGTGAAGCCTGGCATGTTGTGGTTCATGGGGTCACAAAAAATTGGACACAACTGAGTAACCGAACTAAACTGTACTGAATATTTCATCGTGTATATGTACCACAACTTCTTTATCCATTCATCTGTAAATGGAAATCTAGGTTGCTTCCATGTTCTACCTATTGTAAACAGTGCGGCAATGAACAATGGGACATGTGTGTCTCTTTCAGTTTGGGTTTCCTCAGGGTATATATATGCCTAGGAGTGGTATTGCTGGGTCATATGGTGATTTTATTCCTAGTTTTTAAAGGAATCTCCATACAATCTTCCATAGTGGCTGTATCAATTCACATTCCCACCAACAATATTAGAGAATTCCCTTTTTTACACACCCTCTTCAGCATTTATTGTTTGTAGACTTTTTGATGATGGCCATTCTGACCGGTGTGAGGTGATATATCGTAGTTTTGATTTGCATTTCTCTAATAATGAGTGATGCTGAACATCTTTTCATGTGTTTGTTAGCCATCTGTATGTCTTCTTTGGAGAAATGTCTGTTTAGGTCTTTTTCCCACTTTTTGACTGGGTTGTTTGTTTTTCTGGTTTTAAGTCATGTGAGCTGCTTGTATATTTTGGAAATTAATGCTTTGTCAGTTGTTTTATTACTATTATTTTCTCCCATTCTGAGGGTTGTTTTGTCACCTTGCTTATGGTTTCCTTTGCAGTCAAACACTTTTAAGTTTAATCAGGTCCCACTTGTTTATTTTGTCTTTATTTCCATTACTCTAGGAGGTGGGTCATAGAGGATCCTGCTTTGATTTATCTCATTGAGTGTTCTGCTTTTGTTTCCCTCTAAGAGTTTTATAGTTTCTGATCTTACATTTAGATCTTTAATCCATTTTGAGTTTATCTTTGTTTATGGTGTTAGGAAGTGTTCCAATTTCATTCTTTTACATGTAATTGTCAAATTTTCCTAGCACCATTTATTGACAACGTCTCACCTTCTTCTTCTTCTTCTTTTTTTTTTTTCACTTAGGAAATTTTATTGTGGTAAAGTACACATAACATAAAACTTACCTTCTTAACTATTTTTTAGCATATGATTCAATAGTGTTAAGTACATTCACACTGTTGTGCAACCAAACTTAAAATTTCTTTTTGCTTAACTAAAACTCTGTGCCCACTATGCAACGACTCATATCATATCATTTCTGAGAATATCTGTAAATTAATATATGGTAAAGCCTTTAATGTCAAAAGATGCTCTCACAAAAGTAGATTCAGGATTCATTGTGAAGGGAGATTTTGATGGGCATGGAACGATTTTACCCTGCTTCCTAAAATGGGCCTGTTCTGGCTTCCTTTACCATTTATTCATTTTGACAACTCCTATCTTACATTTTTCTTGTCCTTGAAAAGCGAATACAACTTTAATGGAGTGAGGTGTTAATTGAATACAGAGAGACACATTGCATTGCAATCCATCTCTCAATGGCAACAAGTATGAAAATACTGCCTACTTTTCTTTGTATCAGAACACAGACCAAGGGCTCAAACTCTATTAGAATTACAGTGGCTACATCTTAGTAGTGTAGTTCTAAATACTAAAGATATAGGTGTCAGCTGAGGAAAACTTTCAAGTACAACAGAAAAATTGCCAATTGTTTAATTCACTGTTGTTTAGAGATTTGACTTTTTCATGTTAATAAACATTCCTGAAACCAAGAGTTTTTAATGATATATAATGCCATTTATTTTGTAATTCCATTTTCTAAGTGTGGATGACAGACAATCAAACCAAAGCAAACAATACTTAAGTATTTTCATAAAGTGTAAAACATAGCTTGAAATTGGGGTTACTATTATACCAACCTGTTTTTTTCTTTTTTCCTCTACATAAAAGAGAGAGTGGCACAATAAATTATTAATACCATGAGAATGTAAAGTATTTCTTTACACTCTGGAAAACCAGGTGTGCTGAAGCTTAGCAACAGTCTTGGAATGGAATGTGTAGAAATTTGGTCATTGTTGTCGACTATTTTTAGGTCCTTTACTGTGATTTCATTATGGAAGAGGCATTCAATCCAGAGAAATTATGCGGCGCTTGTCAGAACAATTTAAAGTCATGGAGATACAGAGGCAGACAGAAGAGAGGAAGGAATATTTTCTTCAGGCAACTAGTTATAACTTTGTGATTTATATTAGCAGGCATGGTTGCCAGTTACCATGGTGGTAAAACCACATCCAGAATTTTGACAGATTCCTGGAAAGTGAAATCATATTGTTCTAATTAACTATGAATAGATGAACCTGGTAGGCTTTTAACTATTATCATTTATATATTAATCATTTACATATTAATGTATTAATCATCTATATAGTAATCCACAGTAATTATTGAAACTGAAATACTTAAGAATCTAGAGGTTATTTTTCAACAACCTATTATTTCAACAGAAGGAATAAAAATCATTAAATAAGGCAGGGAATGACAATAATACAATAGTTATGATACTTTATTGTCAAGTCTGAAGTGATTTTTTTTGATATAGAATATATACTTACCTTTCAAGAATTAGCTTTTCTGTTGTAATTTTCCATAGTCTATTGAAGGTTCATAATTTCAAAGCTTTAGACCAAAAAAAAAAAAAAAATCCACCATTTAAGATTTTGCTTATGAGGGAATAACTTGTTCAAAAGTCAGGGCCATGTTACTCAATGTGGTGAACAAATCTCTCCCAGAAGTCTGAACCCACATATCCCTCATTCTTCCCTATACTCCAGAAACAACAAAGTGCTGTCATTTTCTGCCCATATGTTACACTTCTTGAATCTAAATTTCTATTGATAAACTCACCTGTATTTGAACTTCTTACTGTTATCTCATTATGTCACTGAAAATAAATTCAGATTGAAAATTGTATCAACCAAGTAAATGGGAAAGCTTGTAAAATACAGTGACAATTCTATAATTCCTTACAAAATCAAGAATGTAGAGTAAAATTAAAACAATAGTGAAAGTGAAATTCTCTCAGTTGTGTCTGACTCTTTGTGACCCCATGGACTGTGCAGTCCATGGAATTCTCCAGTCCAGAATATTGGAGTGGGTAGCCTTTCTCTTCTCCAGGAGATCTTCCCAACACAGGGATCAAACCCAGGTCTCCTGCATTGCAGGTGGATTCTTTACCAGCTGACCTACAAGGGAAGCTCAAGAATACTGGAGTGGGTAGCCTATCCTTTCTCCAGAGAATCTGCCCCACCCAGGAATTGAACCATTGTCTTCTGCATTGCAGGCAAATTCTTTATCAACCAAGCTATCACACAATTTAAGAAAAACTAAAATTCCCTAAAATCTTTTTCCTAATTTGTAAAATAACATAATGTCACTGAACTTGAAGGGCTATTTTAAAGTTAAAAGAGAAAGTGTGTGAATAAAATCCACTCCTTGGTATATTATAAAACTTGGAGTTATCCTGGATTTGTCACATTTTTTTTCAAGGCTACCTCTTATCTGTCAACAAAACAAATTGATTATGATTTCAAAACATATCTTAGAGATTACCATTTCTCAACACCTACACCAATATCCATTTAGTCAAATGAACAGCCAAGGCACATTACTCCTACCTAGATGCTAAGTATTCACTCTTGAATACAAAAGTATTTATCCAAAGGAAAATACACCACTTTCTGGGATCCTTCAAAATAAAGTTGGTTTATATCATTCTACTTTTTAAAGATCTAAAATGATTTCTTTCCAGCCTTAAAATAAAAAGTAGTCTGCCTTGTACCTATATGACTACATTGTTCAGCATCTGGCTTACTAGCTATAAACAAACAAATAAAGCAAAACCAAAGCCAAAACCAGCCAAACAAAAAACAGCAATAACACTTATTGTTACCTCTGAATGGACTATTCTCTTTGGGTATTCCAGTGGTATATTTCATTGTTTCATTGAGGTCTTCATACAAATGAGTGAGTGGAAGTCACTCTTTGCTACCCCATGGACTGTAGCCTGCCAGCCTCCTCTGTCCATGGAATTCTCCAAGTAAGAATACTGGAATGGGTTGCTATTTCCTTCTCTAGGGTGTCTTCCAGACCCAGGGACTGAACCAAGGTCTCCTGAATTGCAAGCAGATTTTTTTCACCTGAACTGCCACAAATATTACCTTTTCAAGAGTTCTTTGATTATCCAAGTTAAAATGGTATGTCCTCTTAATTTTTATTTCCATTATTTGTTTTTCATAATGTCACAGTGCAACCTGACATTAAGTTATCTATCCATCTATTTACTTATTGTCTTTCTATCCTCAGAATCTAGGTTCTAGGAAAATATTTAAATTTATTTTTGTCTTCTAATTAATCACCAGCATCTGGCATATACTAAAGGCTTATTGAATTAATATAAAAACAGATGAATTAATGAATAAAATATGGTTAGGGTGTAGCTATTGTAACAAAAACCCCACCTCTTACACATTACCACATGTATTCTTTCAAACAAAAATGTGAGGTAGGCATTCATTACATTCCAAGTTTTATAGATAAAATATAAGAACAAGAAAACTTAAATTACTTGTTCAATATCTTGTATGAAATGATTTTTCTAAATCTAACTTATTTTCTTTCTAAATGAACCTTTTTTTCTTAACAAGGATACTACTCACCTCCAGAGAAATAAAGCCAGAGCAGGAGCTAGTCAATGATTCTCAGATCAGGCTGTACATTAGAATTACCTGAGGAAATTAAAACAAAAATTACTGATCAGACATGATTTTAGGACAACTGAATCAGAATATCTAAGAATAGAGTGCAGGTCTTTACTTGGTTTATATACAGTAAATACAGGCATGTTTGTAACTTTTGCATTAATGTTTTGTTTCCTTTGGATAAATACCCAGAAGTGGAATTGCTAGGTCATATGATAGTTCTTTTTAAAGATATTTTGAGAGACTTCTTTATTGCTTTTTTATAGTATTGAAAAAAAATTTCCATTCCCAGGAACAGTGCACAAAGTTCCCTTCTCTTCACATCCTCACCAACACTTGTTATATCTTGTCTGATTGATGATAGCTCTTCTAACAAATATGAAGTTTTAGCTTTGGTTGTAATAGAGCTTTCATTTCCAGAATAGTGACAGGAGGTGTGGGTTTACCAATCAAGGTTTGGGGGTCCTCAGAAATCCAGTGGAGATACTCTAGTGGGGTACTCCTAGAGGTCTGTGACAGTGGAAGGGCATGGCAACACACTCCAGTATTCTTGGGTGGGTCAGGGTCAACTCTGGTAAGTTTCTCCTCTGCCTGTACATCCAAACTCTCCTGTTTTTGGATATTAAGTCCCTAATGAAGTTACATTTATTTTATTGATCCACAGATAGACAAGAATATTCCTTAGTCTCTTGCTATAAGGCGTTTTGTTCAGCTATGAATGCCCCTAGTTGTTAAAAAAAAAAATGGGAGAGAGAGAAAGAGTGAATTAAAGCCCTGTAATGCTGACATCACTTTTCCTGAGTTATGCTGATAACAGTCTCACTTTGGTTATGTTGACATCATACTTCTACCCTGTGAATAGTACTGGTTAAACAAGGATAAAATCAGTATTTTGAAAAATTCTGAATTATGAACCAGATTTTGTTCAGTTATAGTTGCCTATCTTGAAAGGTTTGGGTTAAAAGAATAAAATTATAAGAACAAGGGAAAAAAAAAGAAAAAGAAATTGTGATCTCTACTTAAGAGATGATGTATAAACATCTTTCTGAAATCTTAACTCAGACTTAAGAGCAGTGTTCCGTTTGTTTCTGTGTTTGTGGGTAGGCGAGTAAGTGGATGTTAAACTTATAGTGAACTGAGTACTTAAAGGAGTTGAAAGAAAAGACTTTTCGGGTTAAAATGAGAAACACAAAGGATAAATGAGAACAGAAAGTTGTACAATGTCAATTAGAAGGAAAATACCCATGCCCAAAGCAATAGGGTCAACATTAGTATCTGATACAGTGTTTGAGAAGGTAAGAAATATGCAATAAGAAAAGGGTTATCTTACAGTAGTAGATGGAATAGTACATACTGAAGACATTACAGTATCTAGTGTACTGGATGACATAAAATATGTAAAGTAAAAATACATAAAAATAAAGAAGATAAATGAAAATATTTAATAGCAGTAGAACCTTGACCATCATCATCCCTGCAACATGAAATAGACAAAGAATAAAAATTATAATTAGCCTCCAACTAATAAAAATGAATGGAAAAAATAAAATAAAATAAAAAGTATCTAGTAAGCTTTAAGTTAAGTGTGACATGGCTGCCTGAAATAGGATTTATTCTATTGCAACTTTGCATTGTTACACATTCTTATTAACTCTTGTTATTATTAACCTTTAATTTTAGTCATTTGGAGGTGTGTGTAGGAGTATCACCTTCCCAGGTGGCGCTAGTGGTAAACAACCCACCAGCCAATGTAGGAGATGCAAGAAATGTGGGTTCAATCCCTGGATCAGAAAGATCCCCCAGAGGAGGACAAGGCAACCCACTGCAGTATTCATGCCTGGAGAAGCCCATAGGCAGAGGAGCCTGGAAAGCTATATATTTCATGGGGTTGCAAAGAGTCAGATACTACTGAAGCAGCTTAGCATGCATTCATGCATAGGAGTATCACATTGAAGTTTTATTTTCTATTTTCCTCATGATAGATGACATTAATAGCTCAATTGGTAAAGAATCTGCCTGCAATGCAGGAGACTCTGGTTTGATTCCTGGGTCAGAAAGATCCCCTGAAGAAGGGGTAGGCTACCCACTCCAGTGTTCTTGGGTTTCCTTTGTGGCTCAGCTGGTAAAGAATCCTCCTGCAATGCAGGAAACCTGGGTTTGATCCCTGGGTTGGGAAGATCCCCTGGAGAAGGGAAAGGGTACCCACTCCTGTGTTCTGGCCTAGGTAATTCCATGGTATCACAAAGAGTTGGACACAACTGAGTGACTTTGAGTTTCACTGAATATCAGCTATTTAGATAGACTCTTTTATGGAGTTTTTGTTCAATTATTTAATCCGTTTTTTAAATTGGTATTTCTCTTACTTATATGTAAGAGTTTTTAATGTATTCCAAGACGTGATTTATTTGAAAACAAACACAGAGGGGGATTTAAAGGTGGCAGAGGAGTAGGTGGACATGGAGTACATCTCTCTCCACGGATACATCAGGAATACAACTTCAGAAACAAAAGTGCATGTAGAACTATAGGTGAGAGCAGATAGAAGTACCTGATGAGTGGATAATAATAGAACCACACAAAACTCCATAAGATGAAGGAACTAGGGGTAAAAACAGGAGTGTTAGTAAGATTGGACCTCCCCTTGGTGGGTGGGGGAACTGAAGCAGGGGTCTGTTCCCCACATTGGGGCAACTGTCAGACTCAAAGGAGAAACATTTAAGGCTGAGAGTGAAACAGGTGATCTGTGGCAGCTTACATGGAATGAGAATCAGATAGTCCTTGTCACAGCCATACATACTCTGGACAGGGACACAGTTCCCCTGGAAGGCACAGCAGCTGGGAGGTGGAGTTTAGGGATTGTGGCGGTATCCCAGGGTGAGGGCTGCTGTTGACTGAGGAGAGGTGGATTGAAGGGATGTGAGGGGGGAGACTGTGGTGGAAAATGCTGGTGGAGGAAAGCCAGGCAGCCATGGAACCAAGGTGATACTGCTGAGTCACACATAGTGGGTGGAGCTATCACCATAGCCTCTCTCTCTCCACACGCCAGCATCGGCAGCTGAACAGTAGGGAGGCTGGCCCAGAGAGCGCCTGAAGCACTGACCTACAGAGTAGGACCCCACCCAGGGTGCTCTTTTAAGTGACTGATGTGCCAATACAGAGTAGGGCCCCAGCCAGGGGGGCGCTTCTATGTGCCTGATGCAAAGAACAACAGAGAAGGACACCAGAGCCTTCTAAATGCCAGAAGGGGCAGAGCTACAGATAAAGACTGGCCAAAGAGGCCTTCTGATTGCCAGCTACAAGAGGGTTGAAAAAAGACTGATGGGCCATGGCTTCTGTAGAGCAGGCAGCCCATATAACTGCACACTTGGCACTGCCAGGGTCCCCGTAAGCGAAGAAGTTTTGCCACCTGCACACTCTACTCTCAATGCGGCAGAGCTGCCATAGGCCAAAAAAAAAAAAAAAAAGCCTTGTGTCTATGCACAAAGGTTCACTTCGGTCATGTCCATCTCCTTGCAGCCCTGTAGACTGTGGCTTGCCAGGCTTCTCTACTGGGGGGTTCTCCAGGCAAGAATACTGAAGTGTATTGGTCAATACTGGTTGCCATACCCTTCAAGAGCACTATATTTTCTGCTGCCCTAGCCACTAACCCCCCTGAGAACCTGGTGCTGCCAGAACCCTCACAACCCAAGCAGCTACACCACCTCCACAGCTAGCCCTCACAGGGGCAAACCCAAGTCCTCCAGGGCAGCCTCAGGAGCAAACTTCAGTGGATGACCCACAAGCAGAGGTGGAAATAAAAGCACAGTTGAAACCCAGGGACAGTCTGGTTAAGGAAGAAGACCCAAAACCTTCCCACCAGTTGTACAAGCTGCAGATTAAATCCACATGATCAACTAGGCAGACTCTGTGGCTATGGAATATATGAAAGGCTATTGAGAACTCTTACCAAAAGAAACAAACAAAAAAACAAAGAAAAAAATGCAGTCATTCTGATAGTTGTGGACATTGGAGGCAAGAACACACAGGAGTAAGACCAGATTAGAATATAGCTGCCCCCACAGCAGGTCCAGAGATCGGCATAGCACTGGAAGGCATCCTAGGGAGGTGAAGTGGACTGTGACTCCCAGTGAAGGAAAGGACTCTGACAGCACTGACTCAAGAAACACATTTATTTTTCCTATGCTTTGACTTGTTCTGTAGATTCCTTTGGATTTTTTTTTCTTTTCCTATTTTTCCAACCTCTGTTGTAGTTGCCAATTTTATTGGCAATAGGACCGATGCCGAAGTTGAAAATCCAATACTTTGGCCACCTCATGTGAAGAGTTGACTCATTGGAAAAGACCCTGATGCTGGGAGGAGTTGGGGGCAGGAGGAGAAGTGGACAGCAGAGGATGGATGGCTGGATGGCATCACGGACTCGATGGACATGAGTTTTAGCAAATTTCGGGAGTTGGTGATGGACAGGGAGGCCTGGCGTGCTGCAATTCATGGGGTCGCAAAGAGTTGGACATGACTGAGTGACTAAACTGAACTGAAATGAACTGATGAAATTTAATTAAGCGTTTTAGTTTCTTTTTTTTTTTTTTCGCTCAGTCACATTTTTTTCTTGTTATAAACATCTACCTCTATGTTGGGCTTTTGAGGTTCTTTGGGGTTTTCCTTTTTTTCTTATTTTTCTTTTTCGTGATTTTTAATTTTTTAAATTTATGATTATTTTGTCTACATTTATTCCTTTGTTTGCTTCTTCTACTGTTCTTTTCCCCTTGCAGTTAATCTTTAATGTATATAAATCTACTTTATCTACCTCTATTTAACTTTGCATATCTATTCTTTCTTTCCTTTCCTCTCAGCGTATTTGTTAGTTTTATCTTCATTGCTTTTTGCCACAATTGGCACCTTTCTTTAGTTCTGTTTTCCATTTTGTGCCTTAGTTTTATTCTTAACTGATAGGTATAATTTTTGATTTCCTTTGTTCATTGGGTCAATATATTGTACTTTATTTTTGTTGGACTGTTTCGATTTTGATTATAGGTTGTATATGTATATGTGTATATTCAGTTACACTTTTTACTGTTGTTATAAACTTCTGCCTCTACGATGGGTTTTTGCAGTTCTCTGGAGTTTTCTTCTTTGTTCTTTGTTTTTCCTTTTTTTCTTTTCTCTTTATTACAATTTTAATTTTTATAAACTTATTATATTTTTCTACATTTATTCCTTTGTTTGCCTTTCCTACTGTTCTTTTCCCCTCGCAGTTAATCATTAATGTATGTAAATCTTCACCTACCTCTATTTAACTTTGCATATCTATTCTTTCTTTCTTTTTTTACTTTCCTTTCCTCTCAACATATTTGCTAGTTTTGTTCCCATTGCTTTATTCCCCACTTGGCACATTGCTTTAGTTTTGATTCACAGTTTATGCTTCAGTTCTTAACTAGTAAGTATAATTTTTAATTTCCTTTGTTTGCCAGGTCAACCTACTGTACTTTACTTAAGTTGGACTGTTCTGACTTCACTTATGGGTGTATATTCAACTATTTTAATTATTAGTTGCCTGATTTTGTAACTACAATTTGTCTGGGATTCATCTTTTGTTTATTGCTTTAGGATATTTGTTTTAAGCTCAATTAATGCCATAACAGACCACTTATAGAATCTTCACTCCTACCAAAGATCAAACCCTCAGACTTTGGAGTGGGAGCACTAACTCCAAGACTCTAGCATATCAGAGAACTAACCCTAGGAAGTATCAAATAGTGAGAACTCACACAAAGGAAACCACTTGAATACAAGACCCAGCATCATCCAACCACCAGTAACACCCTGTGCAGGATGTCTCATCTAAACAATGAACAAAACAAAAATGAAAACCCAATCATCAGCAGACAGGATTACCACCTCACTCAGCCTTGCTCATGAGGAAAATCAAACAAACTAACAAACAAACAAAAAAACTCAGCACAAATCTCACCCTATACAAACCTCACACAAACCACTGGACCAACCTTAGGAGGGCAGAAACCAAAAGGAAGATAGAGTTCAACCTTGAAGCCTGGGAAAGAAGACCTCAAATACAATAAGTTAAAAAAAAAATAGTGAAAATGCAGAAAAATACTACACAAATGAAGGAACAAGTTAGAAACACAGAAGTCCAAATGAATGAAGAGAAAACAGGCAAACTACTTGAAAAAAGTATTCAGAATAATGATAGTAAAGATGATCAAAAAACATTGAAAACAAAATAGAGAAAATGCAAGAATCATTTAACAAACCTAGAAGGATTAAATAATAAATATATAGAGACAAACAACACAATTACTGAAATTAAAAATACTCTTTAAGGAATCAATAGCAGAATATATGATGCTGAAGAACAAATCAGTGAGCTGGAAGATAAAATGGTGGAAATAAACACTGAAGAGCAGAATAAAGTAAAAAAGAAGAAAAGAACTGAGGATAGTCTCAGAGCCCTCTGGGACAATATCAAACACACCAACATTCGAATTATAGGGGTCCCAGAAGAAGAAGGGAAAAAAGAAAGGGGATGAGAACATTTTTAAAGAAACTATAGTTGAAAATTTCTCCAACATGGAAAAGGAAATAGTCAATTAACTCGAAGAGGCACAAAGAATTCCATACAGGTTAAACCCAAGGACAAAGACACCAAGACACATTCTAATCAAACTAACAAAGATTAAACACAAAGAAAGAATATTAAAAGCAGCAAGGGAGAAGCAAGAAGGAATATACAAGGGAAACCCCATATGTTTAACAGCTGATCTTTCAGCAGAAACTCTGCCGGCCAGAGGGAATGGCAGGGTATATTTGAAGTACTGAAAGGGAAAAATCTACAAGCTAGATTACTGCACCTGGCAAGGATCTCATTCAAATTTATGCAGAAATAAAAACTTTTCAGACAAGCAAAGTCAAGAGAATTCAGTACCACCAAACCGTTGTTACAACAAATGTTAAAGGGACTTATATAGTCAAGAAATGCAAAAGAAGAAAAACGATCTACAAAATCTACCACCAAACAATTAAGAAAACAGCAATAGAAACATATATATCTATATTTACTTTAAATGTAAATGGATTAAGTGCTCCAAACAAAAGCCACAGACTTGTTGAGTGGATACAAAAACAAGACCCATATATATGCTGTCTAAAAGAAACTCTCTTCGGACCTAAAGACACATAGACTGGAAGTGAGAGGATGTAAAAATATATTCCATGTAAATGGGAAGCAAAAGAAAGCTGGAGTAGAAATCCTCATATCAGACAAAATAGATCTTAAAAAGAAGATTACAAGAGATAAGGAAGGACACTACATAATGATCAAGGGATCAATCCAAAAGGAAGATATAACAAATGTAAATATCTATGCACCCAACAAAGGGGCACCTCAGTACATAAGACAAACACTACCAGACATAAAAGAGGAAATTGACAGTAACACAATAAAAGTTGGAGACTTTAACAGCCCAGTCACGCCAGTAGATCATCAAAACAGAACATTATTAAGGAAACACAAGTCTTAAGTGATACATTAGATGAGATGGATCTCATTGATATCTTCAGGACATTCTATCCAAATGCAGAAGAATACCCCTTCTTCTCAAGTGCACATGGAACATTCTCCAGGAGAGATAGCATTTTGGGTCACAAATCAAACCTCAGTAATTTAAGAAAATTGAAATCTTATCAATCAACTTCTCTGACAAAAATGCTATAAGACTAGATATCAATAACAAGAAAAAAAACTGTAAGAAACACAAGCACATGGAGATTAAAAAATATGTTTCTAAATAACCAACAGGTAACTGAAGAAATAAAAAGGGAAATACAAATTTTTTCCTAGAAAAAATGACAATGAAAACACAACTCACAACCTATGGGATGCAGCCAAAGCAGTTCTAGGAGGAACGTTTACAGCAATACAATCCTAACCTCAAGAAACAAGAAAAACATCAAATAGACAACCTAACTTTACACCTGAAACAACTGGAATAAGAAGAACAAAACAAAAAAAGCCCAAAATTAACAGAAGAAAAGAAATCATAAAGATCCAAGCAGAAATAAATGAAAAAGAAATGAAAGAAACAATAGCAAAGATTAATAAAACTAAAAACTGGTTGAGATGATAGATAAAATTGACAAGTCTTTAGCCAGACTCATCAAGGTAAAAAGAGAAGAATCAAATCAACAAAGTTAGAAATGGAAAAGGAGAGATTACAACAGAAAAAGAAGAAATACAAAAGATTATAAGATACTATTATGAACAGCTATAAGGCAATAAAATGGATAACTTGGAAGAAATGGACAGATACTTAGAAAATTTCAATCTTCTAAGACTGAAAAATGAAAAAATACAAATTATGAAGAACCCAATTACAAGCACTGAAATTGAAGCTGTGAACAAAGATCTCCCCCAAAACAAAAACCCAGGACCAGATAGCTTCACAGAATTCTGTGAAACATTTAGAGGACTTAATGCCTATCCTTCTAAAATTCTTTCAAAAAATTGCAAAGGAAGGAACACTTCCAAACTCATCCTATGAGGCCACCATCACCTGGATACAAAAACCAGACAAAAACAAGATACAAAAAGAAAACTATAGGCCAATATCACTGATGAACGTAGGTGCAAAAATCCTCACCAAAATTTTAGCAAACAGAATTCAGCAACACATCAAAAAGCTCATCTACCATGATTAAGCTAGGTTTATTCCAGGGATGCAAGGATTCTTCAATATATGCAGACTTTCAATGTGATACACCATATTAACAAACTGAAGATAAAAATCATATGATAATCTCAATAGATGCAGGAAAAACCTTTGACAACATTCAGCACCAATTTATGCTTAAAATTCTTCAAAAAATGAACATAGAAGGAACCTACCTCAACATAGTAAAGGCCGTATATGATAAGCCTACAGCAAACATTATTCTCAATGGTGAAAAACTGAAAGCATTCCCCCTAAGGTCAGGAATAAGACAAGGGTGCCCACTTTCACCACTATTATTCAACATAGTTCTGGAAGTCCTAGTTACAGCAATCAAAGAAGGAAAACAAATAAAACGAATCCAGATTGGAAAAGAAGAAGTAAGGCTCTCATTGTTTGCAGATGACATGATACTGAACATAGAAAATCCTAAAGATAGTATCAGGAAATTCTAGAGCTAATCAGTGAATTTAGCAAAATTGCAGGATACAAGATCAATACACAGAAATAACTTACATTTCTATATACTAAGAATGAAAAATCAGAAAGAGAAATTAAGGAATCAATCCCATTCATGATTCCAACAAAAAGATTAAATATCTAGGAATAAACTTATATAAGGAGACAAAAGAAGCATACATGGAAAATTATAAGACACTAATGAAAGAAATCAAAGATGACATAAACAGAGAGATATTCTATGTTCATTGGTAGGAAGAATTGACATTGAGAAAATGACTATATTGCCAAATATGATCTACAGATTCAATGTGATCCTCATCAAATTATTAAAGACATTTTTTTTTTCCCACAGAAGTAGAACAAAACTTCATATGGAAACATAAAGGACCTCGAGTAGCCAAAGCAGTCTTGGGAAAGAAGAATGGAGCTGGTGGAATCAATATTCCTGACTTCAGATTAAAGGGCAAAGCTACTTGGTGCTGGCACAAAAAAAGAATATAGACCAATGGAACTAAGACAGAAAAACCAGAAATAAACCCATGCATCTATGGGTACCTTAGTTTTGACAGAGGAGGCAAGAATATACAATGCGGCAAAGACAGGCTATTCAATAAATGGTGCTGGGGAAACTGGACCACAGTTTCCATGGACCACTCAATGAAACTACGCCATGCTGTGTGGGGCCACCCAAGATGGACGGGTCATGGTGGAGAGGTCTGACAGAATGTGGTCCACTGGAGAAGGGAATGGCAAACCACTTCGGTATTCTTGCCTTGAGAACCCCATGAACAGTATGAAAAAGCATGATAGGATACTGAAGGAGGAACTCCCCAGGTCAGTAGGTGCCCAATATGCTACTGGAGATCAGTGGAGAAATAACTCCAGAAAGACTGAAGGGATGGAGCCAAAGCAAAAGCAATACCCAGTTGTGGATGGAACTGGTGATAGAAGCAAGGTCCGAGGCTGTAAAGAGCAATATTGCATAGGAACCTGGAATGTTAGGTCCATGAATCAAGGCAAATTGGAAGTGGTCAAACAGGAGATGGCAAGAATGAACGTCAACATTTTAGGAATTAGGGAACTAAAATGGACTGGAAAGGGTGAATTTAACTCAGATGACCATTATATCTACTACTGTGGGCAGGAATCCCTTAGAAGAAATGGAATAGCCATTATGGTTAACAAAAGAGTCTGAAATGCAGTACTTGGATGCAACCTCAAAAATGACAATGATCTCTGTTTGTTCCCAAGGCAAACCATTCAATATCACAGTAATCCAAGCCTATGCCCCAAACAGTAATGGTGAAGAAGCTGAAGTTGAATGGTTCTATGAAGACATACAAGACCTTTAAGAACTAACACTCAAAAGGATGTCCTTTTCATTATAGGGGACTGGAATGCAAATGTAGGGAGTCAAGAAACACCTGGAGTAACAGACAAATTTGGCCTTGGAGTATAGAATGAAGCAGGGCAAAGGCTAACAGAGTTTTGCCAAGAAAGCACACTGGTCACAGCCAACTCCCTTTTCGAACAACACAAGAGAAGACTCTACACATGGACATCACCAGATGATCAACACTGAAATCAGATTGATTATATTCTTTGCAGCCAAAGATGGAGATGCTCTATACAGTCAGCAAAAACAAGATTGGGAGGGGACAGTGGCTCAGATCATGAACTCCTTATTGCCAAATTCAGACGTGAATTGAAGAAAGTGAGGAAAACCACTAGACCTTTCAGGTATGACCTAAATAAAATCCCTTATGACTATACAGTGGAAGTGAGAAATATATTTAGGGGACTAGATCAGATAGACAGAATGCCTGATGAACTATGGATGGAGGTTCATGACATTGTACAGGAGACAAGGATCAAGACCATACCCATGGAAAAGAAATGCAAAAAAGCAAAATGGCTGTCTGAGGAGGCCTTACAAATAGCTGTGAAAAGAAGAGAAGAGAAAGGCAAAGGAGAAAAGCAAAGATATTCCCATTTTAATGCAGAGTTCCAAGGAATAGCCAGGAGAGATTAGAAAGTCTTCCTCAGTGATCAATGCAAAGAATTAGAGGAAAACAACAGAATGGGAAAGACTGGAGATCTCTTCAAGAAAATTAGAGATACCAAGGAACATTTCATGCAAAGGTGGGGTCAATAAAGGACAGAAAATGTATGGACTAACAGAAGCAGAAGATATTAAGAAGATGTGGCAAGAATACACAGAACAGTACAAAAAAGATTTTCACAACCCAGATAATCACGATGGTGTGATCACTCATCTAGAGCCAGACATCCTGGAATGTGAAGTCAAGTGGACCTTAGAAAGCATCGCTATGAAGAAAGCTAGTGGAGGTGATGAAATTCTAGTTGAGCTATTTCAAATCCTAAAAGATAATGCTGTGAAAGTTCTGCACTCAATACACCAGCAAATTTGGAAAACTCAGCAGTGGCCACAGGACTAGAAAAGGGCGGTTTTCATTCCAATCCCAAAGAAAGGCAATCCCCAAAAATGCTCAAACTACCAAACAGTTGTACTCATCTCACACACTAGCAAGTAATACTCAGAATTCTCCAAGCCAGGCTTCAACAATACATGAGCCATGAACGTCTAAATATTCAAGCTGGTCTTAGACAAGGCAGAGGAACCAGAGATCAAATTGCCAACATCCGCTAGATCATCAAAGCCAAGAAAGTTCCAGAAAAACATCTATTTCTGCTCTATTGACTCTGCCAAAGCCTTTGACTGTGTGGATCACAACAAACTGTGGAAAATTCTGATAGTGATGGGAATACCAGACCACCTTACCTGCATCTTGAGAAACCTGTATGCAAGTCAGGAAGCAACAGTTAGAACTGGACATGGGAACAATAGACTGGTTCCAAATAGGAAAAGGAGTATGTCAAGGCTGTATATTGTCACCCTGCTTATTGAACTTATATGCAGAGTACATGATGGGAAACGCTGGGCTGGAGGAAGCACGAGCTGGATTGCCAGGAAAAACATCAATAACCTCAGATATGCAGATGACACCACTCTTAATGAAAATGAAAGAGGAGAGTGAAAATGTTGTCTTAAAGCTCAACATTCAGAAAACTAAGATCATGGCATCTGGTCCCATCACTTCATGACAAATAGATGAGGAAACATGGGAAACAGTGGCTGACTTTATTTACTTATTTATTTGTTTGTTTGTTTATTTTGGCTGGGCTCCAAAGTCACTGCAGATGGTGACTGCAGCCATGAAATTAAAATATGTTTACTCCTTGGGAGGAAAGTTATGACCAACCTAGACAGCATATTAAAAAGCAGAGAGATTACTTTGCCAACAAAAGTCCATCTAGTCAAGGCTATGGTTTTTCCAGTGGTCTTGTATGGATGTAAGGGTTGGACTGTGAAGAAAACTGAGTGTGGAAGAATTGATGCTTTTGAACTGTGGTATTGGAGAAGACTATTCAGAGTCCCTTGGACTGCAAAGAGATCCAACCAGGTCATCCTAAAGGAGGTCAGTCTGGGGTGTTCATTGGAAGGACTGATGTTGAAGCCAAAACTCCAATACTTTGGCCACCTCATGCAAAGAGTTGACTCACTGGAAAAGACCCTGGCGCTGGGAGGGATTGGGGGCAGGAGGAGAAGTGGCCGACAGAGGATGAGATGGCTGGATGGCATCACCAACTCAATGGACATGAGTTTGAGTAATCTCTGGGATTTGGTGATGAACAGGGAGTCCTGGCTTGCTGTGATTCATAGGGTCACAAAGAATCGGACACGACTGAGTGACTGAACTGAACTGAACTAAACTAAACATGTTAAAGAATGAAATTAGAACACTTCCTAACACCATAAACAAAGATAAACTCAAAATAGATTAAAGATCTAAGTGTAATACCAGAAACTATAAAACTTTTATGAAAACATAGGCAGAACACTCAAGATAAATCAAAGCAAGATCCTCTAGGGCCCACCTCCTAGATTAATGTGGGGGGGGGGAGCAGTAAACAAGTGGGGCATGATTAAATTGAAAATTTTTTGCACAGCAAATGAGACTACAATCAAGGCAAAAGACAACCCTCAGAATGGGAGAAAACAATAGCAAATGAAACAACTGACAAAGTATGAACTTCCAAAATACACAAGCAGCTCATACATCTCAGTACCATAAAACAAATGAGCCAATCAAAAAGTGGGAAAAGACCTAAACAGACATTTCTCCAAAGAAGAAATACAAATAACAAATACATGAAAAAATCTCAACATTGCTCCTTATTAGAGAAAT
>CM035298.1:8826791-8902509 GCA_020226075.1 Hydropotes inermis | reverse complement strand
ACAAATGAAAACTGCAATGAGATATCACATCACACTAGTCAGAATGGCCATCATCAAAAAGCCTACAAGCAATAAATGCAGGAGAGGCTGTGGAGAAAAGGCAATGCTCTTGCACTGTTGGTGGGAATGTAAATTGATACAGCCACTGTGGAAGATGGAATGGAGATTCCTTAAAAAACTAGGAATATGACCACCATATGACCCAGAAATCCCACTCGTAGGCATATATCCTGAGGAAACCAAAATTGAAAAAGACACATGTATCCCATTGTCCATTGTAGCACTATTTACAATAGTTAGAACATGGAAGCAACTTAGATGTCCATCGACAGTTTAATTGATAAAGAAATTGTGACACATATATATGATGGAATATTACTGAGTGATAAAAAGGAATACATTTGGGTCAGCTCTAATCTGGTGGATAAACCTAGAATCTATTATACAGAATGAAGTAAGTACGAAGAGAAAGATAAATATCATATTCTAACTTATATACATGAAATCTAGAATAATGGTGCTGAAGACTTTATTCACAGGGTAACAGTGGAGAAACAGATATAGAGAATAGACTTATGAACATGGGGAGAGGGGAGGAGAGGGTGATATGCTTGGAAAGAATAACATGGAAACTATATTATCCCGTGTAAAATAGGTGGCCAATGGGAATTTGCTGTATGGCTCATGAAGCTCAAACAGGAGCTCTCCGTCACCCTGGATGAGTGGGATGGGGAAGGAGATGGGAGGGGGTTTCAGGAGGAAGGGGATATGTGTATACACACACACACACATATATATATACACACACACATACATACACATGGCTAATTCATGTTGAAGTTTCACAGAAAACAACAAAATTCTGTAAAACAATTATCCTTCAATAAAAAATTAATTAATTAAAAAAGCAAACACAAATTCAAAGAAACAAGAGGAATAAGAGACAGTAGAGCAGAAGAGAACTTAAAAATCTGAAGGAAATGATCCATATGAAAAGATGCAGAGTTAGATAGTTTCCAATTATTACAAGATGTTATAAAATAGAATCACAACAGGAAAGAGTGATTTGGAAAAAAAAATAGTAATAGAGAATTAAGCATTTATTAGTTATCTGGCTTCCCTGGTAGCTTAAACAGTAAGAACCTGCCTGCAATGCAAGAAACTTGGGTTTGATCCCTGGGTTTGGGAGATCACCTGAAGAAGGAAATGGCAACCAACTCCAATGTTCTTGCCTGGAGAATTCCATGAACAGAGGCGTCTGGCAGGCTACAGTGCATAAGATCACATAAGAGTTGGACATGACTGAGTGACTTTCACTTTAAAGATTTGAAAGTTTCACAAAAGAGAATTAAAAAGCATTAGAAGAAATATAAATAAATTCAGGAAAATATAGAAAAATCAAATGACCAATTTGAGATATTAAAGACTCAAATTTTTAAGAAAAAGTTTCAAATATCGAGTTCTAGGAGGTGATGTTATAGAAAATCAGTGACACATTATAAATTGTAGGAGACAGGGCCTAAGAGAAGGTCTAATATTTTTAGGAATTAAGAAAAAAAGTTATTCATGCAAGTGATCATGAACCTGTTACAGATAATTAGCTGCTGTAGCTGGAAACTAGAAATATAGAGATGAACACATTCAGTATTCTGTGAATAATATTCCATAACTAAAATATCAGTCAATATTTCTATAGTCAAAAAACATAAATATCAACTCACAATTTAAAATACTTTGCCCTGTGTTTTTAGAAATATTTATTGTTGTTAAGTCACTCAATCATGTCCAACTCTTTGCGACTCCATGGACTACAGCATGCCAGGCCTCCCTGTCCTTCACCATCTTCCAGAATTTGCTCAAACTCATACATTGACTTAATGATGCCAGCCAACCATCTCATTCTCTGATGTTCACTTCTCCTCCTGCCCTCAATCTTTTCCAGCATCAGGGTTTTTTCCAATGAGTTGGCTCTTCACATTAGCTGGCCAAAATATTGGAGGCTCACCTTCAGCAATAGTGCTTGCAGTGAATATTCAGGGTTGATGTCCTGTAGGATTGACTGGTTTTATCTCCTTGCTCTCCAAGGGACTCTCAAGAGTCTTCTCCAGCACAACAGGTAATTTTCATGTATTTTTTCCCTTTTAAAAAATTGCTTAATTTATTTTAATTCTTGTATAATTACTTTACAATATTGTGATGGTTTTTGCTATTCATTGACATGAACCAGCCACGGGTGAACATGTGTCCCACCATCCTGAACCACACACCCCCCAACTTTACTCCCCAACCCATCCTTCTGGGTTGTCCCAGAGCACTGGCTTTGAGTGCCCTGCTTTATATATCAAACTTGTACTGGTCATCTAGTTTTTATATGGTAATATACACGTTTCAATGCCATTCTTTCAAATCATCCCACTGTCACCTTCTCCCACAGAGTCCAAAGTCTGTTCTCTACATCTGTGCCTCTTTTGCTGCCTTGCTATAGGATCATCATTACTTCTTTCTAAATTCTATATATATGCATTAATATGTAGTATTTGTGTTTCTCTTTCTGACTTACTTCACTCTGTATAATAGGCTCCAATTTCATCCACCTGGTTAGCATGGACTCAAATGCTTTCTTTATATAGCTGAGAAATATTCCATTGTGTATATGTACCACAACTTCCTTATCCATTCGTCTGCCAATGGACACCCAGGCTGCTTCCATGTCCAAGCTATTGTAAACAGTACTGCAATGAACATCGGGGTATATGTGTCTCTTTCAGATCTGGTTTCCTCGGTGTGTATGCCCAGGAATGGGATTGCTGGGTACTAGGGCAGTTTTATTCCCTGTTTTCTAAGGAATCTCTATACTGTTCTCTATAGTGACTGTACCAGCTTGCATTCCCACCAACAGTGTAAGAGGTTTCCCTCTTCCCCACACTCTCTCCAGCATTTGTCTGCAGACTTTTTGATGGTGTCATTCTGACCAAAGTGAGATGATACCTCATTGTGGTTTTGATTTGTGTTTCTCTAGTAATGAGTGATGTTGAACATCTTTTCATATGTTTATTAGCCATCTGTGTGTTTTCTTTGGAGAAATGTCTCTTTAGTTCTTTTGCCCACTTTTTGATTACGTTGTTTGTTTTTCTGGTATTGAGCTGCAGGAGCTGTTTATATATTTTGGAGATTAATTATGCGTCAGTTGTTTCATTTGCTATTATTTCCCTCACAACACCACAGTTCCAAAGCATCAATTCTTCAGTGTCCAGCCTTCTTTATGGTCCAATACTCACATCCATACGTGACTACTGGAAAATACACTGTTTTGACTATATACACCTTTGTCAGAAAAGTGATGTCTTTGCTTTTTGATACACTGTCTAGGTTTGTCATAAATTTTCTTCTGAGGAGAAAGTGTGTTTTCATTTCCAGGCTGTAGTCACCATCTGCAGTGATTTTGGAGCACAAGAAAAAGTCCACCAATGTTTCCAATGTTTGCACATCTATTTGTAGTTAAGTGATGGGACCGGGTATGTAATCTTAGTTTTTTGAATGTTGAGTTTAAGCCAGCTTTTTCAATCTCCTCTTTCACCTTCATCAAGAGGCTCTTTAGTTCCGCTTCACTTTCTGTACTTAGGGTGGTGTCATCTGCATATCTGAGGTTACTGATATTTTTCCTTGTAATGTTGATTCCAGTTTGTGCTTCATCCAGTCCAGTATTTCACATGATGTACTCTGCATAGAAGTTAAACAACCAGAGTGAAATGTATACATACATACATTTGACTAATGTATACATACATTCGTCCTTGACGTGTATACATGCATACATTTGATGAAGGTTGAGAGGAAGACTGAGGGGAATGTATTTGTAAGAGAGTTAAATCATCATAAATCATAAAGGAAGCATATGAAGTTTTAAAATTAAGTAAGAGCAGTGTATTATTTAAATTATGGAGTTAAATATCAGGCAGTAGGAACAGCCAAATGTAATACTATATAGATTATAATATACAGTTTTCACTCCAATCCCAAAGAAAGGCAATACCAAAGAATGCTTGAACTACCACACAATTGCACTCATCTCACACACTAGTAAAGTAATGCTCAGAATTCTCCAAGCCATGACTGTGTGGATCACAGTAGACTGCCAAGAATTCTTAAAGAGATGGGAATACCAGACCATCTGATGTGTCTCTTGAGAAACAGAAGAGGAAGCAACAGTTAAAACTGGACATGGAACAACAGACTGGTTCCAAATAGGAAAAGGAGTATGTCAAGGCTGTATATTGTCACCCTGCTTATTACTTGTATGCAGAGTACATCATGAGAAACGCTAAGCTGGAAGAAGCGCAAGCTGGAATCAAGATTGCTACAAGAACTAACAATAACCTCAGATATGCAGATGATACCACCCTTATGGCAGAAAGTGAAGAGGAACTAAAAAATCTCTTAATGAAAGTGAAGGAGGAGAGAAAAAAATGGCTTAAAGCTCAACATTCAGAAAACTAAGATCATGGCATCTGGTCTCATCACTTCATGGCAAGTAGATGGGAAACAGTGTCAGAATTTACTTTTTTGTGCTCCAAAATCACTGAAGATGGTGATTGAAGCCATGAAATTAAAAAATGCTTACTCCTTGGAAGGAAAGTCCTGACCCACCTGGATAGCATATTTAAAAGCAGAGACATTACTTTGCCAACA
Source organism: Hydropotes inermis (assembly GCA_020226075.1). Lineage (NCBI taxonomy): Eukaryota > Metazoa > Chordata > Mammalia > Artiodactyla > Cervidae > Hydropotes > Hydropotes inermis. Next base: position 8,897,820 of record CM035298.1, on the reverse strand, counting down.
AAGGTCCGTCTAGTCAAGGCTATGGTTTTTCCAGTGATCATATACGGATGTGAGAGTTGGATGGTGAAGAAAGCTGAGCACCGAAGAATTGATGCTTTTGAATTGTGGTGTTGGAGAAGACACTTGAGAGTCCCTTGGACTGCAAGGAGATCCAACAAGTCCATCCTAAAGGAGATCAGTCCTGGGTTTTCATTGGAAGGACTGATGTTGAAGCTGAAACTCCAATACTTTGGCTACCTGATGCGGAGAGCTGACTCATTGGAAAAGACCCTAATACTAGGACTAATTGGGGGCAGGAGGAGAAGGGGACGACAGAGGATGAGATGGTTGGATGACATCACCAACTCGATGGACATGGGTTTGGGTGGACTCCGGAAGTTGGTGATGGACAGGAATCCTGGCATGCTGCAATTCATGGGGTCACAAGGAGCCAGACACGACTGAGCAACTGAACTGAACTCAGCTTATATAGTATTCTTTAATGATTAATAAGAATTGATTGAAAACTATCAATATTATCAATGAATTTCTAAGTTTTATAACTTCATATTTCCGTTAAAATAACTTGTATGTATACACACATATATATCTGTGGACTACATATATATATTATATAATATATATATGTAATATATATATATTCAGTGGGAAAATAAGTCATCAAAATATCAATACGGAAATGTTAACAAGACACTTGATATATCAGTTTCTCATTAATTTGAGGGTATATGCACCCTTTTGTAGTGAAACTAATTAGCATTCATACAAAGAATGATTGGTAGCAGTGACCAAGACTGAGAAATTGAAATGACAGATGAGAATATTAATATTTTAACATTATTCTGGTTAATATGCTATGCAATACTTAAGGGAATTGGAAAGCATGAAGAATGTGAGTAATTGAAATCATTTTTCATATGAATCTGGAAGTCTGCAGATTTCAAAATGGAAAGATTCCTTTGCGTTTGCTGTTGTAAATCAAGAAATAGTCCTACTAATTATTAGAAATAGAGGAGACTATGAGGAGATAATATTAATATAACAATCTATGGGATTTCTTTATAGTTTTGTAGAAAGTGAAAGTGAAAGTCAGTCAGACATGTCTGGCTCTGTGTGACCCCATGGACTGTACAGTCCATGGAATTCCCCAGGCCAGAATACTGGAGTGGGTAGCCTTTTTCTTCTCTAGGGGATCTTCCCAACCCAGGGATTGATCCTAGGTCTCCTGCATTGCAGGCAAATTGTTTACCAGCTGAGCCACAGGGAACCCCAGTTTGGTAGAAATATGATCCAAATGCTAAAGCATCCATAGACATTGGACATATAGATTTGGTCATTTTCTTTCTTTTTTTTTTTTAAGGTTAATTGGACAAACTTCAAGAGACTTCTCAGAAAATATCTGATATTTGTAATATTCCTAATCTATTCTGTAATTTTTAATAGTTCCTTATTTTAATGGAAGACTACTATTTTTTTTTTTAAATTTCAATAAATTCAGTTCAGTAAATTAGAACTTCAGATATTGGGTTGACCAGAAAGATTGTTTAGGATTTATCATACTATGTTATGGAAAACTCTGAACAAATTTTCTCCAACTGCATACGTACTTATTGGAGAAGGAAATGGCAACCCACTCCAATATTCTTGCCTGGGAGATACCATGGACAGAGGACTCTGGCAGGCTACAGTCCACTGGATTGCAAGAGAGGCAGACATGACTTAGTGACTAAACAGCATATGTGGTCATATATTGTGAAACAAATAGTTCTTTAATTAATGGCTACATTAACTCCATTTCTTTTTTCTTTCCTTCCTAATAGTCACCATAATGAGCACCCATTAGATGGCAATCATTGTGCTGGTGTTTTGAAATAAACATATTTAAATAACTCAGGGAGTTTCAGGAATAGTCTGCAGATGAGGAAATGTATGTTCAGAAATGTTAATTAAATTGCCCAGCATCACAGTAATAGCAAATAGAAGATGTATCTTTCCAAATGCAAGTCTTTTCTATTACATGATGGTGCATTATTTTAAACACATATATTGATGGTACATTATTTTAAACACACACACCACACACACACACACACACATATATATATATATATATTTTAATCTACAAGTGTTCACTGAGTGCCTAGTATCTGTCATGCTTTACTCTTGACACTGGGAGAAATAAAATTCAGTCACTTTTCTTATGAGTCTCACAGTCTGGTAGAGAAAGTATTCATATAAACATATTTCTGTTGCTGCTGCTGCTGCTGCTAAATCACTTCAGTTGAAGCATGGAAATTTGGTTTGACCTTATTATTCCTTTTTGGGAATTCTGTACAAGTTGAGAAATTGATTTAAGAGAAGAATGCCACTATAAAATTTCATGAGAAAGATTCCCCAAATATCTATGATAAATTATCTTTAATTATGACTTAAAATAATGGGTAAGAAGAGAATTTTAAAAATTAGAGTAAATGGTGAACTAAAAAACATTTTGTTTTCATTTATTGAACTTTAAAAGAGTTTTTACAAATGATTTAGGACTAGATCTTCTGATGATTTTAAGCCTAAAGAGGCAAAAATTTTGAGCAAAGTCATATTGAAATGACTGCAAGAGAATAGCAAGCATTGCTGTGGATGATCAAAGAACTTTTAGTTTAAACCAGCATGTAAAGTTTATGTAACAGAATTCTATTATAAGACATGTGGCTGAAACACTAGTTCTTGACTTATATTCTGCTATGCATATTAACAAAAATGTTAGCATTACTGAATTGACATTTTTTTATAATCACCTACTTATATGTAAAGGTACAACCATATATATTTAATTTCTTTTCTATGCTGAGTTAATAAAGAATTTAATTAGTCTTCTGATTTACACGTTGAGAAGTTTCTCGGTCTCACATAGCTGACAACAGAGTGGATCTGATTGATGGACTATTTATGGAATGGAAAATCAGTAAAATAGATGTCATATAATTGTGACTGACAATGAAACAAATGCAGCAAAGCTGGGAATGACATGTAAATAATCAGATGATGAATATTTTTTTTCACATCTTTCAGCTACATATTAGAAGAGTAATTATAACACAAAAAATGTAACAGAATTACTGCCCATAAGCAGGAAAATAGTGAGTGAATATTGTCACTCTACCTAATTCAAAAACATCTATTAATACATGACATAAAAGAGCTGATGGAACTGCTTTGTCAGATATCAGATGCTCAAGCAAGATGGAATAGAAGCTATTACATTTTTTTTTAAGTTTGAATTAAAGATTTAACATTGCACTCTGCCAATAATAAAGCCAGCTTTCAAGAGAGCTTGCTTATAGAAAACATGGTTCATTAGAACTGGGTTAAAAAAAAAAGTCAAACATTTGTAACTTGAGAGCAAAAGTATTTCTTACATTGTGCCTGCTCTAAGGAGTCTCCCAATATTTTGCTTCACAGAACATGATGAAATTGGTGTGTATGAAATGAAAGTTGACATGCAGGTAGACATTTGGAGATTTGTCATATTGAAACCAAATTTCTCCATGACTGTATTTCTAGATCCAACATTGGGGGGATTTTTTTTCCCCCACAAGTGAAGTTAAAACAGCACGTAAGCTAAAATATTCCTGATAAAATAATATGTGAAGACATAACTCTTCCAAAAATATAGAGAATCTCTTTAAGCAGTGCTGACATCTGTAATTTGAGGAACTGATTAGATGAATGTACAGGAATTTAAAAGCTGATAAATTGTTACTTTGACAATAAAAAACAAACAAAAAACCCTTTCAAACTTAATGGCAATGGTACCATTAACAGTAGACTATACTGGCAGAATCATCTTCAAACATTTACACACCCACTGACTTCATTTGGAAGTGAGTGGAAAAACTGTCCTCTAACTAAATCTTCAGACTATTAGAATTGGCTTTTAACAATTTTAACATTGAAAGTACAATCATAATTACCTTTTTGGAAACTTATTCAGAATTTTTTTGCTATTTATTTAAGTCCCATTCTGTGATGGTATTTGTTGGCTTGCTCTAATATTGATTTTAACATTCAACTATTTGGCATTCAAATAAAGAGTGTATTGAGGGCAAATCTCTGCTTAAAATGTTGCGCAATAAATTTAGCAATAGAGACTTAAGGACAAGGTTATCAGGTAGTAGATATAGAAGTTAGTGTGTTCTATAGTAGGGCATGAAGAAAAGACCTGCACAGTATTTTGAGTAATAGTTTGTTGAAAGACAAAGACACTTGTATGATAAAATTTAGAAAGAAACAAAGAACCCATGATGATAATCAACTTGACAGAAAAAGTTAATATAACTGTAAATACAACTCTAGTAAAACTGTATTCTTTTTGGACAGTTATCACTGTGTCTTCTGTGTTGTCTATATAACTAGTCAAATGTATATTATAAAAATAAATTCACATCATAGTGTAATATATGTGATATGCGCTGGGCTCAGTCACTCAGTCATGTCCGACTCTTTGTGACCCTGCGGACTATAGACCACTAGTCTCCCTCTGTCCATGGGATTTTCCAGGCAAGAATACTGAAGTGGGTTGCCATTTCCTCCTTCGGGGGATCTTTCTGACCCAGGGACTGAATCTGCATCTTAGACAGATCTTTTACTGCTTAGCCATTGGAGAAGGTTATGTAATATACTGCATCTAAATATGTACATAAATATTTGGTCTCGCCATTAAAGGAAGCAGGACACTTCTGTTTGTGTATATTGTTAGTAACCAATGATTATACATATACTTATATGTTCTAGAAAATATGAATAATTTTATTCTTTTTAGGCTCAAAGAAATAACCTTGTTTCTCCTGTGATCCTTGACATTTATGGGAACTGTCAGTCTACAAATACAGATAAAATAGTACTGCTATATTTTCTCTTCATTAAGCTGAATGAGAAGTTTCTATTTGCTTTTCTCTACAAGTAATAGGATAGATTAAGATAAGGGAAAAAAAAGAAAAAAAAAACAGTTTTGAGCAGTTAATTTTCAGTTCCAATCCCACAGTCATCTCCAATGTGAAAATAGAAGATTGGAAGGAGCAGGTTCTCCCTTCACCCCATAAGGAAGCCAAGTGAGTTTCTGTGGTGAAACCATGTAAAGGTCAGTTGTGTCTCTTGCTACTTAAAATGACTTCACAGTGCTCAGGAAGAAAATTAACTTGCGTGGATCTAACCCAGTTCTTCCACTGTGAGAATTTACATTAATATTTTGTATATAACTCTATCTATTATCCTCTTGATCTGAGGTTTAGAATACAATATAATTATTTTCCAAACCCTTCTAGACTTCATCCAAAGTTGAGCCAACTGGAACACTAAATTAAGCTCCATTTCTGACTCTTTTATACTAATTTGGATGTGATTATTCTTTAGCAGTGCAAGAGAGAGGATCCTATAATGAGGGCTTCTGGGAGCTGAGCTATCCAGCATTTGGTTAAACTCCCACTGTGTTCTTGATTTGCCTCACTTTTGCGGTCACAATAATATAATTGTTTTACTTTTCCTGTCCCCTTTTATGCTAGCCATTTTTCTCAAAGGTTTTGTGAACTCTGTGTTTCCAGAAGGCCTGAACACCTTGTGTTATATTTGTAATAACCGACTCTGATGGTTTGCCCTCCAACAAAGCAATAGATTTCTAGGTTGTCTCCACTACCTAGTATATTAAAGAGGTTTGAAGAATCTCCCTGAATGTATGTATGATCAGTAATCCCTTGTAACAAGACAGGCTTCATTAGAAATCATTATCTTTACCATTCTGTATGTTTTATTAGGAAACAACAAAGTTTTTTGTGGTAAATTAAAATGGATAATAACTAGTACTAATAGATAATTTAATCTAGACTTCCCAAATAGTTTATCACGTTATTCTTTTCTCATTTCTAAAGCTCTTCCCCTACACATATGATTTTATGTGCCTATATTTTATGTGTCTATATTTTATGTGCCTATATTTATGTGTCTATATTTTATGTGCCTCTTTTCAAGTATATTAAAATGACTTAACATGAAACAAACTAATGTTATTGATATTTAGCTCACAAAGGTCTCAGTTGTTTAGTACAGCTTTTTAAAAAAAGGAAATGATGGTGCATTAGTTCAAATGCAAAAGTTTTATCTTCCAAAAAGTGTGATATTTAATTTTAAAATATACACTATTCCAGGAGGGTTGTACAGTGTGAATGGTTTTCTCTAAATCACTGTGCTATTATTTTCCAGACAGCCTGGCCTGAGGTAATTAGTTTTGCTTCTCTTTGTGAAATCCATTGAGAACAGGTCAGTGGATAATGAATGTGAATCAGAAAATCTTCAGCACATTCATTTTTAAACAATCCTCCACAATGACTAGTTGTTTCTGGCATGGTCCCCGCTGAACAAGAGCAGCACAGGGCGCCAGGATGCCTGACCCCGGCTCCCCAGCACTGGGTGATGTGAAATCAGTTTTCTGCAGGTTGTTTTAATATTTCAGCTTCTCCTCTAGTTAGACACACATAGACACTTTTTCTGCATTAATTTAAATTATGAAAACAAGGTGAGATTGATATCAAGTAATTTAAGGAGTCTGTTAGAAACATAACTCTTAGCAATCATTTGGGGACCAGGAGACTTGAATGTTACATTTAAATTGAACAGTATGGAAAATGATCTAAGAGGGAAAATGGGAGGGTAAAGTGGGTTAGGTGTCACGATTTGCACCTTAAAATAATATTAATTTTATTTATGGGCTCCTTTGAGTGAAAAAAGTAGTAAAGATCATTTACAAAAAGAGTCCAAAGTGAGCTAGTTATTTCCTCAAAGTAATTTTCAGATTTCATAGGAGGAATGTTTCATACAAAGCAAATATGAGAAATTTTCAATGATTCTACAAATACTGATGGATGATTACAGAAATTTTAATATATTTGTATTGTATTAAATTACTACAGTTAAGTAACTAGTAACTTATATTTTGTTAGTGACTACTTAATGAGAATTATTTTTCTCTTTTTTTCAATTGAAGTGTTATTGATTTATAATATGGTGCTAGTTTCCAGTAGAACAAAGTAGTCCAGATATTTAATAAATATATTTATACACACAAACACACAATTTTTCTCAGGTTATCCTTTATTATAGATTATTATAAGGATGAATATTGTTCTGTCTTATGCAGTAAATCCTTGTTGCTTATCTATTTTATATACAGTAAAGCTGTATATACTGTATCTGCCAATCTCAAACTCTACTAACTTTACTCTCCTCTGCCCTTTCTGCTTTGGAAACCATAAGTTTGTTTTCTATGTCTGTGATTCCATTTCTGTTCTGTAAATAAATTGATATGTATCATTTTTAGGTCCACATATAAGTGATATTATATGATATTTGTGTTCATCCAAATTACCTCACTTAGTATGATAGTCTCTGGGTCCACCTATGTTGCTGCAAGTGGCAATATTTTATTCTTTTTTATGACTAATATTCCACCATATGTATGTATATGTATGTGTGCATATATAGATACATGTGAATATATATATACATATATATATATATAATACATATATATATATATATATATATATATATATATATAATACCATTTTAATTCATTCATCTGTCAGTGGACACTTAGGTTGCTTCCATGACTTGGCTATTATAAACAGTGCTGCTGTTAATATTGAGGTGCATGCGTCCTTCAAATTAGTTTTCATCTTTTCCAGATATATGCCCAGGAGTGTGATTGCTGGATCATATGGTAGCTCTATTTTTATTTCTTTAAGGAACTTTCATACTGTTTTCCATAATGGTTGCACCAAATTACATTCGTACCAAACAGGGCTTCCCTGATAGCTCAGCTGGTAAAAAATTTGCCTGCAACACAGGAGACCCTGGTTCAATACCTGGGTCAGGAAGATCTGCTGAAGAAGGGATAGGATACCCACTCCCATGTTCCAGGGCTTCCCTTGGGGCTCAGCTGATAAAGAATCACCTGCAATGTGAAAGACTTGGATTTGATTCCTGGGTTGGGAAGATCCCCTGGAGAAGGGAAAGGCTACCCACTCCAGTATTCTGTCCTGGACAATTCCATAGACTGTATAGAACATGGGGTCACAAAGAGTTAGACACGACTGAGTGACTTTCAGTTCAGTTCAGTTCAGTTCAGTCGCTGAGTCGTGTCTGACTTTGCAACCCCATGAACCACAGCATGCCAGACCTCCCTGTCCATCACCAACTCCCGGAGTTTACTCAAACTCATGTCCATTGAGTCAGTGATGCCATCCAACCATCTTATCCTCTGTTGTCCCATTCTCCTTCTGTCCTCAATCTGTCCCAGCATCAGGGTCTTTTCCAATGAGTCAGTTCTTCACATCAGCTGGCCAGAGTATTGGAGTTTCAGCTTCAGCATCAGTCCTTCCAATGAACACCCAGGACTGATCTCCTTTAGGATGGACTGGTTGGATCTCCTTTGCAGTCCAAGGGACTCTCAAGAGTCTTCTCCAACACCACAGTTCAAAAGCAACAACTCTTGAGTACTCAGCTTTCTTAATAGTCCGACTCTCACATCCATATATGACCACTGGAAAAACCATAGCCTTGACTAGACAGAACTTAGTTGGCAAAGTATTGTCTCTGCTTTTAAAATATGCTATCTAGGTTGGTCATAACTTTCCTTCCAAGGAGTAAGCATCTTTGAATTTTATGGCTGCAATCACTTTCTGCAGTGATTTTGGAGCCCCCCAAAATAAAGTCTGTCACTGTTTCCACTGTTTCCCCATCTACTTGCCATGAAGTGATGGGACCAGATGCCATGATCTTAGTTTTCTGAATGTTAAGCTTTAAGCCAACATTTTCACTCTCCTCTTTCATGTTCATCAAGAGTCTTTTTAGTTCTTCTTCACTTTCTGCCATAAGGGTGGTGTCATCTGCATATCTGAGGTTATTGATATTTCTCCCAGTAATCTTGATTCCAGCTTATGCTTCCTCCAGTTCAACATTTCTCATGATGTACTCTGCATATAAGCTAAATAAGCAAGGTGACAATATACAGCCTTGACATACTACTTTTCCTATTTGGAACCAGCCTGTTGTTCCATGTCCAGTTCTAGCTGTTGCTTCCTGATCTGCATACAGGTTTCTCAAGAGGCAGGTCAGGTGGTCTTGTGCTCCCATCTCCTTCAGAATTTTCCATAGTTTATTGTGATCCACACAGTCAAAGGCTTTGGGATAGTCAATAAAGCAGAACTAGGTGTTTTTCTGGAAGTCTCTTGCTTTTTTGATGATCCAGCAGATGTTGGCAATTTGATCTCTGGTTCCTGTGCTTTTTCTAAAACCAGCTTGAACATCTGGAAGTTCACAGTTTATGTATTGCTGAAGCCTAGCTTGGAGAATTTTAAGCATTACTTTACTAGTGTGTGAGATGAGTACAATTGTGTGGTAGTTTGAGCATTCTTTGGCATTGCCTTTCTTTGGGATTGGAATGAAAACTGACCTTTTCTAGCCTATGGTCACTGCTGAGTTTTCCAAATTTGCTGGCATATTGAGTGCAGCACTTTCACAGAATTTGAAATCTTTCAGAATTTGAAATAGCTCAACTGGAATTCCATCAGCTTCACTAGCTTTTTTCATATTGATGCTTCCTAAGGCCCACTTGACTTCACATCCCAGGATGTATGGCTTTAGGTGAATGATCACACCATAGTGATTATCTGGGTTGTGAAGATATTTTTTTTTTCTTCACCAAATAGTGTAAGAGGGCTTTCTTTTCTCTACACACTTTCTGATATATATTATTTGCAGACTTTTTGATGATAGCCATCCTGATCAGTGTGAAGTGCCTTCTCACTATGGCTTTGATTTATATTCCTTTAATAATGATGTTGAGCATCTGTTTATGCGCCTGTAGCCTATTTGTATATTTTCTTTGGAGGAATGTCTATTTAGCTCTTCTGCCCAGTGTTTCTTTATATATATATATGTGTGTGTGTGTGTGTGTGTGTGTGTGTGTATGTGTATATAAAGTTCTATGAGCTGTTTATATATTTTGGAAGTTAAGCCCTTGCTGGTTGCATCATTTACAAATATTTTCTCCCATTCTGTATGTTGTCTTTTTCTGTCGTTGGTTTCCTTTGCTGTGCAAAAGTTTTAAAGTCTGATTATATTTGTTTATTTTTGCTTCTAATTATTTTGCCTTGGGAGGCTTATCTAAAAAAATATTGCTATAATTCATATTAGAGAGTGTTTGCCTATGTTCTTTTCTAGGAGTTTTATGGTGTCACATCTTATATTAAGGTCTTTAAGACACTGAGTTTATTTTTGTGTACAATATGAAGGAGTGCCTTAATTTATTTGGTTTAATGAAGCTGTCAGCTTTCCCGCCATCACTTGCTGAAGAAATTGTATTTGGTCCATTGTATATTCTTGTCTCTTTTGTCAAATATTAATTAACCAGAGGTGTGTGGACTTATTTCTGGACTCCTTATTCAGTTCCATTGAGGCATATGTCTGTTTTTGTGTCAATGCCACACTCTTTTGACTACTGTAGCTTTGTAATATTATTTAAACTCTAGGAAGGTTATGCCTGAAGTTTTGTTCATTTCTTTCAGGATTGCTCTGGAAATTCTGGGTATTTTATGGTTACAAATTTGAGGATTGTTCTAGGTCTGTGAAATATGTCATGGGTAATTTGAAAGGGAGCACATTTAATCTGTAGACTAGTTGGGGTAGTATGGCCATTTTAACAAGAATTCTTCCAACCCAAGAGTATGGCATATCTTTTCATTTCTTTGATTAATCATCAGTTTCTTTTATCATTTTTTTGTTGTTCTTAACATACATGTCTTTCACCTCTTTAGGCTTATTTCTTGTTTTTTTTTTTTAATGTGATTTTACACAGGATATATATATATTTAAATTTCTCTGATGTTTCATTGTTAGCGTAAGAAATTGCAGCAGACTTCTGTATATTAATCTTATATCTTGCTACTTTGCTAAATTCATTAGTTCTGATAATTGTGTGGAATCTTTAAGTTTTCTATATAAAGTATCATGTCATCTGCATTCAATGACAAGTTTACCTCTTCTATTCCATAATGGGAAATGTTTTAAATAAGGAAATTAATAAATGTAATACAAGTAATATATAATAATTAATGTTCTGATTCTTGAAAACCATAAGAAACATATTAAACACTCTCATTTTACTATACCCATTTTTTTATAAGTCTGTGATAGCAAGACTTTTTTTCTTTTTTCCAAAACAGAACCTCTCATTCTCTTTCTTGCCTCCATGCTGAGAACTGTGGCAGTGGGTGGCCTTTCATGATCTAAACAAAATAAAATTTGTAAGGGAGGCTCTATCTTTGCTGGAATAAGATTGGACCTGGTGAGGGAAGTCTACTATTTATGCCAGTTACAAATGCCAAGAGATCACTTGGAGGTTGGCATGCCTCCAGGTGAAGACCTAACTTCTATGCCTAGGAAGATATAAGCCACAATAGATAAATCCAATGGCAACAGTCATGGGAAAAGAATAATAATATCTATGTCACAGATTCACATTGAAGGTGTATTATTCAGCCAACTAGACAATACCAAAGAGATTCTAAAAAATATAAGCTTATCCTTAGAAGTATGGAAACTCTAGTGTGTGTAAGAATCAGGTGAGGTTTTTATTTAAATGCATTTTCCTTCATGCCACTTCAAGAAATAATGAGTTAACAGATGCATTTTGGAAGTTAGGGAGCTGTATTTATGAAATATTTGCTTTTAATTTTAGAAAATCTGAGATTTATGGAAATTTTATGAAAATACCAGAGAGAGTTCCTTTCTTCTCTGCACCCCCACTCCCTAGGGAGCTGTGTTTTTACTGACTAAACATAATTCTGATGCATGTGTTTTGAAACATATTGAGAAGTATTGGGTTAGACTATTGAGGAAGCAGAGTGGGGAGTGTTTGGATTTCAGACACATCTTGCTCTTTCTGGGCACATCAAAACTTGGATTATTGGAATAATAGTCCATGGGGTTATCAGGCTGCAGTGATGAGAATTATAGAGAACCTATAAATAATAGCTATTGCCCTTGGAATGCCAAGACTAGAAATGTCAATAAATTGTAGGTCCTTCAAGATTTTTGAGAGTGAGGTTGCTGGTACATTTCCCTCTTTATATGGAATAGAACTGTCCTGAGCCTCTGGTGGGAGATTTTTGTAATCTCTCACCAAGTAATGGTAACCAGGAAACCAAAGGAATAAGGTTTTCTTTAAATATATTGGTCTGGTTACTAGATATGTCTTACTAAAATATTCATTCAAGTTCTTTGATATAATGATATTACTTACTCATATAGTCCTCTAAATAGCCAGGAGGCTTCCTTTATTACAAAATGAAATGAAGTCTTCAAACTATAAATTATGTACCAATTTTCTTGCTGTCATAGTACTATTATTGTATCATTCTGTATACTTTGTTTTAGACTTACAAGTAAAATACCCCTAAAAAAGTGAGGGTTGAGAATCAAAATAACCCAAAAGGGAGCCAAGAAATGTAATCTATAAATATGTTTATAATTTTTAAAGCAACACTGAACAGATACTTCTGAACATTTTTTATAAAATAATTTCATACTTTAATTTATGGACTAGTCTAATGCTTTAATGGATGTATCATAGAAATGAATGTAATTCACTGTAATGAGAGAACTGATAGATTTCTGACAATGCTGTGACATTTGAGTTAATCTGTATGAAATGTCAGTAATGATAACCACTAGTAAATACTGCATATGATTGAATTAACAATGATTTAAAAATAATCTTTTGCTTCTGTGAAATCCCATATAACCAGGCAGAGATATCATTTTCTTATGCTTATTATGGCAATGAATTTTGAAGTAGAGCACATCATACAAGTTTCTCAAAAGATTTCAGTTATATTGCCTAAACTTTTATTTGTAAGAACTAATTCTTTTCCATGTGAGTATTTTTGGAAATCAATGATTTAGTGATATAAGTTCATCTTTATACACTTTTATTTTTGAAAGTAAATTGAATAATCACAAAGTACTGTGTAAAATCTATGATACCAACCTGTCTTTGACTCCCTTTTTAAAAATAGGACACTGTGATTGCCACTCTGCCAGCTAAGTCTACATTTTAGTAAGGGGTTACTTTGTATATTAGTTTTGAGTTGTTTCAAACCAAAAGTGCTTTTGGACTATTCCAGTATTATATTAATATTATTTTGTGAAAAATAAAAGGAAAATAATGTTAACAATAAGTCACACCTACCAGTCACATTGATCCTTAGTGATTTATGTAGCATCAAAAGCAGATGTTAAAGCTGAAATATTGTCTAATTCAGAATGATTGAATATTGCCTATAGATAGAAGGTAAAGCAAATGATAAAAAATTTTTTTTTGAAAATTTGAAAAATTCATAATGTAACAGTTTACCCCTTCCTGTATTATTTGTGAAGATATGCCTGAAAAAGACCAAATTATGACAGGGAATCAAAGCTGTGCAGGACGTCAGATTAGCCTCTTTTGTATATTTTGCTAGGTTTAAAATTCCAGCCAACATAATTGTAAGACAATTATCCTCCAATTAAGAATAAATGAATTAATTAAAATTCCAGCCTCTATTGAAATATACATTCCTTTAAAATGACTCAGCCATTGCTTTTGCCATAGGGTTGAGTTTGCCTAATGTTTTTTCTCCAGAATTCCTTAGCTATTTCATGACTTACAGTAACTATTATACAAAATATTTGGGAAAATCATACAGTATTGTTAGATGAAATGTAAAATAATTTCATGCACATATAAATTTGAGGCAAATATTCATACAGGTGAGAATTTTAGTGTCACCCAAAATCTGCTGGAAAAAATGTCTTATGAACTTAGTTTATCTCCTCCATTAGAATCTAAATATCATTTTTCTTACATATAAAGTGATTTTACATGTAACTTTTTTCAGCATTCCAATTTCCATAACAATTTGTCCTGAATGATACTCTAATTATTAACAATTTAAACCATACATTAAATGAGAAAGAATATAATAATACAAATATCCATGACTTTAAGTGCACCTATGACTGAGTTTTAGAAAAGAAACATTGAGTATTCAATTTCAGACTAACCACTTTTTCTAGGAGATTTTATATATCCTTTGCTTCTCCAAATCCTACAAGGTTGATATTATTATATGTGTTTTTAATGGAGAAGAAAGTGAAAAAGTGAAAAATACTCTTCCAGGCAAGAGTACTGGAGTGGGTTGCCATTTCCTTCTCCAGGGGATCTTCCCAATCCAGGGGTCGAACACGGGTCTCCCGCACTGCAAGCAGACACTTTACCATCTGAGCCACCATAAGTAAAGAAAGGTGATCCACTAATGGGTACACGCTTCAGATTCTGCTACCTAACCCTATAGTCTCAAGTCTAATTTTCTAAGGAATCAGAGAGAGAGTCAGATCTTCATGCAAGAACAAGAAATGGAACAGGAGGGTGAGGACAGAAATTAAGAGAATGTTGGGAGACCAAGAAAGAGGGAATATATTTATCTTACTAGTCTTGATCTCCTTTGAGAGAGGATTAACATTGTTGGGATACAGAATTCTAAGCTGTCTCCTCTGACAGTGCTCAGGGAATATGGTAACAGGAGTGGGTGGTTGTTTCATGAGATTCTGTTATTCATCTGAGTGGGAAAACAGGGCTTATTTTCTTCCTAGATATAGGTACTTCTTAAATTTGTCTGAACCATAAACTACCTTGAGCATTACTAAAATAGATATGTTTTACCTAAGTGTCATGTGTCAGTGAGTTGGACTTTGTTGTTTAATGACGTTATACATTAATATTTAATGGGGAAATGACTTTCGATAAAATTTAAAAATTCCACATAACATATTAATAGATTTTAATGCGTGAGAGACCAGGGGAATTGTAGAAAAGTGCTTTGCATGCTCCACCTCTTCGATGGGACCATTTTTACTTCCTTAATTTTCATGAGGTTAAAAACTCAAATACTTGATTTTTTGGATGCTTAGCTTGTCTTCTAATTATGGAAATAACTAAATTTTATTGTGTCATAAAGCTATCAAACAGTGGATCTTCTTGATATTAAAAAAAGTTAACTTTTTTCTTTTTGTATTATTTTATATTTCTCTGGATATGATAAATTCATGGGATTTTATTGTGGAAACTGACTTTAAAAGTCTCCTCCTTTATGACATGTCTGTCTGGGTAGATAAACTGAAATCAAGATTGCCAGGAGAAATATCAATAACCTCAGATATTCAGATAATACTACTACAATGGCAGAAAGCAAAGAGGAACTAAAGAGCCTCTTGATGAAGGTGAAAGAGAAGAGTGAAAAAACTGGCTTAAAATTCAACATTTGAAGAAAAACAAGATCATGGCATCACTTACTATCACTTCATGGCAAATAGACGGGAAAAAAAAATTAGAAATAGTGGCCGGTTTTATTTTCTTGGGCTCTAAAATCACTGCAGATGGTGACTGTAGCCATGGAATTAAAAGACACTTGCTCCTTGGAAGGAAAGCTAGGACAAACCTAGGCAGCGTATTAAAAAGCATAGACATCACTTTGCTGACAAAGGTCCACCTAGTCAAAGCAATGGTTTTTCCAGTATTCATGCACGGATGTGAGAGTTGGACCATAAAGAAGGCTGAAAACTAAAGAACCGATGCTTTTAAATTGTGATGTTGGAAAAAACTATTGAGAGTCCCATTGGCTACAAAGAGATGAAACCGGTTAATCCTAAAGGAAATCAATCCTGAATAGTTCTTGGAAGGACAGATGCTGAAGCTGAAACCCTAATACTTTGGCCACATGATCTGAAGAGCTGACCATTGGAAAAGTCCTTTATTCTGGTAAAAACTGAGGGCAGGAGTAGAAGAGGGTACCAGAGGATAAAATTGTTGGATGGCATCACTGACTCAGTGGAGATAAGTCTGAGAAAACTCTCGGTGATAATGAAGGACAGGGAAGCTTGGTATACTGTAGTCCATGGGGTAGCAAAGAGTCAGATGCAACTTAAGAATTAAACAACAACAACCTTTATGCCAATTTCTGGCAAGTTTTCATTAAGTAAGCTGAACATCTCTAATGATGAGAAATTTATCATGTACAGGAGTTAGCATAGAGGGCTGGTTAAGAGCAAAGACTTCAAAGTCAGCTTTTTTGTTGCTGTTTAGATTCCAGTTCTGCCATTTACTATGTATCATAAAACTAATGTAATGATTTAATGAGGTAATATGCCAAAATTATTCAGGATAGACTACCACATGGTAAATGCCATTTCAGTATTACTGTTACATCACAAGACCACTCATTTAATTTTTGAAATGATATAATTTTAATCCTTACAATATATCTTTCATCTAGAATATGGGTTGGAAAACTTCTCTCGTCAAAGGCCAGGTAGTAAATAAACATTTTCAGCTTTACCAGTCATACAGTCTCTGTTGCAACTACTCAATACTACCATTAAAGCATAAAGGACGACTTGAAAATACATAAGTGAATGGGTGTGGTTGTATTTTTTAAAAATGTTTACTGACAAAAGCAGGCGATGGACCAGAATACAGCCCACAGGCCATAATTTGTTGACCTCTTATGTACAAGATTATTTCAGTACTTTTATAAAGAAGTCATTCAGATAAAAAGGACACCTTAAACCTGAGTTGGAAAAAATATCCCCAATGGAAGGAAATCATGAACTCCTGCAACCCTTGCAATTAATTCATAAGGGCTCCCCCCAATCATGACTGCCTTCACAGTGGCAGAATGGCAGCATTTAGAAGGTCACTGTCAATTAGAATGAAAACTTGAAAAAGAATATCAAGTTTGAGTTTATAACTAAAATAATACAGTCTATCAAAAGAATATGTTGAAAGAGTTTTTCAGCTAGCTTTTAAATGAAGACGTGAAACCTGCTGTATTATCATTTTGAATGGCAAAACCCATACATATTTATATGGTCTATAAAGACCTTGTCTGCCAGTATATTAGAAGAACTCATTAGTATAGTTTCATGGCACTTTAATTAAGATAATAATATTTTATATAAATAGAAGCTTAAAATACAGCATGCAAAATAGTTTGCAATTTAAATTAAAAATGTAAAATATTTAGACAATTTTTGAAAATTCAATAGCAATAGATATTCTATTTCAAAATTATACATAAAACGGCAGAAAACAAAAGGACTTAGTTAATAATTTAAAATAGTATTTTATTAAATAAGTGGTCAAATGAATTTGAAACTGAAAACTAGGCATAGCACAAAATCTTAAAATTTGAAAGCAACTGATTTAACATGTATAAGAATAACATTCTGAGAAATTTCTGGTCTTGATAAGTACATGTTGAAAGTGTGTTAAATAGCTGATAGTGTAGTTATAAATTTAAATAAGGTTCTGAGGGTCTGTATACACATGAAAGGACAATAAAATATAGCAGGCTGCACTGAAATTATAGTCATTTTCCTAAGCATTAATTGATCTGTTATAATATTTAATGCAATTTATTAATATAATTTGGAGTGATAATAAAATATATTGTACTCTACTTTTCTCATCTTTCTCTGTAAAATGCTACTCAGGCTTCCATCTGTAGAGATGGATGGGGAGGGAATAAGGAGATTAGAACTTTGAACAGAGGGAATGTGTAGAGAAATATGTATAATATTAATAGTAATATTCAGCTTCTGGCACTCAAAATAAGGACCATGCTGTTGGATAACAACATATCAGGATAGATATTATTTCAAGGAAGATTTAAAACATTTCTTTTACCCCCACTTATTCAGTACCTCAATTATCACCTAGCTTGGGGTATTAAGTGCACAGAGGTCAGTAGTATGGTGGAACACTCCAGTATGATTTTAGAGCTTACTGAGGGTTTTAAGAGAGGAAATGGTTGAGGCATTTAAAGAAAGATCAATTATTTCCGCCTCTGGGAAGTGCCATGTAGAAGAAAGAAAAGAGAAATAAGAAATTGGATCAACTAGGTCAATGGTTGGTTTCCATGGTTCTGACTCTGAATTGAAAGAAATAATGTGTTAAGTGAAGTAAAGAGAGAACTAAAGAATATTCACTTTTGGCTCCTCTTGGAACTCTGGAAATAATTCAAATTTCAAGCTTCTCTGTTAATCTGGGAAGTAGACAAAAGTAGAGTCAGATAAAGTAGGATTTCAGAGCCAGCCCTTCTGTGTCAAAATAAGTTAGCATTTGCCAGTGATGTAGAGAACTGGGATAAGAGTGATTGGGTCTGCTGTGGTGCCATGTGGAAGGCCTCTGTGCCCTCTAGGCTTTCAGACTGGATAGGAGATATGGTAACAGATTTAGGTACGTGAAATCAAAGGTTTCAGTTCTGAAGGGCAATACCTTGTAAGCATTTCATGGCTTAAAAACAAACAAACAAAAACTCTATCATGTTCAGATTTTAGCATCAGAAGATTGAAAAAAAATCAGTGACCAAAGGACATGTGACACTATCCAGCAAACCAGCTGAGGCAGGCAACAAATGACTATAGTCCAGGGTAAAGTCTCCCTTGCCTCAACTTACAGTGATGTATGGCTACAAACCTATTATCCCTTACTCTCAGAGTCTATTGTGGGGAAGGAACAGACTTAAGTGTCAATTACATGACAGTCTGAATATTATATCTGAGAAGATTGAATACCACTTTAATATTCTTATGCAGTTATCACATTAATTTTACTTTAAACTGTATTAGATACTCAGGTAAATTTCCCAAACTTAGCTGTGCGTATATGCTTTGCTGGAAGACCAAGTTGATTACAGATTAAATAAAGAAATTGGGGGGGCGGGAGAAATTGCACAACTGAAATGTAGTAAAGTTGTATTTTGTGACCGTGTTCCAAGTTCAATTTATGAAAGTCTTCTTGATAGAGTCTGATAAACACCTCAATAGTGTTTGTATACAATTTATTAATTATGGTAACTGAAGATAAAGAATGTGGAACTTATTCAACAAATACATGACATTAAAATAATGCTTTACAATTCTATCAAGTATTAATTTATTCAATGAAAGTAGTTATTTATTTTAAATGCCTATTAACATTTTGTGACTGCCTTATCCTGTCATGGGAATTAAAATGATACAATGAAAAGTCCTTGCACTAGGGAAACTTTTATTTTAAGAAGCTAAAATTTGACTGCTTGTAAAATTAGAATTAACTCTTAGAAATATCAGCAGATAAGATAAAATATTGTGTAAGTAGCTGTAGAAACTCAGGGGAAAATCACTATCAGTTGACCAAAATTCATAGGTGATTTGTAAGTACACGTAGAAAAAAAAAGTTAGATTGAGGTAGATATGTACAGAAAGCAAATATTGAGAGTGACAGAAATGTAACACTTAGGAAAAGCATGTGAGTGGGGTTGTCTAAAGTAAAAATCTATGTTTGGAATGAATAATAAGTTTAAAAATAAAAGTAATATCTGCAGTGCACATATTTAATAATAATGACTCTATTATTGGATTACTCTCTTGTAATTTGTCATAGAGTTAGTAAGTAGAAGATTTATATCTCCTAAAACTGAAAGACTAATACAGTGGCAAATAAGAGTGCACCTTATATGTTGGGGGCTTCCCAGTGGTAAAGAATCCTCTTGCCAATGCAGGAGACACAAAATAAGCAAGTTCAATCCATGGGTTGGGATGCTCTCGTGGAGTAGGAAATGGCAACCCACTCCAGTAGCCTTGCCTGGAAAATTCCATGGACAGGGGAGCCTGGTGGGTTACAGTCCATAAGGTTGCAAAGAGTTGGACAAGACTGGAATGCACACACATTGTATGTTAGTTTGAAGAGTTTAGAATTAATGTAAAAGAAAATGTGGTGACAATCATATTTGCATAAAAAAGTAACTTCTACTAGAGTTAATATTTAGAAGGTATGACAAACAAAAGATAAGTAATATAACATCAATAAATTTTCAAGCTTTTGGTATATCATACCTGGTTTGCTGTTTGCAAGCTATATCATTACATATATTAATGTAATTAATGTATATAAAATGACTGTGATATCTATACCTTAATATTATGAGAACTCCAACACATCAGTATGAAATAAATGTGAAAATGCTATATACATTTGAGAAATAGCATAGTTTTCAATGTTAAGGTTTCTATAGTATTTTTTAGCATAGTTTTCTCAAATTCAAAATAATTATATAAGCTTTCCTTTATTTCTTGGTCCTTATTCAGTTTAGTTCAATCTCTCAGTTGTGTCTGACTTTTGTGGCCCCATGGACCATGACATGCAGCACAACAGTCCTCCCTGTCCATCACCAACTCCCAGAGATTACCCAAACTCATCTCCATGGAGTCCGTGATGCCATCCCACCATCTCATCCTCTGTTGTCCCCTTCTTCTCCTGCCTTCAATCTTTCCCAGTGAGAGGGTAACAGGCAGGAAGTCCAGGGGTCTCCAGATGGAGGAAATAGGCTGCAAGCATCAGACATTTTTATCTCTCTTAAGCGGCAAGAGGAAACAAACTAGCAATATTTTTTTTCCTCCTCTCTAAAAATTTAAAAGGAGGTTTCTCTTAAAATACTGTGTTGCCGTAGTGACACCTGGTTTCACCTGAAGTTAACTATTCTCAAGCCTTGAGTTAACCAATGCATTTTTCTTCTGGAAATCTTTGTCTTAAACTATGTTAATGTACTATGCATTTACCCCAAACTCTGTCTTCAATTCGGTTCTGCCTAATGGCTCAAAACCCACTTGGCAAACCAGTATGTTATACTTAAATATTGTCCCCCTAATCTATGTAAACAAAACTGTTTGTATGGTAATCTGCCCTTCTACAAGATTCAAGTCAATTGTTTTACGGCCCTGGGATGAATCCCCTGGAGCCAAGATTATCCCAAAAAACATCTTATGGATGAGGGGCCTGGTGCCATTCTGAGTTTTAAGACATTCCTTTCTTTCATTAACAGACTGCTAATGACTATTTAACAACCAGATGAAGACTAGCAGGGGGGTACTCTTTCTTCCCCCTTCTGATGCCTATGTCAGGAGCTTTCTCTATCTTCTGTACACCTTAATAAAACTTTATTACACAAAAGCTCTGAGCGATCAAGCCTCGCCTGTGGCCCCAGATTGAATTCTTCTCCTCTGGAGGCCAAGAATGCTGGCATATTTTCCTTCAACAACAACCTTTCATCAGCATAAGGGTCTTTTCCAGTGGGTCAGCTCTTCGCATCAGGTGGCCAAAGTATTGGAGTTTCAGCTTCAACATCAGTCCTTCCAAAGAACACCCAGACAGATCTCCCTTAGGATGGAATGGTTTGATCTCCTTGCAGTCCAAGGGACTCTCAAGAGTCTTCTCTAACACTGCAGTTCAAAAGCATCAATTCTTTGGCACCCAGCTTTCTTTATAACTCTCACATCCATACATAACTATTGGAAAAAGAAAAGTTTTGACTACATGGACATTTCTTGACAAAGTAATTTCTCTGCTTTTTAATATACTGTCCAGGTTGGTCATAGCTTTTCTTCCAAGGAGCAAGTGTCTTTTAATATGATGGCTGCAGTCACTATCTGCAGTGATTTTGGAGCCCTGCAAAATAAAGTCTGCAACTGTTTCCGCTGTTTCCCCATCTACTTGCCATGAAATGATGGACCAGATGCCATGATCTTAGTTTTCTGAATTTTGAGCTTTAAGCCAACATTTTCACTCTCCTCCTTCACTTTCATCAAGAGGCTCTTTAGTTCTTCTTCACTTTCTGCCATAAGGGTGGTGTCATCTGCATATCTGAGGTTATTGATATTTCTCCCAGAAATCTTAATTACAGCTTGTGCTTCCTCGAGACCAGCGTTCCTCATGATGTACTCTGCACATGATACAGCCTTGACATACTCCTTTTCCTATTTGGAACCAGTCTGTTGTTCCATTTCCAGTTCTAACTGTTGCTTCCTGACCTGCATACAGATTTCTCAAGAGACAGATCAGGTGGTATGGTATTCCCATCTCTTTAAGAATTTTCCACAGTTTGTTGTGATCCACAGAGTCAAAGGCCTTGGCATATTCAATAAAGCAGAAATATATATATTTTTCTGGAACTTTGTTACTTTTTTGATGATCCAGTGGATGTTGGCAATTTGATCACTGTTCCTCTGCCTTTTTTAAAATCAGCTTGAACATCTGGAAGTTTATGGTTCATGTATTTCTCAACCTTGGCTTGGAGAATTTTGAGTATTACTTTACTAGCTTGTGAAATGAATGCAACTGTGTGGTAGTTCAAGCATTCTTTGGCATTGTCTTTTTTAGGGATTGGAATGAAAACTGACTTTTTCCAGTCCTGTGGCCACTGCTGAGTTTTCCAAATTTGCTGGCACATTGCAGCACTTTCATAGTATCATCTTTTAGAAATTGAAATAGCTCAACTGGATTTCCATCACTTCCAATAGCTTGGTTCATAGTGATGCTCCCTAAGGCCCACTTGACTTCACCTTCCAGGATGTCTGGCTCTAGCTGAGTGATCACACCATCATGATTATCTGGGTCATGATGATCTTTTTTATACAGTTCTGTGTATTCTTGCCACCTTTTCTTCATATCTTCTGCTTCTGTTAGGTCCATACCATTTCTGTCCTTTATTGAGCCCATCTTTGCATGAAATGTTCCCTTAGTATCTCCAATTTTCTTGAAGAGATCTCTAGTCTTTCCCATTCTATTATTTTCCTCTATTTCTTTGCACCGATCACTGAGGAAGGCTTTCTTATCTCTCCTTGCTATTATTTGGAACTCTTGCATTCAAATGGGTATGTCTTTTCTTTTCTCCTTTGCTTTTCACTTCTCTTCTTTTCACAGCTATTTGTAAGGCCTCCTCAGACAGCCATTTTGCTTTTTTGCATTTCTTTTTCTTAGGGATTGTCTTGATCCCCATATCCTGTACAATGTCATGAACCTCTGTCCATAGTTCATCAGGCACTCTCTCAGATCTAGTCCCTTAGATCTCTTTCTCACTTCCACTGTATAATCGTTAGGGATTTGATTTAGGTTATACCTGAACGGGTGGTTTTCCCCACTTTCTTCAATTTACATCTGAATTTGGCAATACGCAGTTCATGATCTGAGCCAGAGTCAGCTCCTGTTCTTGTTTTTGCTGACTGTATAGAGCTTCTCTATCTTTGGCGGCAAAGAATATAATCAATCTGCTTTTGGTGTTGACCATCTGGTGATGTCCATGTGTAGAGTCTTCTCTTGTATTGTTGGAAGAGGGTGTTGGCTATGACCAGTCTGCTCTCTTGGCAAAACTCTATTACCCTTTGCCCTGCTTCATTCTGTACTCCAGGGCCAAATTTGCCTGTTACTCCAAGTGTTTCTTGACTTCTTACTTTTGCATTCCAGACCCCTATGGTGAAAAGGACATCATTTTTGGGTATTAGCTCTAAAGGGTCTTATAGACTTTCATAGAACCATTCAATTTTTGCTCCTTCATCTTTACTGGTCAGGGCATAGGCTTGGATTACTCGGATATTGAATGGTTTGCCTTGGAAATGAACAGAGATTATTCTGCTGTTTATGAGATTGCATCCAAGTACTGCATTTTGGACTCTTCTGTTGACTATGATGGCTACTCCATTTCTTCTAAAGGATTCTAACCCACAGTAGTAGATATAATGGTCATCTGAATTAAATTAATCCATTTCAGTCAATTTTCATTCACTGATTCCAAAAATGTCAACATTCACTCTTGCCTTCTCCTGTTTGACCACTTCTAATTTAGTGACTTTAAAATTCTGTTGTTTCAATATGTTAACTTTTGACATGACTTCTATTAGATTCTCTTTACTTCCTTATTTCTAGTCTTATTTTTCTAACATATTTTTAAATGTATAGATGTCTGTTAAATTACAGATTCAGCTAAATCCTACACATTTTGATTATTGAAATAACTTTTAAAAATTTCACTATGAGTTTTTCTTTGAGCGTGATAGTGAACAGTATTGCTATTTTCACAATATTGGTGGTTTTTTAGTTCTTTCTGTTTTATTGTTAATTTCAGATTGCAATACATTATTTTTCAATTTGCCAGCATTTACAATTTGAACATACAAACTGCCAACAAATATAAATATTCTAAGAACCCTAAAATACAATGTTCATTCTGAATTTCAATGCCATATTTCATATGCTCAGGTCAGTATGGCTACACTTTTCTAAACCATTTACATCTATGTCTCTTGTCAGTTATTGGAAATGATTAGTTAACCCTTATTTTTGCTGTACTTTTAAATATCTTTTATTGCCTTAATTTGTATGCTTTAAAGTTATGATATCAGATGCTTACAAAATTAGTTTTTTTTTTTTATTTGCCTCGTGGATAATTAAAAAGCATTTCCTTTCTAGTATTTCTAGTAATGAGTCTTGTTTTAAAGTGAAGTTTCAATTAGTTATTTTTACCTTTTTCCTCTACTTACTGTTGGCTCATTTGTATCTTGACAATCAGGAATATCTCTTAAAAGAATAATAAAACTGGGTATTGTTTATATATCTGGTGTGAAAATGATTGTTTTTTAATGGTAATCTTTGTCCTTTTGTAGCTGTTTAGATTTAAATCTACAATCTTATCTCTTGTCAATTGGTGCCACTTATATACTTTCCTTCCTGACATTTTTGGGACTACTTAGGATTTATGTTAATATATTTCCCTCCTCATTACCTTGCTATTTATATATTCTATAACTATTATTTTGAGATTACTATATAGATTACAGTATGCATTGAAAGCTAATTCTAACTATTGTATGTAGTAGTATATTAACACATTCCAGATTGTGCTAGTACCTTAGACTCTTGCTCTGCAAAGTGTGGTCTGCAGACCAGCAATATTGGCATCTCCTGGGTACATGGCTAGAAATAATTCAGACTTCTCAAGTGACACCCTAGACCACCAAATCAGATCCTGTGGTTTTACAAGTATCTCCAGTTGAACTTATGCTCATTAAATTCAAGGGGTATAGTCTTCAAATACATTTGACTCTATTTATCCACCTTCTTGCCTTTTCCCAGTTATTATGTCTATGTACTTTAATTCTAAAATCCTTTTAAATTCCAGACACTATTATTTAATTAACAAATCGACTTATCCACCCATTTACCCTCATGTTAGATTGAATCATATTGCTTTTCCTCTCTCCCTTCTTTGTCATTTCATATAGAATAATTTTCTATATGCCAGAAGAACTCCTTTAATATTTTTTTTAGTGTGGATCACTGGTGTGTAATTTCATCATTATTTGTTTTCAAAATGTGTTTGTCATCTTTCAAATTTGGAAAAATAGTCAGTAGGTATAAAGTTCTAGTTAATGTTCCTAAGAGTGCCTAGCACAATGTATATGCCATAGTAGTTGCTGTATAATATTTGGTAAATTGTTATTATTAGTGATACAATAACTTGTGTTTGAGATGCAGCAGAGATAGAGTATTTTTCTTATTAGAAAAAAAGTGAGTTCTTGCTGAATGTAATATAGCAATAAATTCTACATTTCTATCTCTTTCTGATTGTGGAAATAATCTTTATAAAACCTCTACTGATTATAAGAGACTCAAGGTGTCTAAGAAAGTGAAAGGAAAGTCGCTCAGTCATGTCCAACTGTTTGAAACCCCATGGACTCTACAGTCCATGGAATTCTTCAGGCCAGTATACGGGAGTGTGTAGCCTTTCCATTCTCCAGGTGATCTTCCAAACCCAGGGATCAAACCCAGGTCTCCTGATTTGCAGGTAATTTCTTTAAGAGGTGAACCACAAGGGAAGCCCCAAGGTGTGTGTGTGGAGATCACAGAAGTTAAATAATTGATTATATTTGAGTTAAAAACTTTACAAAAACAAGTGAATATGTAAAAGTATAGCTGGATGAAGGAATATTTAATTTAAAGCTGGAATACTAAAATACAATGTTTTTACTTTGTGATGGGCTCAGATTTAATTATACTTGATCCTGAATGTGCATGCTCAGTCATTCAGTTGTGTCCAACTCTTTGCAACACAATGGGTTTTAGCCTGCCAGATCCTCAGTCCATGGAATTTTCTAGGCAAGAATACTGAAGTGGGTTGTTATTTTCTATTTTGGGGATCCTCTGACATGGGATGGAACCCGTGTCTCCTGCATTTCCTGCACTGGCAGGTGGATTCTTTACTATTATGCCGTGAATAGCTCTCAGCAAATAAGGACTGAAGTATACACAAGGAATTAAAGTTTTCCATGATATGTGTATACTTTATTTGGAAAAAAATAACTGAGCCTTATAGCTACAGAAGCATTGTTAAATACAAAATATACTAAAAACTTGAGCCACTGCTGCAAATCTTACTGCATAGTAAAAGGAACATCTAGATTTGGCAATATGTAGTTTTCTGTTTTGAGCATGTGTTATCCCATTTTAGTACAATTTCTGTTTACAAGTGACAGATGTGAGTGGTCAACAAACAAAATAAAAGTTCTTGTTAAGTTAGTCCTATTTTAATAGTTTTATATTCGTTATAATGGGAAGAATAAGAAAACCACAAATTAATGTTTTCCTGAAGCTAATTTTAATTACTGTTTTTAATCCAAATAACTAAAGTGATCACAATTGAACATACATTGTTTATTCTTAACAAACACATATTGAGCATCTATTATGCCATCCATTCAGTTCAGTCGCTCAGTCGTGTCCGACTCTTTCCCATGAATCGCAGCACTCCAGGCCTCCCTGTCCATCAGCAACTCCCGGAGTCTACCCAAACCCATGTCCATCGAGTCGGTGATTCTATCCAGCCATCTCATCCTCTGTTGTCCCTTTCTCTTCCTGCTGTCAATCTCTCCCAGCATCAGGGTCTTTTCCAATGAGTCAACTCTTTGCATCAGCTGGCCAAAGTATTAGAGTTTCAGCTTCAGCATCAGTCCTTCGCATGAACACCCAGGACTGATCTCCTTTAGGATGGACTGGTTGGATCTCCTTCCAGTCCAAGGGACTCTTAAGAGTCTTCTCCAACACCACAGATCAAAAGCATAAATTCTTCGGTGCTCAGCTTTCTTCACCTTCCAACTCTTACATCCATATATGACCACTGGAAAAACCATAGCCTTGACTAGATGGACATTTGTTGGCAAAGTAATGTCTCTGCTTTCAAGAATGCTATGTAGGTTGTTAATAACTTTCCTTCCAAGGAGTAAGAATCTTTTAATTTCATGGCAGCAATCACCATCTGCAGTGATTTTGGAGCACAAAAAAAAATAAAGTCTGACACTGTTTTCACTGTCTCCCCATATACTTGCCATGAAGTGGTGGGACCAGATGCCAGGATCTTAGTTTTCTGAATGTTAAGCTTTAAGCCAACTTTTTTCACTTTCCTCCTTCACTTTCATCAAGAGGCTTTTTAGTTCTTCTTCACTTTCTGCCATAAGGGTGGTGTCATCTGCATATCTGAGGTTATTGATATTTCTCCCAGCAATCTTGATTCCAGCTTATGCTTCCTCAAGACCAGCATTTCTCATGATGTACTCTTCATATGAATTAAATAAACAGGGTGACAATATACAGCCTTGATATACTCCTTTTCCTATTTGGAACCAGTCTGTTCCATGTCAACCAACTGTTGCTTTCTGACCTGCATACAGGTTTCTCAAGAGACGGGTCAGATGGTCTGGTATTCCCATGTCTTTAAGAATTTTCCACAGTTTATTGTGATCCATGCAGTCAAAAGCCTTGGCGTAGTCAATAAAGCAGAAATAGATGTTTTTCTGGAAGTCTCTTGCTTTTTCAATGATCCAGCAGATTATGGCAATTTGACTTCTGGTTCCTCTGCCTTTTCTAAAACCAGCTTGAACATCTGTAATTTCACAGTTCATGTATTGCTGAAGCCTGGCTTGGAGAATTTTGAGCATTACTTTACTAGTGTGTGAGATGAGTGCAATTGTGCGGTAGTTCAAGCATTCTTTGGCATTGTCGTTCTTTGGGATTGGAATGAAAACTGACCTATTCCAGTCCTGTGGCCACTGCCGAGTTTTCAAAATTTGTTGGCATATTGAGTGCAGCACTTTCATAGCATCATATTTCAGGATTTGAAATAGCTCAACTGGAATTCTACCATGTCCACTAGCATTGTTCATAGTGATGCTTCCTAAGGCCCTCTTGACTTCACATTCCAGGATGTCTGGCTCTAGGTGAGTGATCACACCATCATAGATAGGTAGAATTTTGGATCTTTCTTTGTTAAGGCTTAATGTCCACCATTTTAATTATGATCTATTTTATAAGACAGCCAAGGAAAGATATATGTCATTCTAACAATTGACTGCTCTTATAAGAAGTAAATTCTTTATTTAACCTAAATAGTTACATAATGTATTTTAAGGTCCTTTCCTTTGATGTGAAAAATACTTTAATATGAATGACTGTATCACATATTATTACATACTTTTTCACATTTTTCCAGATGATTGAGGTGGTTTTTATGAAAACCATTTAGGTCATTGATGTCAGACATAAAACCAATTCTCTTGAACAGTAGATGGTTTGAAATGTAGGGTCCACTCATATGCCAATTTTTGGTTATCCAAAGTGGATAAATACACTGATGTAGAGGCTTGGATATGAATAAACTGTTGGTACAGAGGGATAACTAAATCCTGCAGAGGTTTTTTTGACTGCACAAAGGATTCGTGCCTCTAAACCCCTCATTTTTCAAGGGTCAACTGTAGTTATGAAATTCTTGCTCCCAGTAGACAACCACCTACTGCAGCACTGGTATCTGTCATCTCAGTGGAGCTAATGAAGATGTGGCCACCTTTTACCTTATGACCTCTTTTGGGTAATAAGATATAACTTTTTCTTTATTAGCAAGCTACTATGTAGTATCAGTAAGTAGAAGGTTAACTTTTTGGATTGTGTAATTGTAGAACAAGAAATCAATAAGGAAAATGCACTAGAAATGGGCAAAAAAGTAGAGTAGTATCACTGAATATTATCTCTTGGGTTTTCTCTTATTTTTTTTTTATGGTGTTTTTAGTGTTTTCAATGTTTATTTTCTAATTTGGGTTAAAAATAATCTATGAGGACTCCCCAGCTCCTGGCCATATTAGATTACAAATCTCTTAATTTGGTTTTATTTTAAATAGGGTTAATGAGAACTTAAGGCCATGGATTGATTATATCATTATCTTAATTATTGGCATTTATATTTCATGATACCAGCTTCTAATTTTTTAACTTCTACTTTTTTTTTAATTACCTGTGTGTGGGAGACTTTATATCTGTTTCTTATGAAAAACAAAACAAAGCAAAAACAATGCCCCCCTCCCCCAGAAAATACAAAGAATTTTTTATTCCTGATATAAGGAGGAAATATCCTTGGAGAAGTTTTGATACATCTCTAATCACCAGATAGATATGAAACCATGTGTCACTGACTCACACACTGAAATTAGGCTACATTAATTTTTTCCATTGCATCATACTTTTGAGGAGAAAATACATCAATCTGATTCCACTAAATTTTCCATGGTAACACTGAGAAGATCAGATTGAAAATTGAACTCAAACATATTCTTTCCACTTGAAACTTGAAATTTGATAGCAAAATCAGCTTACCTTTGCAAATTTATTCAGTCTTCCTAGAAATAATAGTTTTTTTTTAATTCAGTGTTGAATTTAAACAATAATAATAATAAAAAAACGCTGGCATTTTAGAAAAATAAATAAATCTAAGACATGCTGATATATATAATACATATATATAAAGTATAGTGGAGTCTGTGTTTTCATCCAATCTGCCAAAATTTTAATAAGAAATATAGTGATGATTTATAAAACCATTAGTTGGCAACATATTTAAGAAAGATTTGTTTTATACCTGCTCACAAAAAATCCTTTTATTACTTAAAACTTCTGCTCTTAATTTTGATTAGTTTGTTTTTAGCTATTATAGGCAACAAGTGAGTAACATAATAAAAGTTACAATAATCATAAAGGACATAATTATTCTCCAAAAACTACACTACTGGTGCTACAATTTTCAAAATTTAATATTAGGTGATTTATACAATTTAAAATAGTCTTCATAAAAAGAACATTTATATTCTTTCATTCTATTTAAGAAAGGAATATGGATATGTATAATACATACTATTACTAACTCACTAACCTCATATATACAGATACACTCTAATGGCAGAAAGCAAAGAAGAACTAAAGAGCCTCTTGATAAGTGTGAAAGAACAAGAGTGAAAAAGGTGGCTTAAAACTCAGCATTAAAAAAACTAAGATCATGGCATCCAGTTCTATCACTTCATGGCAAATAGAAGGGGGAAAAGTGGAAGCAGTGACAGATTTATTCTTGAGTTTCAAAATCGTTGCAGATGGTGACTGAAGCCATGAAATCAAATGATTTTTGCTCCTTTGGAAGGAAATCTATGGCCAATCTAGATAGGGAATTAAAAAGCCAAGACACCACTTTGTCAACAAAGGTCCATATAGTCATAATTTTTTTTTGGTTTTTCCAGGAGTCATGTATAAATATGAGAGTTGGACCATAAAGAAGGCTGAGTGCTGAAGAATTGATCTTTTTGAACTGTGGTGTTGGAGAAGACTCTTAAGAGTCCCTTGGACTGCAAGGAGAGCAAATCAGTCAATCCTAAAGGAAATCAATCTTGAATATTGGACTTACTGATGCTGAAGCTCCAATACTTTGGCCACCTGATGTGAAGAGCTGACTCATTGGAAAAGACCCTGATGGTGGGAAATATTGAAGGCAGGAAGAGAAGGGAGAGACAGAGGATGATATGGTTGGATGGCATAGTTGACTCAATGGATGTGTGTTTGAGAAAACTCTGGGAGATAGTGAAGACAGGGAAGACTGGTGTCCATGGGTTAATAGAGTTGGACATGACTTAAGGACTGAGTAACAACAGTGATATTATCAATATTATTAATAAACTTAATACTCATTTAGGATTTGTATTTAACATATAATTTAATTTAACCCATGAAAATATCCACCTGAATATTATTACTGTTATACTCTCCACTTTACAAATGAGGAATCAACCCCTAAGAAGGTAAGAAATTAATGGACCCAAGACTCAAATATAGGTAGATTTTAGAATATATGATTTTAAGATTAGCAGCACTGACTTTGTTATGATATTGTTTTATATTTTTATACTTATTGGATTATGGTAATATTACATGGGCAATATTCTATACTGCATCATCACTATTTTTTTAAAGCAGTTCTGATTGACTAGCAAAGTTAATGGGAACATCAAAGTAAACTATGTTTGAAAATTGCAAAGAATTCATGTCCAAATAAACCACAGAGCTGAAAATGCTGAATATAAGTCCTATATTAGATATCCTTTACTGGGTAAAAGTGAATCACAAATTTAGTGGCTTAAAACAAACCACACCTATTTAGTGGCTTAAAACAAGTCATATTCTCATAGTTTCTGTGGGTCAGCAGTCCAGTCACAACTTAGCTGAGTTTTCTGTTCTAAGTCTCTCAAGGCTACAATCAACGCATCGGTGGAATAGTTCTCATCTGGAGGTTCAACTGAAAATATTCTACTGGTTTAACTGAATCAGCCATGGATTTACAAATGACAATTTATTGAAGAGATAGTAATTTCTCCATTGCATAAAATATATTTATCCATATAAACAAATAGGAACAACTAAACTCAAAAGCTTTTGTACAGCAAAGGAAACCACAGTGTTGATAGACATTTAGGTTGTGTCTGTGTCCTGGCTACTATAAACAGTGCTGCAGTGAACACTGAGTGTATGTATTCTTTTGAACCACGTTTTAACCCAGATATATGCTCAAGAGTGGGGTTGCAAGATCACATAATAGCTCTACTTTTTTTTTTTAAAGGAACCTCCATACTGCTCTCCATAGTGTCTATACCAATTTAATTTCTCATCAACAGTGTAGGAGGGTTCTCTTTTCTTCACACCCCCTCCATCATTTATTGTTTCTAGACTTTTTGTTGATGGCCATCCTGACTAATGGAGAAGGAAATGACAACCCATTCCAGTATTCTTGCCTGGAAAATTCCATGCATGGAGGGGCCTGGTGGGCTATATTCCATGGGGTCGCAAAGAGTCAGACATGACTGAGCGACTTCACTTTCACTTTCTTTCATCCTGGCTAATGTGAGGTGATATCTCACTGTAGTTCTGACTTGCATTTCTCTAAAAATTAGTGATGCTGAGCATCTTTTCATATGCCTATTGACCATATGTATGTCTTCTATAGAAAAATATTCAGTTCCTCTGCCCATTTGGTTGGATTGCTGGTTTATTTGATATTGAGCCTCATGAACTGTTTATAAATTTTGGAGATTAACTCATTGTTGGTAGCATTATTTGTGCATATTTTCTCCCATTCTGTTTATTGTCTTTTGTTTGGTTTGTAATTTCCTTTGCAGTACAAAAGCTTTTGAGTTTAGTTGTTCCCATTTATTTATTTTTGTTTTTATCTCCATTTATTGTAGGAGATATACTGAAAAAGACATTGTTGCAATTTATATCAGAGTGTTCACTCTAAATTTTACTCTAAGAGTTTTATAATATCCAGTCTTATGTTTAGACCTTTGTGTTAAAGAATGTTTTAATTTATTTTTTTTACATGCAGTTGTTCTGTTTTTCTTTATTTTATTTTATTTTAGTTTTTTCATTTATTTTTATTAATTGGAGGCTAATTACTTTACAATATTGCAGTGGTTTTTGTCATACATTGATATGAATCAGCCATGGATTTACAAATGACAATTTATTGAAGAGATAGTAATTTCTCCATTGCATAGTCCTTTTTCCTTTGTCATAGATTAATTAAAACCGTAGGTGCATTGATTTATTTCTGACCTTGCTGTCCTATACCATAGAGCTTGACTTCTGTTTTTGTGCCAGTAACATATTGTTTTGATGACTGTAGCTTTGTAGTAGAGTCTGAAGTCAGGAAGCCTGATTCCTAGAGCTCTGCTTTTCTTTATCAAGTTTTCTTTGGTTATTTGGGGGTCTTCTGTGTCTCTATACAGACTTTTTTTTTTTTTTTTTTGTCTTAGTTCTTTGAAAAATGACATTGGTAATTTGATATGGATTGCACTGAATCTTTACATTGCTTTGGGTTGTATAAACATTTTCACAATATTGATTTTTCCAATCCAAGAACATGGTATATCTTTCCAACTGTTTGGATCATCTTCAATTTCTTTAATCAATCAGCATCTTACAGTTTTCTGAGTACAGGTCTTATGTCTCTTTAAGTAGGATTATTCCTAGATATTTTATTTTTAATACCACAGTAAATGGATTATTTTTTAATTTCTCTTTCTTCTCTTTCATCATTAGTATGTAAAAATGTGACAGATTTCTATGTATTAGTTTTGCTTCCTGCAACTTTACCAAATTCATTGATAAGCTCTAGTAGTTCTCTGGTAGCATCTTTAGGATTTTCTATGTATGGTATCATATCATTTGCAAATAGTGACCACTTTACTTCTTCTTTTCCAGTTTGTATTCCTTTTATCTCATTTTACTCTGATTGTTGAAACAAGGGCATCCAAAACTATTGAATCAAAGTGGTGAGAGAGGACTTTGATAAGGGTTGGGATGAATTCTTCTTTAAATATCAGATAGAATCACCAGTGTAGCCATTTTTTTCTTGGAGTCTTCCATGTTGGGAGGTTTTTGATCAATGATTTAATCTCCTAATTAGTTATTGATTTGACCAGATTGTCTATTTATTTGTGAATCAAGATTAGAAGATGCATGTTTCTAGGACTTTTTTATCCATTTCTTTTGGTTATTCCAATCTTTAGCATATAGTTATACATAGTAATCTCTATGAGTCTATATATTTTTATGGTGTCATCTACAATGTCTCCTTTTTCATTTTTTATTTGAATTTCTAAGTTAGTCTAGTTAAACGTTTGTCAGTGTATTTGTAGCTCCCAGCTTTGTTGATCTTTTGATTTTTTTTTCTATTCTTTACCTTATCTTTATGTCCATTCTGATTTTTTTGTTTTTCTCTTCTTTTGGCTAACCTGGGCTTAGTTTGCTTTTCTTTTATAGTTTCTTAAGGTAAAAAGTTAACTTGTTTATTTGAGATGTATTTTCTTGATATTTGCATTTATTACTATAAACTTCTCTTTCAGAGCTTCTTGTTGGCATGTTTTGTTTCCATTTTCACTTGTTTTGATATGTATTTTTTAATGTCCCTTTTGATGTCTTCCTTAACCCATTGATTGCTCATAGGTGAATTGTTTAATTTCCATATGTTGTATAGTTCCTAAACCTAACATATGTTCCATATGTTGTTGATGTATAGTTTTATACCACTGTGGTCAGGAAAAGCATCTGGTATGATTTCAGGCCACTTAAATTTGCTACTACCTCTGAGAGTTTCAGTTGCTTTCAGTTTAAGGATTTTCCCACTCATTTTTCTTAAGGGACTCTTAGTTGTCAAGTAAAAGTTCACTTTTCAAAGCAGCATTTAGCAACATTGGAACTGATTTTTCTTAGTCTATTCTCCTATCCACCTCTTATTTATATACTGCTTTTTACTTGATCTTGGGAACTTGTTTCTCTACTAAGGCATCTGCTGCTATTATATAAGAATGTGCCTTGATTTTAGGTTCATTTGGCCTCAGGTACCTCCCATGAAAATGCCTTTATTTTCCAAACTTGCGAGTTTTTC
Organism: Hydropotes inermis; assembly: GCA_020226075.1. Lineage (NCBI taxonomy): Eukaryota > Metazoa > Chordata > Mammalia > Artiodactyla > Cervidae > Hydropotes > Hydropotes inermis. Next base: position 8,863,060 of record CM035298.1, on the reverse strand, counting down.
CATTTTACTGTTCATTTTAGATACTCACATACACTCTTGAGGGATAGAACACAGAAACTCTCAGCAAAAAATGGCAGGATTATTTAAATTGCCCTCAGAATAGGCTATGTACTGTTTAAGATAGTAGAACTAGGGCAGGTATGTGGTACCTTATTTACCTTCAATCTCTAAGCTTCAAACTCATAGCCTTGTTTCAGATAGTTAAACATGACAAGCTATTTGCTATGATAGCTCTTAATCCTAGCTCTTCCTCAGTCTGGGTAGCTCTCCATAAGACTTTCTTCTATTTATAATTCAAATCTCACTTCAAATGTCCCTTCTTCCAAATAGCTCTCCCTAAATAATTTGCCTCATAAGTTCCCCAGTCACTCGTTATCTTTCACTCTGCTTTACTTTCATTAAAGCATATACATGATATCTGTAAATTATTTTGTGTTTCTCCAATTCATAGGAAGATTAAGAGGTTTTGCCTGTGTCTCATTTGTCTCCTAAATACAGGCCAGGGTTGGGCATAAATTGTTGCTGAATGAATGAATGACATATGAAGAAACATTTGTGTTTACTATCTGTTATTTAATTTTGACAATGGCATGAGAAACATAAATATTCTTAAAATATTTTATACTGACTGCTATTCAGCTGTATATAATACTTTATATTATTAGGTATTTTGGATAAAAAATGGATCTAAATCTACTATACCAAATAGGCTGTTAAATTTATAATTATAGAAGTCTGATGGCAAATTTTAAAATAGGCTTTGTACCAGAAATTACTTTGTTTTAACACAGTAGAACATAACTTTTAAGTATCAGAGGAAATAATATTTGACTTCAATTAGAGAAAGTTAAGGGAATTAAGGCATTTATAATGTGTAACAAAGAAAAGATAAGTATGAAAATCTAGAAAATTAGAAAATTATAAAAGATACTATATTGTGAGTAGATTAAAATTTAACTTCTAAAAAGTTATTTATCAAAAAGCTGTGATAGAAAGAAATGGGAATATATATTCTGAAAATGGAGCAAAGAGATGAAAAGAAACATAATGTAAAGTTACCTAGAGTTTAAGAAAGAACAGTGAAGTAGAAATCCAAATATAGAATGACTGTATTGTTCATAAATGGCTTTTAAGAATATAATAAAGAGCATTTACAAAGGTATCATACTCAGGGGAAATATTCTAACACAGAAATACTCCAGAAAGTAGGAACATTAATGATGATGTTAAAATGGAACAGTACTGTCATGCTATTTGTCAATTTTCTCAAACTGTAGATAAGTGAGAAATAAAGAGCTTGAGAAATTGTCAGCTGAAAAAAAGTAGATAAAATAATAGTAATTAGAAAAATCTGCTATATGCAAATAAGTGGGACCATTGACCTTATTTTCTATGATTTTTCAAAGGATTGTTTTATGCACTTACCATTTCTGAAATGTTCCTAAGACGTAAGACTGTATTGGCTTGCATATAAAAAGTCATTTGGTTTTGAAAAGCTCCTGAAATCTGCCAACAGCCACAGTGAATCTAATTAGAAGCAAAGTCTAATGGGGTACCAGAAATTTGTTGCTACATTGTCATACTTAAAATCTTCAACAGTCTGGAAGAAGCAAGAGTTAACTATTCAGTTGATGTTTGTAAATGTTAATAAACAGGCAATAAGAAAATTAGTAGAAACAGAAATATTATAAAAAGCTTTAAGCTATTAGTTCAATTTGTCAGATTTTGGCATACTATAAATAACAAATCTAAATCTCACAAAGATTTCTGAATCTTCGACTGAAGACTGAATATTTTCTTATATTTTACATCTTATCTTCATTATCCCTATTGGAAGGTGAAATACAGTTATAGAGGACAGATGAATAAAAAGATAATGAAGCTTGAGCAAAGATGCTGATAGGCTATTACATTCCACATGAGAAGCACTTTCTGTTTCTCTTGCTCAGTTCCTTGGTTAAATTTTCATCCATTTTATTGTTCTTAAAGTGAAATGTGTTAGTGTTATTTGCTCAGTCATGTCAGACTCTTCGCAGCCCTATGGACTAAAGCCCACCAGGCTCTCTGTTCATGGAATTCTCAAGACAAGAATACTGGAGTGGGTAGCCATTCCCTCCTCCAGGGGGTCTTATGGACTCAGAGGTTGAACTTGGGTCTCCTGTATTGCAAGAAGATTCTTTACTGTCTAAGGCTACCACAGAAGACCCTCCTAAAGAGAAAGGTATATTGAATAGAATTAAAATTCTCCAACCTTCCAGAAAGACTGAAATACACATCTACCACTTTCATAACAAAACAAGATTGAAAGAGAAATAGACAAATCATGAAGCCATCAAGTTGGTAAAAGATATTTGTCATATGAAAGCAAGATTTATTTGGTCTACAAGGAACCCCTAGTCCCCAGTGTGATAAACTCCCAAAAAGTTTTTTTGGGAGTTTATTAGGTTTAGATGAAGTCAAGATAGTGTAGCCCTATGAAGAAATTAATGTACTTAAAATAAAAAGCTGGCACACTCTCATTGTCAGTCATACAAGGATGCCACAAGATGCATATTTATGCAAACAAGAAAACGGATCCTTATCAAACACTGAATCAGTTGTAATATTGATTTTGAACTTTTCAAGCTCCAGAACTCTGAGTAATAAATGTTTAAGCCACTATGTCTATGCTAATTTGTAATATCAGATCAAGCTAAGATAGCCTTAATATGATAGTACATAGTTTTAGTAAATTTAAGAAAACTAAAATTATATAAAGGATATTTTCTTTTTTTTAAATCAAGGATATTTTCTAAAAACAATATCATAATACTAGAAATCAACTACAGGAAAAACTGCAAAGACCTCAAAACCTATACAGAGACTAAGCAATATGATACTAACAACTATTGGGTTACTGAAGAAATCAAAGAGGAAGTCAGAAAACATGTAGAGAAAACAAAACAAAGCAAAAATACAACAATCCAAAAATCTTTGTCATGCATAATGAGTTTCTCTCATCTGTGGTATGAGAGAAGTATACAGAGACACAGCCTACATTGGGAAATAAGAAAAATCTAACATAAACAAGCTAATTTTGCACCTAAAGGAACTAGGGGGAAAAAAAAGTAAAACACAAAATTAATAAAGAGATCAATCATAAAGATTAGAGAAGAAAATGAATAGAGACTAAAACAGTAGAAACAATCATAAAATGAAAACCTAATTTTTTGAAAAGATAAAATTGACAAGAGAAATGTCAAAATCAGAAATAAAAAAGCAGTTACAACTGAGACCACAGAAATACAGAGGATCATGAGACTATTAGTAACAATTATCTACCAATAAAATGGACAGCCTACAAGGAATGGAAAAAAATTTAGCAAAGTTCAATCTCCTAAAACTGAATCAGGAAGAAATAGAAAGTATATTCAGACCAATTACCAGTAATGAACTTGAATCAGTAATAAAATAAACCATCAATAAACAAAAATCTAGAAACAGATGACTTCATTGGTAAATTCTACCAGCACTTGAAGAGTTAACACTTAGTTTTCTCAAACTATTGCAAAACAATTTCAGAGGGAGGAATGCTTCCCAACACATTCTAGGAGGTCAACATCACCCTGATGCCAAAACCAGACAGAGATATAACTGAATAAATAAATAAATTATATGCCAATATCACTGATGAAGGAGAAAAATCCCTCAATAACAAATTAGCAAATCAGATTCAAGAATAATAGGATCATATACCATGATCAAGTGGGATTTCTCCCAGGGATACAAGGATGGTTCAATATCAGCAAGTTACTCAACGTGATACACTACATTAATAAGTTGAAAACTAAAAGTCAATCATCTCATTAGAAAAAGGAAAAGCTTTTGACAAAACAACATCCATTTATGATAAAAACTCTCCATAATGTATGTATAAAGGGGACATACATTAGCATAATAAAGGCTATGTATGCCAGTTCAGTTCAGTCCCTCAGTCATGTCCAAGTCTTTGTGATCCCATGGACTCCCACACACCAGGCTTCCCTGTCCATCACTAACTCCTGGAGGTTGGCCGATAGCTAATATTATTTTCATTAGTAAAAAGCTGAAAGCATTCCCGCTAAGGTCACTTAAATGATAGGATGGTCACTCTCACCACTTTTATATAATATAACATACTACATAATTTTTACATAATGTAAGTACTAGACATAGCAAACAAAAATAAATAAAAGGAATCCAAATTCTAAACAGAGAAAATTATTACTGTTTGCAGATGATATGATATGAATAGAAAGTCCTAAAGACATAACCATAAAACTTAGAGGGCTTCCCTGGTGGCTCAGACGGCTAAGAATCTGCCTGTACTGCATGAGATGTGGGTTAGATCCTTGTGTCTGGAAGATCCTCTGGAGAAGGAAATACAACTCACCCCATATTCTTTCCTGGGAAATTCCATGGACAGAGGTGTCTGGCGATCCATAGTGTCACAAACAGTAAGACACGTCTCAGTAATTAATACACACACATAAAACTTAGAATGCAACAATAAATTCAGTAAAGTTGCAGGATACAAAATTAACATACAGAAATTAATTGCACTTCTAAATACTAACAGTAAACTATTAGAAAGAGAAATTAAGGAGAAAATCCCATTCCCGGCTGCATTGCTAAATACTAACAAGAAAATATCAGAAAGGGAAATCAAGGAGAGAATTCCATTCCAGGCATCAGTTTCCCTGACTTCAGCATTATACTACAAATTAAATAAAGATCCATGGAACGGGATAGAAAGCACAGAGACAAACACATGTGACTACTTAATCTATAACAAAGGAGGCAAGACTATGCAATGGAGAAAAAACAATATCTTTAGTAAATTGTGCTGGGATTACAGGACAGCTACATGTTAAAAAAAGAAATAAAGAAATTAGAACATTCTTTAATACCATACATGAAAATAAACTCAAAATGAATTAAAGACCTAAATGTAAGTCTGGATACTATAAAACTCTTAGAGGAAAACATAGGAAGAAAGCTCTTTTTTCTTTTTAAACTTATTTAATTGGAGGCTAATTACTTTAAATACTGTAGTGATTTTGCCAAACATTCACATGAATCAGCCATGGGTGTACATGTGTTCCCAATCCTGAGCTTCCACCTCCCTCCCCTCCCATCCCTCTGGGCCACCCCAATGCACCAGCCCCAAGGATCCTGTCTCATGCATCAAACCTGGCCTGGAGATCTGTTTCACATATGATAATATACATGTTTCAATGTTATTCTCTCAAATCATCCCACCTTTGCCCTCTCCCACAGAGTCCAAAAGACTGTTCTATACATCTGTGTCTCTTCTGCTGTCTCACATATAGGGTTGTTGTTACCATCTTTCAAAAATCCATATATATGCTTTAGTATAGTGTATTGGTGTTTTTTTTCTGGCTTACTTCACTCTGTATAATAGGCACCAGTTTCATCCACCTCATTAGAACTGATTCAAATGCATTCTTTTTAGTGGCCAAGTCATACTCCATGTTGTATATGTACCACAGCTTTCTTATCCATTCATCTGCTGTTGGACATCTAGGTTGCTTCCATGCCCTGGCTATTTTAAACAGTGCTGTGATGAACATTGGGGTATATGTGTCTCTTTCAATTCTGGTTTCCTCACTGTAAGCCCAGCAGTGGGATTGCTGGGTCATATGACAGTTCTATTTCTAGTTTTTTAAGAAATCTCCACACTTTTCTCCATAGCAGCTATACTAGTTTGCATCCCCACCAACAGTGTAACAGGGTTCCCTTTTCTCCACATCCTCTCCAGCATTTATTGTTTGTACACTTTTGGATAGCAGCCATTCTGATTGGCATGAAATGGTACCTCATTATGGTTTTGATCTGCATTTCTTTGATAATGAGTGATGTTGAGCATCTCTTCATGTGTTTGTTAGCCATCTGTATATCTTCTTTGAAGAAATGCCTGTCTAATTCTTTGACCCACTTTTTGATTGGGTCATTTATTTTTCTGGAACTGAGCTGCAGGAGTTGCTTGTGTATATTTGAGATTAATCCTTTGTCTGTTGCTTCATTTGCTATTATTTTCTCCCATTCTGAAGGCTGTCTTTTCACCTTCCTTATAGTTTCCTTTGTTGTGCAAAAGCTTTTAATTTTAATTAGGTCCCATTTGTTTATTTTTGCTTTATTTCCAATATTCTGGGAGGTGGGTCATAGAGGATCCTGCTGTGATTTGTGTTGGAGAATGTTTGGCCTATGTTCTTCTCTAGAAGTTATATAGTTTCTGGTCTTATGTTTAGATCTTTAATCCATTTTGAGTTTATTTTTGTGTATGGTGTTAGAAAGTGTTCTAGTTTCATTCTTTTACAAGTGGTTGACCAGTTTTCACAGCACCACTTTTAAAGGGTTTGTCTTTTCTCCATTGTATAGTATTGCTTGCTTTGTCAAAAATAAGGTAGGTGCCTGGATTTATCTCTGTACTTTCAATTCTGTTCCATTGACCTATATTTCTGTCTTTGTGCCAGTACCATACTGTCTTGATGACTGTGGCTTTGTAGTAGAGCCTAAAGTCAGGCAGGTTGATTCCTCCAGTTCCATTCTTCTTTCTCAAGATTACTTTGGCTATTTGAAGTTTTTTGTATTTCCATACAAACTGTAAAATTATTTGTTCTAGTTCTCTGAAAAATACCATTGGTAGCTTGATAGAGATTGCATTGAACCTATATATTGCTTTAGGTAGCATACTTATTTTCACCATATTGATTTTTCCAATCCATGAACATGGAATATTTCTCCATCTGTTTGTGTCCTCTTTGATTTCTTTCATCTGTGTTTTATAGTTTTTTATATATAGGTCTTTTGTTTCTTTAGGTAGATTTATTCCTAAATATTTTATTCTTTTCATTGCAGTGGTGAATGGAATTGTTTCCTTAATTTCTTTTTCTGTTTTCTCATTGTTAGTGTATAGGAATACAAGGAATTTCTGTGTGTTAATTTTATATCCTGCAAGTTTAGTATATTCATTGATTAGCTCTAGTAATTTTCTGGTGGAGTCTTTAGTGTTTTCTATGTAGAGGATCATGTTATCTGCAAACAGTGAGAGTTTTACTTCTTCTTTTCCAATCTGGATTCCTTTTATTTATTTGTTTATTTATTCTGTTCTGATTGCTGTGGCCAAAACTTCCAAAACTATGTTGAATAATAGTGGTGAGAATGGGCACCCTTGTCTTATTCCTGACTTTAAGGGAAATGCTTTCAAATTTTCACCATTGAGGATAATGTTTGCCGTGGAGTTGTCATATATAGCTTTTATTATGCTGAGGTATGTTATTTCTATTCCTGCTTTCTGGAGGGTTTTTATCATAAATGGATGCTGAATTTTGTCAAAGAATTTCTCTGCATCTATTGAGATAATCATATGGTTTTATTATTCAATTTACTAATGTGGTGTGTTACATTGATTGATTTGTGGATATTGAAAATCTTTGCATCCCTGGGATAAAGCCCACTTGGCTTTATCTTTTAAAAAGATGTATGATCTTTTTAATATGTTGTTGGATTCTGCTTGCTGAATTTTGTTAAGGATTTTTGCATCTATGTTCATCAGTGTCATAAATCGCAAGATCTTGTTGGATCTGTCTCCTAGAGTATATGGAAACAAACAAACAAACCAACAAAAATGGGTTGTAGTTAAACTCAAAAGTTTTTAAATAGCAAATGAAACCATAAACCAAATGAAAAGACAACCCAGAAATGTGAGAAAATATTTTTAAAAGATGTAACCAACAATATTATAATATCCAAATTTTACAGCATATAAGGCTCGATATCAAAAAACAAACCAAGTGAAATATGGGCAGAAGAACTAAATAGACATTTCTGTAGAAGGGGAGACATACAGATGACTATGAGGCACATGAAAAGATGCTCAACTTTACTAATTATTAGAGAAATGCAAGTCAAAATTATAATTAGATATCACTTCACATCAATCAGAATGGCCATAATAAAAATGTCTATAAGCCATAAATTCTGGAGAGAGTGTAGAAAAAAGAGAACCCTCCTATACTGTTGGTGGAAATATAAATTGGTATAGCCACTATGGAGCACAGTATGATGGGTCCTTAAAAACTAAAATAGAACTACTGAGTGATCCAGCAATCCCACTCCTGGGCATATATCCAGAGAAAAACATGATTTAAAAGTATACATGCACTCCAGTGTTTATTGCAGTACTGTTTACAATAGTCAAGGTATGGAAGCAACCTAAATGTCCATCAGTGTATAAATGGATAAAGATGTGTTTTATATATATACAATGTAATGTGACTCAGGCATAAAAAAAAGAATGAAATGATGCCATTTGCAGCAACACAGATGGGCCTGAATATTATCACACTAAGTCAAGTAAGTCAGTCAAAGAAGGATAAATACATGATATAACTTAAAAGTGTAATCTAAAAAAAGTGACACAAATGAACTTATTTACAAAACATAAACAGACTCAAAGAACAAATTGATGGTTACCAGGGAGAAACAGTGAGGGGGTAGTGAAAGATTAAAGGGCCAGAAAGATTGAGATTGACATGTACACACTGCTATGCTTATTAATAAAATAGGTAACCAACAAGGATTTACTGTATAGCAGAGGGAACTCTTCTTAACACTCTATAGTAACCTAAATGGGAAAAGAACTTGAAAAAGAATAGATACATATATACCTATAACTGAATCACTTTGCCATACACCTGAAACTAACATAACATTGTTAATCTACTATACTCCAATGTGAAATAAAATTCTAAAACAGAAAGAAATAGAGGGTGGAGGAGTAAGGATTGGCTCAGGTGGTCAAAAGACACAAACTTCCAGTTTTAAGATTAGTAAGTACTAGAGATGTGATGTGCAACCTGATAGATATAGTTAGTATTGCTATATAGCATATATGAAAATTGCTAAGAGAAATTTCTAAGAGGTCTCATTACAAGGAAAAATTATTTCTTCTTATCTATCTGAGATGATAGTTGTTCACTCTAATTATTGTGGTTATCATTTCATGATGTATGTATGTTAAATCACTGTGCTATATACATTAAATATATAATACTGTATGTCAACTGTATCTTAATAAAACAAAGAAAAAATGTTAACTCATCACTGCAGCTAGGAAAAATTGCTTTTCTCTGCATAATATGGTTACCTGAACATCTATCTTCACTTAAGCTATCACAGGAAGCTGAATAAGAAGGTAGAAGAATTTCCTTTAGCAGTAAATGCCTGTTCATATCTTTTCCAGATTCATTGATTTCAAATCATTTTTGAAACTAATCATCAAGGATGTCTTAATACCTGTTACAACTATCTCAGTTACAATTAGTCAATATTATTCAAATTTTTGGATAAATTTCCTATATTACTTTCCTGCCTTCTTTGGTCCATAAATAATATCTTTCAATTATCTCTTAGTTAACATTACAAAGTAAAAGTCAAATACTTACTGGGTAGCTTGTGATTGCTAGTTTTATGTGTAAACTTGGCTAGGTTATGGTACCCTGCTATTTGGTCAAACACTAGTCTAGATGTTTCTGTGAAAGTATTTTGTAAATGTGATTAACATTTATAATCACTTTTTCTTTAAGTAAAGCAAATTACTCTTGATAATGTGAGTGGACCTCATTCAATTAGTTAAAAGCAGTAAGAGAAAATTTGAGGCTTCCTGGAGAAGAAGGAATTATTTCTCAAGACTGTAACATAAAAAGGTTGAATGAGTTTCTAGTCTCCTGGCCTATTCTATAGATTTTGGATTTAAGACTTCAGCATCAATTCTTAGTGGAATTTCTAGCCTGTTAGCCTGACCTACGAATTTTAAATTTACCAGTTCCCACAATTGTGAGCCAATTCCTTAAAATAAATCTCTTTCTATCTCTCTTTCTTTATTGACAGCTTATATATATATATATATATATATATATATATATATATATATATATATACCTGTATATCTATATCCTATTGGTTTAGATAATCTTGACTGATAAAGCACTCAGTGCTTTCCTAGGAACTCTGAGATATACTAACATCTATAAGGAACATTTCCTTCTTTCTACTGTTCATCACTTAAGCAGTGCTACAAAAGCCTGAAGCCTAGAGACAGAATTTACATTGGCAAGTTTCTTTCTTTAAACAAAAAAATTTATTAAAATGAACATGAAGGTAATACTATTACTACATAAATAAAAAAGAAACTCATATATAACATTACTGATAGAATATCTAAGAATGTAATATTGGCACCTGATCATGAATTTGTTCTTTTTTCTATATAATAAATCATCTTTAATACTTATGTTCATCTATACCCACGGAGTCATTAAATACTAATCAGATATTCACATTTTCCATTATCCTTTCTAATTAATATTCTTAGTGAATGGAGTTTTTAAAATATACTATTCTCTTCAACTTGCCATATTTATTTAAGCTGTCAATAAAAAGAATTTGTGAATATTTTGAACAGTAACTAAGAAGTATCACATGATATGTCATAAATTTGTCTATCAGTAATGGGATAACACTATAAGAATTCTCACTGGAAACATTATAAAATGCCAAAATTTGTTTCTCAATTCAGCCAGGAAAGAGGGCATGAAAATATTTTTTAAAACAGATGGTAATATGTGGGAGGGTGAGAGAAGTCATCTCCAGTTATGTTTCTAATTAAAAAAACACTGTAGAATATTTTAAAGTCTACAAAACAGTTTTACACACATTGTTTCTTGTTTTCTTATGTATTTATGATGTACAATGAATTCAGCCAAACAGAATATTTTTAAATAATTGCCCCAATATAGACAAACAATTGAAAGTGGGTGTAATCTAGAAGTTCTAGTCAAGAAGACATTTGTCCACACTTTACTCTTCAGGAGAAAATGCTGTGGTATTATATGTTAGCTAACATATTTTTATTTCTTAAAAATACAGCACAGAATAAACTTATAGCAAAACATCAAGCACAGAAAAAGAGTTAAGATTATACATTTTCTTATTCCTTTTCTTATATGAATTTCTCCTTGTGGGAAATAAGCTTTATTCACTTCACAGAAAACTGAAAAGATTATTGCATTTGATGGCAATAGGGAAATATTAGGGTCATGTGGTACACACACTTAATCAGTCCTTTATATAGTGAAAACGATTCTTAACTTAGCACTCTCATGGGATATTTTTTCATGCACTTTGAGCTCTTTCCTGTAGTAGAAGCCACTGTTTTTAAACTTGACTATCTTGAATTGCAGTTGTTTTGTGAAATTAGGCTTCTATGAGATTTGCTATCAAGATCAACATCTATCATATTCATGGTGTTAATAGATCATAATTTAATTTCCCAAGGTCAAAATGTTATCCACAAAGATAACTTTCTATTGTCAACATTGACAAATATTGTCTGCATGCCTTCTTTATGTTCTTTTTCACAGTTCACATTCTGATATTCACTGTAAGTCAGTTTTCACGAGTCTTTTCACTTGTCAAAAGTCAGGTTAAAATGAGATTGACTACATTACTTAGCTTTGATAAATGGAAGTACATTGAAGCTATTTTACATCAACTAGTACAAATCTTTTCAAATTGAAATAATTTAATAAATGATTAAAGAACAAAATGTAAATTTCCAGAGAGGCTATATATTCTAGATAATTCAGGGAAGATAATTTCTATTTTGCACCTCCAGAAGGCTTGCAGTATGTCATTAAATTATCTGAGGATAGCAAGGCCTATTGCAACCTATTATTCAATTACAAAATGTTTAGTTACAGCATCTGGGACTTTCTTATAGCTACTATGGTGTTTCTTTTCTTCCCTCACTCTCAGGTAAATATTGCAATGCCTGATAACATTTTTCAAAAACATCCTTAGAGACCAGTATGTATGAATATCAGAAAACGTGTGAAATTTTGCATATGTGCTCATTGTTGCATTTTCTTAAGGTGGATTATTAAATTTTAAGATAGATGTATGATGTCCTTTATTCCTCACTACCACCAGTTAATCATTTTCATAGAGAAAACAATAAGGGTGTTTTATTAGTAGATTAAAATAATATAGTACTGCTAACTCAGCAATATGGCTGGTATAGGAAAATACATTTGTGAATTATTTATTGGAAAGACGCTGGTAAAAATGTGAAGGTGCAGATAATGGTTATTCAATAATTTCTCTCTTAAGTTTATATCTATTTAGATATAGAAAACATATTTGGATACCTATATAAAATACGAGTTTATGCATATATTCATAAATTTCATTTTATGATCAAATTCTGTATGAAAAGTGAAGAAATACTGAATACTGGTTCAGGATGGTGATGGAGGAAGATTCCGAACTCATGTCCTCTCATGGACACGCTGAATCTTCAGCTATATACAAAACAATTTCCTCTAAAAACAAAACAAAAGAAAACTAGTTGTCCAGTTCAGTTCAGTCGCTGAGTCGTGTCCGACTCTTTGCGACCCCATGAGCCACAAAATGCCAGGCCTCCCTGTCCATCATCAACTCCCGGAGTCCACCCAAACCCATGTCCATCAAGTAGGTGATGCCACCCATCCTCTGCCATCCCCTTCTCCTCCTGCCCTCAGTCTTTCCCAGCATCAAGGTCTTTTCAAATGAGTCAGCTCTTTGAATCAGGTGGCCAAAGTATGGGGGTTCCAGCTTCAACATCAGTCCTTCCAATGAACACCCAGGACTGATCTCCTTTAGGATGGACTGGTTGGCTCTTCTTGCAGACCGAGGGACTCTCAAGAGTCTCCTTCATGCCTCAAACCTGGACTGGCAATCTGTTTCACAATTGAGAATATACATGTTTCAATGCTATTCTCTCAGATCATCCCTCCCTTGCCTTCTCCCACAGCATCCAAAAGTCTGTTCTAAACATCTGTGACTCTTTTTCTGTCCTACATATAGGGTTATTGTGCCAAGCCAGGTTTGATGCGTGAGACAAGTGCTCAGGGCTGGGGCACTAGGATGAGCCAGAAGGGTGGGATGGGGAGGGAGATGGAAGGGGGGATTCAGCATGGGGAATACATGTAAATCCATGGCTGATTCATATCAATGTATGGCAAAAACCACTACAATACTATAAAGTAAAAAAAAAAAAAAAAGAAAGAAAGAAAGAAAGTTTTCTCCAACACCACAGTTCAGAAACATCAATTCTTCGGGCCTCAGCTTTCTTTATAGTACAACTCTCACATCCATACATGACCACCGGATAAACCATAGCTTTGATAGACGGACCTTTGTCGACAAAGTAATGTCTCTGCTTTTTAATACGCTGTCTAGGTTGGTCATAAATTTCCTTCCAAGGAGCAAACGTCTTTTAATTTCATGGCTGTAAACACCATCTGCGGTGATTCTGGAGCCCAGAAAAATAAAGTCAGTCACTGTTTTCACTGTTTCCCCATCTATTTGCCATGAAGTGATGGGACCGGGTGCCATGATCTTAGTTTTCTGAATGTTGAGTTTTAAGCCAACTTCTTTCCTCTTCTCTTTCACTTTCATCAAGAGGCTTTTTAGTTCTTCTTCACTTTCTGCTGTAAGGGTGGTGTCATCTGCATATCTGAGGTTATTGGTATTTCTCCTAGAAATCTTGATTTCAGCTGTGCATCCTCCAGTCCAGCATTTCTCCTGATGTGCTCTGCATATAAGTTAAATAAGCAGGGTGACAGTATACAGCCTTGACGTATTCCTTTTCCTATTTGGAACCAGTCTATTGTTCCATGTCCAGTTGTAGCTGTTGCTTCCTGACTGGCATACAGATTTCTCAAGAGGCAGATCAGGTGGTCTGGTATTCCCATCTAGTTGAGCAATTCCTAAATATCAGGTAAATGAAAAAAAAAAATCCACATCAAAGCAGATAGAAGAGGCTGAGATATCATCTTAACATAAACTACACTCCTGGCATAGTGAATCAAACTCTAGGGAATTGGCATCCTGTTTTAAGACCTGCACCTGAGAGATTATTCCTCATACATCTAGCTTTGAAAGCCAGTGAGGCTTCTGTTCATGAGACTCACAAGTCTGCAGCAAATTGAGAAACAGTTATTAACTGACTCACATACAGACTCATCCACCCTAGTGTCCAGCACAGAGGCAGTCCATTGTGAAGTGCCCTGACTTTCGATGAAAAAGCCTTGTTTATCTAAAAGGATTTGCTGAAGGGTAGGCATCTCATTTAAAACACATATAGAAGCCTACTGAAATATTCTTCCAGTGGGTGCCGTATTTTCCCCTCTCATTCTGTGTCTCCTACCCCAGAAAAGAGCTTGTATTTTTGTCTGGCACCCAATTCTTTATGACTGCCACCCAGGGGACACCTCTAGATAACATTGTTCTGGTGGTTAGAATGGCTTTATGCTTAAAGGTTCCACAGGACTAAAACAAATGGAGAAAGATTTCTTAAACAGCTACTACTCTCAAGGCACGGAAGAGAGACAACAGACTGAGAAGTCCAGTCTTTCTGTGAAAGAGGCCTAAGGCTTATCTTCACAGCAGTGGCTTAAAGAGCAGGCTTTTAGCTAAACATGCAACTAAGGACTCACAGTAATCCTCTCCAGAGACATGGAATGGTGGATTCTATCTTCATCTCCTCCCTCTGCTGCACTCCAGACTGCCAGTATCTCCTGGGGAATTTATGTACATGTCTGATACTGCTCTTATTGCTCTTGTCTGGTACCCTGGCTTTGTGGCTGTTGCCTAGCGGATACCACTTAATTGCCTGAGTCTGGTGGTCAGCAAAGTTTGTGCTCAGGAGTTAAATTGGACTGCAGCAAAAAAGGAAAGGGTTATGAACTAGATATCAACCCTAGGGTCAGTGCAGAGGGAGCAGACAGAAATGCTCATTTCCAAGTCTTCCTCTGTAGAAGGTATATTTGCTACCTCAGGGTTTGGCTTCCAATCAGCCTGATTCTAGGTGATGACAAAGATCCTCCCCTTTGGGACCCTGACAGGTTTCAACATATCCTGAACTATTGGGAGCCACTAAAATTATAGGCTGCTTAGAAAATCACCAAGGTCTGGGAGACAACTAAGAGTTAAAGTTGGATTGAATAGTAATACATTATCCCCTACATGAGGCTACTCCTTCAAGACCAAGAGAGGTGTCTATTTTGTCTAATGCATAGAAATCATCACAGATAGTTAAGGAAAATGAAGCAGCAGGGAGTATGTTCCAAAGAAAAGAGCAAGATAAAACCTTGGGGTAGGGTGGGGACAAAACAACTTAATGCAGTAGATATAAATGGCTTACCCAATAAAGAGATTCAAAATAATGGCCATATAAATATTCACTCAACTCAGAAGAATGGATAAAGTAAGTGAGAATTTCAATAAAAAGAAAATACAAGAAAGTAGCAAAGAGAAGTCACAGAACTGAAGAATATTCATACAATAATTGAAATGGAAACTATAATTTAGAAATTCAAGAGCAAATGCGATGAAGTGAAGAAAGCAACTGTGAACTTGAGAAAAGGCAATGGAACTCACACAAGTACAGCAGGGGAAACATAGTGAAAAAAAAAGTGAGTAGAGCTTAAGGGATTTGCAGAACAACATCAAGTAGATCAACATTCACATTATAAGAGTCAAAGAAGGAAAAGAAAAAAAAATTCAAGAAGGAAAAGAATGAAATAGAAAAATTAATTGATGAAATTATGGCTGAAAACTTCCCTAACTTGGAAAAGAAACTGACATCCAAATCCAAGATGACTAGAGAGTTCCAAACATGATGAATTCAAAGATACTGACACCAAAACACATTATAATTAGATGTTTCATGTTAAGGACAAGGAGAGAATCTTGAAAGCAGCAGACAGGAAAAACCAAACTTGTTATGTACAAAGGATATTCCAAAGGATCACCTGTAGATTTTTCAGCAGAAATATTACAGGCCAAAAGGGAGTGGAACAACGTATTCAAACAGTTGGAAGAAGAACAAAAAACAAAACCCTGCAAACCAAAAATGCTCTACATGGCAAAGCTAATTGTCAGAATTGAAGAGAGAATGATTTTCTAGAGAATCAAGAGCTAAAGGACTTCATCACTGCAGATGAGCCTTTAGAGAAATGTTAAGGGGATTTCTTTAAGCAAAGTAAAAAGGTACTAATTACTAACAGGAAAACATATAAAACCACAAATCTCACTATTTAGTATTTAGTAAATAGCAGGATAATATAATGTAAAGTTGGTGAGTTAATCAATTATAAAGCTATTATGAAAGTTAACAAATATAGTAAGAATAACTACAGTAATTTGTTAATGGGTACACAAGATAAAAAGATGCAAATTGTGACATCAAAACTTAAAACTTGAGGGGCTGGAGGGGTTAAAAATATAGAGCTTTAGAATGTGTTTAACCTTAAAAGGTGATTGATTTGAAATACTGTTATCTAATTTTATGTAAACTTCTTGGTGATCACAAAACAAAACCCTATATTAGATATATAAAAGAAAAAATAAATCTAAACTTAACACAATAGAAAATCATCAAATCACAAAGGGAAAGAACAAAAGAAGAATAAAGGAACAGAGGAATTACAAAATAGTCAGGAAACAATTAACAAATGGCAATAAGGTAATACCCATCAATAATTACTTTAAATGTAATTGGACCATATTCTTCAATCAAGAGACCTAAGAGTGGCTTGAGGATTAAAAACAACAGCATGACCCATCTGTATGCTGCCTACAAGACATGCACTTCAAACTTAAAGACACACACAGACTGAAAGTTGTAGGATATAAAATTATATTCCATACAAATGGAAACCAAAAGAAACCTGGGGTAGCGATACTTATATGAAACAAAATGACCTCAAGGCAAAGACGAGGCAAAGAAAGTCATTATATAATGATAAAGGAATCAACCCTATAAGAGGGTATACCATGTGTAAATGCTTCTGCACTCAACTCTTTTGGGCTTCTCTGGTGGCTCAGATAGTAAAGTGTCTGCCTACAATGCAGGAGACCTGGGTTTGATCCCAGGGTCAGAAAGATCCCCTGGAGAAGGAAACAGCAACCCACTCCAGTATTCTGCCTGGAAAACCCCATGGATGGAGGATCCTGGTGGGCTACAATCTATGTTGCCCAAAGAGTCAGACACGACTGAGTGACTTCATTTTCACTTTGTGCACTCAACAGGCTGCTGCTGCTGCTAAGTTGCTTCAGTTGTGTCCGACTCTGTGCAACCCTATAGACAGAAGCCTACCATAGGAACACCTAAATATATAAGGAAAATGTTATAGACCTAAAGAGAGGAAAAGAGAGCAATGTAGTAACAGAAGGGAAATTTAATAACTCACTTTTTATCAATGGATAGATCATCCAGACAGAAAATCATTAAGGAAACAATTGCCTTAAGTGACATATTAGGCTAGACAGACTTAACAGGTTTATATAGAATAGCCCATCCAAGAGCAAAAGAATACATAATCTTCTCAAGTGCACATGAAATATTATCCAGGATAGATCACAAGCAGGCCACAAAACAAGTCAATAAATGTAAGAAGATTGAAATTATATAAAGTATCTTTCCTACCACAATGGTATGAAGCTGAAGCTAGAAATCAATACAGGAAAGAAAAAAAAAAGCAAATTAACCAGTATGTAGAGGTTAAACAATAGGATACTAACCACCAAGTGATTCAAAGAAGAACTCAAAAGAAAAATTAAACTCTCAAAAGAGAAATTAAAAAAAAAAAAAACCTTAAAAATGGAAACACATCATACCTCAAATTATGGTATGCATCATACCTCAATGAACTGGAAAAAGAGGAAGGTATAAATTCCAAAGTTAGTAGAAGAAAGAGAATAACAAAAGCCAGAGTGGAAATAAACATAAAAAAGAGACCAAACACTGTAGAAAATATCAGAAACCATGTACTAGTTTTTGAAAAGATAAACCAAACCAGCAAACCTTTAGATAGAATTACCAACAACATAAGAGAGGGGACTCAAAATCAGAAATGAAAGAGGAGACTTGCAACCAATATCATAGAAATAGAAAGGACCATAAAAGAATAGTATAAATGTATACCAACAAATTGGACAACTTAGAGGAAAAAAATTCCTAGAAATATAAAACCTGCCAAGACCAAATCTTAAAGTGGAAAACCTGAATAAACTGATTAGTAGTATGGAAACTGCATCAGTAATTAAAAACCACCTAAAATACAAAAGACCAGGACCAGACAACTTCACTGGTGAATTTTAGCAAACATTCAAAGAGATTTAAAAACAGTTTTTCTCGTTTTTTTTTCAAAAAATAGCATAGGAGGGACCACTTCCAAACACATTTTATGAGAAGGTGTTAGAAGAAAATAAAATTACAGATCACTATCCCTTATGAATTTAGACACAAAAATACTAAAAAAAAAAAATAATTAGTAAGACAAATTCGACAATACAATAAAGTCACACATACCATGATCAAATGACATTTATTCCAGGATTTAAAAAAGGAGTGATATACAGAAAACAATGTGACATATAAGATTAATAAAATAAGGACAAAATTCTTATGATCATCTAAATAAATATAGGAAAAAGCATTGGACAAACGTTAATATCCATTTATAATAAAAACTCTCAAGGAAATGGTTTTAGAGGGAACATGTCTCAACATAATAAAGGCCAAATATAGCAAACCTGTAGCTAACCTCATACTCAATGGTGATAATCTGAAAGCATTTCCTCTAAGATAAGGAACAAGACAAGAATAGACACTCTTGCCACTTAACATAGTTTGAGAAGTTCTATCCAGAGAAACTAGGAAAGAGAAAAAAATAAAGAGAAAAAATGGAAAGGAAAGAAGTAAAACCATCACCATTTGCAGATAATACAATATTATGTAGAAATTCCTAAGAATTTGACCAAAATACTCTTAGAATGAATAATCAAATTCAGTAAGGTTGTGCAGTGCTAAGTCACTTCAGTTGTATCTGACTCTGTGACACTACAGACCATAGCCCACCAGGCTCCTCTGTATATGGGGTCCTCCAAGCAGGAGTGGGCTGCTGTGCCCTCCCTCCATAGGATCTTCCCAACCAAGGGATTGAATCAATTTGTATCCTGTTGAGGATATAGTATAAATTCCTATATATTACTTTTTTCTATACACCAACAATGAACTATTAGAAAAAATTAAGAAAAATTTCCTCTTGACATTTTTATTAAAAAATAAATCCTAGGAATATATTTAACAAAGGAGATAAAAAAAGATCTGTACCCTAAACCATAAGAGATTGAAAAAAAATTGAAGAAGTCACAAAAAAAAAATGGAAAGATATTCCATGACCATGGTTGGAAGAATTAATATTGTTAAACTGCCCATACAACAATATACAGATTCAACCCAACCCTTACTAGAAGTCCAGTAGTATTTAAAAAAAAAATAAAACAAATACAACCTTTCTGCATTTCCTTAATAGATGCAGAGAAAGCCTTTAACAAAATTCAACACCCATTTATGATTAAAACTCTCCAGAAATCAGGAATAGAAGGAACATTCCTCAACATAATAAAAGCTATATATGACAAACCCACAGCAAGCATTACCCTCAGTGGTGAAAAACTGAAAGCATTTCCCCTGAAATCAGGAACAAGACAAGGGTGCCCACTCTCACCTCTACTATTCAACATAGTGTTGGAAGTGTTGGCTACAGCAATCAGGGCAGAAAAAGAAGTAAAAGGAATCCAGATAGGAAAAGAAGAAGTGAAACTCTCTCTGTTTGCAGATGACATGATCCTCTACATAGAAAACCCTAAAGACTCTACCAGAAAAGTATTAGAGCTAATCAACGAATATAGTAAATTTACAAGACATAAAATTAACACACAGAAATCCCTTGCATTCCTATATACTAACAATGAGAAAACAGAAAGAGAAATTAAGGAAACAATACCATTCACCATTGCAACAAAAAAGAATAAAATACTTAGGAGTATATCTACCTAAAGAAACAAAAGACCTATACATAGAAAATTATAAAGCATTGATGAAAGAAATCAAACAGGACACAAACAGATGGAGAAATATACCGTGTTCCTGGATTGGAAGAATCAATATTGTCAAAATGGCTACACTATCCAAGTCAATCTATAGATTCAATGCAATCCCTATAAAGCTACCAATGGTATTTTTCACAAAACTAGAACAAATAATTTCACAATTTGTATAGAAATACAAAAAACCTTTAATAGCCAAAGTAATCTTGAGAAAGAAGAATGGAACAGGAGGAATCAACCTGCCTTACTTCAGACTCTACTACAAAGCCACAGTCATCAAGACAGTATGGTACTGGCACAAAGACAGAAATATAGATCAATGGAACAGAATAAAAAGCCCAGAGATAAATCCATGAACCTATGGACACCTTATCTTTGACAAAGGAGGCAAGGATATACAATGGAAAAAAAAAAGAACCTCTTTAACAAGTGGTGCTGGGAAAGCTGGTCAACCACTTATAAAATAATGAAACTAGAACACTTTCTAACACTATACACAAAAATAAACTCAAAATGGATCAAAGATCTAAATGTAAGATCAGAAACTATAAAACTACTAGAGGAGAACATAGGCAAAACACTCTCCGACATGAATCACAGAAGTATCCTCTACATCCACCTCACAGAATATTGGAAATAAAAGCAAAAATAAACAAATGGGACCTAATGAAACTTAAAAGCTTTTGAACAACAAAGGAAACTATAAGTAAGGTGAAAAGACAGCCCTCAGATTGGGAGAAAATAATAGCAAATGATGCAACAGACAAAGGATTAATCTCAAAAACATACAAGCAACTCCTCCAGCTCAACTCCAGAAAAATAAATGACCCAATCAAAAAAATGGGCCAAAAAACTAAACAGACATTTCCCCAAAGAAGACATACAGATGGCTAACAAACACAAATAACTCTAAAATTTGTAGGGAATTATGAAACACTCTGAATATTCAAAGTAATCTCAAGAAAGAGAACAGTACCATGACGTTTTGAATACTATAACTGTATGTTATAGTCTGAAGCCAAGGAGCAGTTATTTCTCCAATTCTATTCTTTCTCAAGATTGCCTTGCCTATCCGGGGTTTTCTCTGTTTCCATACAAATCTAATTTTTTTGTTGTTATTGTTCTGGTTGTGAAAAATGCATTGTTATTTTGATAGGGACCACATTTAATCTGTAGATTGCCTTGAGTAGTATGATAATTTTAACAATATTGATTTTACATCCAAGAGCATGGTATATCTTTTCATCTGTTTGTGTCATCTGAAATTTATTTCATCAGCATCTTACAGTTTTCAGAGTACAGGCCTCTGCCTCCTCCTCATTTTTTATTCCTAGAATTTTCTTCTTTCTGATGTGATGTTAAATGGGACTGCTTTCTTAATTTACCTGTCTGATATTACATTGTTAGTGTGCAAAAATACAACAGATTTCTATATATTATTTTGTATTCTGCAACTGTACCATATTCATTGATGAGTTTTAGTAGTATGGTGGTACTGGGTTTCCCTGATGGTTCAGTGGGAAATAATCTTCCTGCCAATGTGGAAGATACAGGTTCAATCTCCAGGTTAGAAAGAGCCCCTTGAGAAAGAAACAGCAACCCATTCCTGTATTCTTGCCTGGGAAATCTCATGGGCAGAGAAGCCTGGTTGGTCACATCCCGAGGGGTCATAAAAGAGTTGGATATGACTTAGCGACTAAGCAACAACAACAACTGAAACAAAAATAAACACATAGATCAATGGAACAGTATAGAAAATCTAGAAATGAGCCCAACGACTTTTGGTCAATTCAATCATGAGAAAGGAGGCAAGAATATACAGTAGCAAAAAGACATTTCTGTTCAATAAGTGGTACTTAGAAAACTGGAAAGCTACATATAAAAGAATAAATGAGAACATTCTCTAATACCATATATGAAAAGAAACTCAAAATGGATTGATGACCTAAATGTAAGAAAGACCTGATATTGTAAAACTCATAAAGGAAAATATAGGCAGAACAGTCTTTGACATAAATAATAGTAATATCTGTTTTGGGTATGTCTCCTAAGGTAAAGAAAATAAAAGCAAAAATAAAAAAAAAAAAATGGGACCTACCTAAACTTAAAAGCTTTTGCACAGCAAAGGAAACCATAACAAAATAAAAAGGCAAACTACTGAATAGGAGACAATATTTGCAAATAAAGTGACTTATAAGAAATAAGAAATTAATATTCAAAATAAATAAACTCATACAACTCAAAATCAAAAAAAATTAATTAAAAATAGCAGAAGAGCTGAACAGGCATTTTTCCAATGAGAAAATGTAGATGGCCAATAGACACAGAAGGGATGCTCAACGTTGTTAATCATCAGGGATATGAAAATCAAAACCACAATGAAATGTCACCTCACACAGGTAAGAATGGCTACCATCAAAAAGGTCTACAAATCACAAATGTTGGTGAGAATGTGGAAGAAAGGGTGCCATTACACACTTCTGATGAGGGTAAATTGGTGCAACCACTGTGGAAAACAGTATCAGCTCAGTTCAGTTAAGTCACTCAGTCATGTCTGACTCTTTGTGATCCCATGAATCTCAGCCTGCCAGGCCTCCCTGTCCATCACCAACTCCCGGAGTTTAACTCAAACTCATGTCCATTGAGTCGGTAATGCCATCCAGCCATCTCATCCTCTGTCATCCCCTTCTCCTGCCCCCAATTCCTCTCAGCATCAGGGTCTTTTCCATTGAGTCAACTCTTCACATGAGGTGGCTAAAGTATTGGAGTTTCAGCTTCAGCATCAGTCCTTCCAATGAACACCCAGGACTGATCTCCTTTAGGATGGACTCATTTGATCTCCTTTCAGTCCAAGTATAGAGGTTTCTAAAAAGCTAAATGTAGAACTATCATATGATCCAGAAATTCCAATCCTGGGTATATATCTGAAAAATTCCCACTAGTTCAAAAAGCTAAATGCACCCAATGTTCATAGCAGCATTATCTGTAGTTTCTAAGACATAGAAACAATCTAAGTGTCCATCAATAGGCAAATGGATAAAGAAGATAGGCTATAAATATACAATGGAATATGGCTTGGTTATGAAAAAGAACAAAACTTTGTCATTTGAGCAACATAGATTGACTTGAAGGACATTATGCTAAGTGAAATGTCAGACAGAAAGATTAATACTATGATATGATATACTATATGAAATGATATACTATGTGATATTAATACTATATATGATATGACTTATATGTGGAATCTAAAAAATACAACAAACTAATAAAATAACAAAAAAGAAGCAGACTCATAGACAAAGAGAAGAAACTAGTGGTTACCAGGAGGGGAGAGGGGCAGTATAAGGATGGGGTAATGGAAGATACAAACTATTGTGTACAAGAGAAGCTCATTGTACATAGTGAGGAATCTAGACAATATTTTCTAATGGCTGAAAATGGAAAGTAACTTTTAAATTTGAACAAAATAAATATTTAAAAAGACAATCAGCCATGAATATAATTAGAATTTAAAAAATAAGATTAATAAAAGTTAAAAAAATAACACTCCTCTGCTGCTGTTATTCACAAGTGACATACATTGGTTGTATGATCTTGGCAAGACCTCTTTACTTTTTACTAAATGGGATCAGTAATAAGTGGTGGAATGGGTTCATTGAGGTAATATATGTGAACGATCTGTAGAATGTTACACCACACAAGTTGGCTCCTATGACTTTTATTGTTTTTAATTGTAAATAACATGGCTTTCTGACATTTTAGAATTCCTTATGTCTATATAAGACTCTAAAATTGCAAATGATTTTTAGTATGTTGTATGTGCCAGACACACTACTAAGTACTTTATAAATACTAATTCAGTTAATCCTCATATCTACTTTATTACAAAATAAATCATATTATTACCATCTTCACTTACAGATTAAGAGTGTAAGATAAACTGAAGTTAAATAGCATTATTGTGGTTCAGTTGCTCAGATGTGTCTGATTCTTTGCAACCCTGTGAACTACAGCATGCCAGGCTTCCCTGTGCTTCACTATTAAAACCACATGACTAGGAAGTAGTGCCATATTTGGAAAATAATGGCCTCATTCTAGGAAATTCTAATTATTGGCTAAAACTCCATCTATCTAATTTATCTTTGACCCATGAGATATAAACTCTATGAGGAAAAAAATATAGAGAGAGAGATAACAAAGCTGAATGCATCACATTACTTGATCTTAAACTCCACTACAAAGTACAGTAATCAAACAGTATGGCATTAGCATAAAACATATAGATGGGTCAATAGAAGAAAATAGAGAGCTCAGGAGAAAAAAAAAACACATATGTATGGTCAATCAATTAATGACAAAAGAACAAAAAATATACAGTGGTGGAAAGGCAATCTATTTAATTAATGATATTAAGAAAACTGGACAGCTGCTTATGAAACAAACTGGACTACTCTCTTACACCATACACAAAAATTAACTCAAATGAATTGAAGAATCGAATATAAGGCCTGAAATCTTAAAACTCCTAGAGGAAAATATGAATGGTAAGCTACTTGAGTTAGATTTGATGATTTGTTTTTGGATTTTATACCTAAAGCAAAGGCAACAAAAGCCAAAACAAACAACTGTGACAATATTAAACTAATTAGCTTCTGTACAGCAAAGAAAACCAAAAACAAAATAAAAATACAATCAATGAATGGAAGAAAATATTTGCAAATCATATATTTGATAAAAAGTTAATATCCAAATATACAAACTCATACAACTCAATAGCAAAATCAAACAGTTTGATTAAAATTGGGCAGAGGTTCTGAATAGACATTTTTCCAAAGAAGAAATACAGATGCCGAGGCTTATGGATACATAAGATGCACAGTGTCACTAATTATTAGGGAAATGAGAATCAGAATCATAGTGAGATATTACCTCACACTTATTAGAATGGCTACTATTAAAAGGACAACAGAGAAGTTTTGGAAGGTATATGGAGAAAACAAAACCTTTTCTGCACTGCTGGTGGGAATGAAATTTGGTGCAGCCATTATAGAAAACAGAACACAGATTCTTCAAAAAAAGGTAGTTATCCAAAGGAAACAAAAACAAAAAAATGAAAAGTTATATGAACCCCTATGTTTACTGCACCATTGTTTACAGTACTCAAGACATGGAAACGGCTTAAGTGTCTATCAATGAATGAATGGATAAAGAAGATAGGATACACACACATGCACACCATAATGAAATATTATACATTCATAAAAAAGAACAAAATCTTGCCACTTATGAGAACATGTGCAGACCTTGAAGGCATTATGGTAGGTGAAATAAGTTGAACAGTGAAACAGTATATGATCTCATTTATATGTAAAAGCTAAAAACAAACAAACCAGTAAACAAACTCCAAATTCACAGATAATACAGATTGGTGATTTCCAGAGGAATATGGTAGGTGGTGGATTAAGTGGATAAAGAATGAGCAAAGGTACAAACTTTTATATAGTAAATTATTCATGGGGATGTAATGCATAGTATAGTGACTACAGTTAATAATCCTGTATTATATATTTTAAAGCTGCTAAGAGAGCAATCTTAAAAGTTCTCACAAGAAAAAGAAAAGAAACTATGTGTGGTGATGGATGTTAACTAGTCATATTGTGGTAATCATTTCTGCAATATATACAAAAATCAAGTCAAAAGGTTATACATCTGAAACTGATACAATTTTATGTCAACTGTATCTCAATAAGAAAGTCATCATTAGGCCAAATGATTATTCCACACATGAAGCACAAGTTTTTCTACTTAAGCAAAATAATTTTAGAGCATACTTGAAATTCTTTAGATAAATATACCCTTTAATAAAGGTTTAACTCAGTCTAGAACAAAGTATTAGAATAATTTTCTAGATTAAGGTATTTTATATCACAATATGAAAAAAATAACTTGCTCAAGGGGAGCACCCATTTGAAGAGATTATAGGACAAAATTTTCAAAGTCGAAGCCAGGTTTTTACATAGGAAATACGATGTTTGGAAATTTATAATTTATATGCATGATATTTTGAAAAATTAAATGGTCCATTTTCCAGAATGTTCTATTCAAAGAGCCATCTATTTGTGGAAAAAATGCTGTGATATGGATTGAATGTTGTAGTTAAATATTTTGGTAAATGTATACATACTAGTTACTGCTAAAATATGTGAATGATTTCTGGGTTTAATTTTTATTTGTTTTAAGATGCAATACTGTGCTTTTATTATGTAATGCACATCTGGCAGAGCACTTATATTTCAGTGATAATTTAAACTTTTCTTTTTTTTTTTACTTTGAATTGGATAGCTTTTATAAAGAAGTACCATTTACAAAAAGTACAAGTATTTCAGGAAAGATAGTGTATATAACATTTGGTTTTAAAGTATGCATCTTGCAATACTATAATATATTTTAAACATTAAAATAATTTGTATACATACTTTTATAATGAAAAAGAATTTTATTCCATCATACTTAAATAAGAACATTGTCTTTTTATAAATTTATCAACAATATTCAAGTATTTTACACACATAGAGAAATAAACTACAAGAAAACTAATGAATACGCTCAGAAAATTTTCCCAGAGTAATTTTCATTCACATTTTCACTGTAGACAAGCACTTAAACAATAACATCATTAAAATCTTATACTCAATGTAAATGGAGAAATGCTTTACATTTAAGAATTAGGTGGTTTATCACTTTCGGGTCTTAAGGCAAAAGAAACAGGCTATTATTTTTGTCTTACAGTAAAGAAGTTTTAATAGCACATTCTAATAAGAATTCCCCTTTGAAAAACAAATCAAAACAGCTAACCATTTATATTTGCATTAATACCACCCTGACTGATAATTCCTCCTTTGCAAAATTCTGGTGCACTAAACGTACCTCTGTATATTTACTAAAAAATATAAAACTTTAAGACTTAATGATGTGAATACTTTCATCCTGGGTATAATAAGGTTGTCTAGGGCAGGGGTAGGGACTTAGAAGATACAGGGACAATAATGTTAGTGATAGGGGAGTGTATCAGCTGTATTTCTCAAGGGATGCCTAAAAATTCTAGGAGATATTTTGGAAGAAAGAGATTCATTTTGAAGCCATTTGCATTTTTAACAATACATATATATTTTGTGGCCTAGAGGAGAATAGTGATTTGGGATAGTGGCTAAAGTCAGCCTTTACCACTTAGAATCTTGTAACGCAACCTTAGGAGAGATAAGGAATCTGAATCTTGACACTGCAAGCTATGTAGAAAGGAGCTGGGGTTTGTAAAGGGCAGTATTCATTTAAGGTAGACTTTCATTATGTGATCTCTGGAATGACAACATCATGATCAGAGGTAAGGCCAAATAAAGCTGCTTTTTTTTTTTAATTAGTTGGAGGCTAATTACTTTACAGTATTGTAGTGGTTTTTGTCATACATTGACAAGAATCAGCCATGGTTTTACATGCATTCTCCATCCCTATCCCCCCTCCGACCTCCCTCTCTGACTGATCCCTCTGGGTCTTCCCAGTGCACCAGGTCCAAGCACTTGTCCCATGCATCCAACCTGGGCTGGTGATCTGTTTCACCCTAGATAATATACATGTTTTGATGCTGTTCTCTTGAAATATCCCACCCTTGCCTTCTCCCACAGAGTCCAGAAGTCTGTTATATACATCTGTGTCTCTTTTTCTGTTTTGCATATAGGGTTATCGTTACCATCTCTCTAAATTCCATATATATGTGTTAGTATACTGTAATGGTCCTTAACTGTCTGGCTTACTTCACTCTGTATAATGGGCTCCAGTTTCATCTATCTCATTAGAACTGATTGAAATGAATTCTTTTTAATGGCTGAGTAATATTCCATGGTGTATATGTACCACAGCTTCCTTATCCATTCATCTGCTGCTGGGCATCTAGGTTGCTTCCATGTCCTGGCTATTATAAACGATGCTGTGATGAACCTTGGGGTACACGTGTCTCTTTCAGATCTGGTTTCCTCAGTGTGTATGCCCAGCAGTGGGATTGCTGGGTCATATGGCAGTTCTATTTCCAGTTTTTTAAGGAAACTCCACACTGTTCTCCATAGTGGCTGTACTATTTTGCATTCTCACCAACAGTGTAAGAGGGTTCCCTTTTCTCCACACCCTCTCCAGCATTTATTGCTTGTAGACTTTTGGATAGCAGCCATCCTGACTGGCATGTAATGGTACCTCATTGTGGTTTTGATTTGCGTTTCTCTGATAATGAGTGATGTTGAACATCTTTTCATGTGTTTTTTAGCCATCTGTATGTCTTCTTTGGAGAAATGTCTGTTTAGTTCTTTGGCTCATCTTTTGATTGGGTAATTATTTTTCTGGAGTTGAGCTAGAGGAGTTGCTTGTATATTTTTGAGATTAATCCTTTGTCTGTTGCTTCATTTGCTATTATTTTCTCCCAATCTGAGGGCTGTCTTTTCACCTTGCTTATAGTTTCCTTTGCTGTGCAAAAGCTTTTCAGTTTCATTAGGTCCCATTTGTTTATTTTTTGCTTTTGTTTCTAATATTCTGGGATGTGGGTCATAGAGGATCCTGCTGTGATTTATGTCAGAGAGTGTTTTGCCTATGTTCTCCTCTAGGAGTTTTATAGTTTCTGGTCTTATATTTAGATCTTTAAGCCATTTTGAGTTTATTTTTGTGTATGGTGTTAGAAAGTGTTCTAGTTTCATTATTTTACAAGTGGTTGACCAGTTTTCCCAGCACCACTTGTTAAAGAGGTTGTCTTCTTTCCATTGTATATCCTTGCCTCCTTTGTCGAAGATAAGGTGACCATAGGTTCATGGATTTATCTCTGGGCTTTTTATTCTGTTCCATTGATCTATATTTCTGTCTTTGTGCCAGTACCATACTGTCTTGATGACTGTGGCTTTGTAGTAGAGTCTGAAGTCAGGCAGGTTGATTCCTCCAGTTCCATTCTTCTTTCTCAAGATTTCTTTGGCTATTTCAGGTTTTTTCTATTTCTATAGAAATTGTGAAATTATTTGTTCTAGTTCTGTGAAAAATACCGTTGCTAGCTTGATAGGGATTGCATTGAATCTATAGATTGCTTTGGGTAGTATAGCCATTTTGATAATATTGATTCTTCCAATCCATGAACATGGTATATTTCTCCATCTGTTTGTGTCCTCTTTGATTTATTTCATCAGTGTTTTATAGTTTTCTATGTGTAAGTATTTTTTTTTTTCCTTTAGGTAGATCTACTCCTATTTTATTCTTTTTGTTGCAATGGTGAATGGTATTGTTTCCTTAATTTCTCTTTCTGTTTTCTCATTGTTAGTGTATAGGAATGCAAGAGATTTCTGTGTGTTAATTTTATTTCTTGCAACTTTACTATATTCGTTGATTAGCTCTAGTAATTTTCTGGTAGAGTCTTAGGGTTTTCTATGTAGAGGATCCTGTCATCTGCAAACAGCGAGTGTTTCACTTCTTCTTTTCCTGTCTGGATTCCTTTTACTTCTTTTTCTGCTCTGATTGCTGTGGGCAACACTTCCAAAACTATGCTGAATAGTAGTGGTGAGAGTGGGCACCCTTGTCTTATTCCTGATTTTAGGGGAAATGCTTTCAATTTTTCACCATTGAGGGTAATGCTTGATGTGGGTTTGTCATATATAACTTTTATTATGTTGAGGTATGTTCCTTCTATTCCTGCTTTCTGGAGAGTTTTAATCATAAATGGATGTTGAATTTTGTCAAAGGCTTTTTCTGCATCTATTGCGATAATCATATGATTTTTATCTTTCAATTTGTTAATGTGGTGTATCACACTGATTGATTTGTGGATATTAAAGAATCCTTGCATTCCTGGGGTAAAGCCCACTTGGTCATGGTGTATGATTTTTTTTAATATGTTGTTGGATTATGTTTGCTAGAATTTTGTTAAGGATTTTGCATCTATGTTCATCAGTGATATTGGCCTGTAGTTTTCTTTTTTTGTGGCATCTTTGTCTGGTTTTGGTATTAGGGTGATGGTGGCCTCATAGAATGAGTTTGGAAGTTTACCTTCCACAATTTTCTGGAAGAGTCAAATAAAGCTTCTTATTGAGAAAGGAATTTGAATATTTCTCCTCATTTCATTTAGGTTAACTGTTTCTCAAAACACTTATCTTTAAAATTTTGCTTCTTTTTGAGGTTCTATGAGATCAGTCATTAAACTCTAGTAACACAGTTTCAAAAGGCATGTTTAACATCAAGATGGCAATCTGGGCATGTTTACTTAGCTTCAGGCTTTCCTATAATTCTATTAAATTAAAAAGTTTCAAAAATATGAATATAATTTAATTTCTGCAAAGTGAGGGAGTAGTTTGTGAGCCATTCAATAAAGAATGAGACATTTTAACATATTTCTCTGGGAAGAAAAACTTAGGGAATGATTGAGGGTAAGGCGGAACATACATGGTTGTAAGTGGGTTTTAGAGGAGGAAGAAAAGGTGTGTCATTGGAACCCCTAAGATGCGCTTATGTCTGTGAAGTTTAGAAGTGGGATGCAGGCAGGAAAGAGTGACATTCGTCAAAGTATCACAGCAAATTTGATAAGTTTGGAGGTATAAGAGTTTCTAATTGATAGGAAGCCTATTCTAAAATAAGACCTTTGAATTGGCACAGCTTGTCTGCTCACAATACACTCCAATCAGGGAGATAGCATTAAATAAAGTGATTCCTTCCCTAACACTGGAAAGAAAATAGTCACCCAAGTCTAGGGAGCACAGAGTTCCCTTAAGAAGGAAAACTACAAGACACATATTAGTCAAATTAATAAAAAAAAATAAATACAAAGAAGAAATACTAAAAGCCACAAGGAAAAAGCAGCAAGTAACATACAAGGGAAATCTCATTTGGTTATCAGATGATTTTTCAGCAGAAGTTCTGAAGGCCAGAAGGGAGTGGCAGGATGCATTCAAAATTATAAAAAAGAGAAAGATATGACCAAGAATACTTTATCCAGCAAAGCTCTAGCTCAACAATCAGTTGAGTCACTCAGTCATGTCTGACTGTTTGCAACCCCATGGACTACAACATTTCATGCTTCCCTGTCCATTACCAACTCCCAGAGCATACTCAAACTCATGTCCATCGAGTCAGTGCTGCCATCCAACCATCACATCCTCTGTCCCTCCTCCTTCTCCCACTTTCCCTCCCACCTTCAATCTCTCCCACCATCAGGGTCTTTTTCAACTAGTCAGTTATTCACATCAGGTAGTCAAAGTATTGGAATTTCAGCTTCAACATCAGTCCTTCCAATGAATATTCAGGACTGATTTCCTTTAGGATTGACTGGCTGTAACCCCTTGCAGTTCAAGGGACCCTCGAGTCTTCTTCAACACTGCAGTTCAAAACCATCAATTCTTTGGTGCTCAGCTTTCTTTATAGTCCAACTCTCACATCCATACATGACTACTGGAAAAAACATAGCCTTGACTAGACAGAAGTTTGTTGGCAAAGTAATGTTTCTGTTTTTTAATATGCTGTCTAGGTTGGTCATAGCTTTTCATTCAAGGACCAAGGGTCTTTTAATTTCATGGCTGCAGTCACCATCTGCAGTGATTTTGGACTGGATGCCATTACCTTAGTTTTATGAATGTTTAAGCCAAACTTTTTCACTCTCCTTTTTCATTTTCATCAAGAGGCTCTTTAGTTTTTCTTCAGTTTCTGCCATAAGGGTGGTGCCATCTGCATATCTGAGGTTATTGATTTTTCTCCTGGCAATCTTGATTCCAGCTTGTGTTTCATCCAGACTGACATTTCTCATGATGTACTCTGCATAAAAGTTAAGTAAGCAGGGTGACAATATACAGTCTGGATATATTCCTTCTCCTATTTGGAAACAATCTGTTGTTCCATGTCCAGTTCTAACTGTTGCTTCTTGACCTGCATACAGATTTCCCAAGAGGCAGGTCAGGTGATCTTGTATTCCCATCCCTTTCAGAATTTTCCACAGTTTGTTGTGATCCACACAGTCAAAGGCTTTGGCATAGTCAATAAGGCAGAAATATATGTTTTTCTGGAATTCTTGTGCTTTTTTGATGATCCAACAGATATTGGATATTTGATCTCTGGTTTCTCTGCCTTTTCTTAATCTAGCTTGAACATCAGGAAGTTCATGGTTCACATACTGTTGCAGCCTGCTAGGATAATTTGGAGCATTACTTTGCTACTGTGTGAGATGCCTGCAATTGTGCCATAGTTTGAGCATTCTTTGGCATTGCCTTTCTTTGGGATTGGAATGAAAACACATTTTCCAGTCCTGTGGCCACTGCTGAGTTTTCCAGATTTGTTGGCATATTGAATATAGCACTTTGAAATAGCTCAACTTGGATTCTATCACCTCCACTAGCTTTGTTCATAGTGATGCTTCCTAAGGCCCACTTGACTTCACATATCAGGATGTCTGGCTTTAGGAGAGTGATATCCCCATTGTGGTTATCTTGGTCATTAAGATCTTTTTTATATAGTTCTTCTGTGTATTTTTGCCACCTCTTCTTAATATCTTCTGCTTCTGTTAGGTCCATACCATTTTTGTCCTTTATTGTTCCCATCTTTCCATGAAATTTTCCCTTGGTATCTTCAATTTTGTTGAAGACATCTCTAGTCTTTACCATTCTATAGTTTTCCTCTATTTCTTTGCATTGATCACTAAGGATGGCTTTCTTATCTCTCCTTTCTATTGTTTGGTGATGAATTCCTCAGTTAATATGCTACTGGAGATCAGAGTCAACAGAAAATCAAAAATTTTACAGATAAGCAAAAGTTAAGAGAATCCAGCACCACTAAATCAACTTAACAAGAACAAGAATTTCTTCTTAACAAGAAATTCTCTAGGCAAGAAACATAAGAGAAGAGAACAAAAGAGAAAGGGAAGAAGAAGAAGAAGACAGACCTACAAAAACAAACCAAAACAGTTAAGAAAATGGGAGTAGTAATGTAGAGTTCAATAATTACCTTAAATGCCAGTTGATTAAATGCTCCAACCAAAATACATAACTTGGTTGAATGGACACAAAAATAAGTCCCATATAAGATGTTTAAAAGAGATCCATTTCAGACCTATGGATTAGTACAAACTGAAAGTGAGGGGAAGGAAAATTATATTTCATGCAAATGAAAATCAAAAGAAATCTGGAGTAGTGATACTCATAACAGATAAAACAGACTTTAAAATAAAGGCCATTATAAAAGCCAAGGAAGGACACTATACAGTGATCAAAGGATTAATCCAAGAAGAAGATAACAATTTATGCACCAAACATATTAACACACAATATATAGGCAAATACTAACAACCATTAAAAGGGAACTTGACAGTAACACAATAATTGTTGGGGATTTTAACACTCTACCTATACCAATGGACATATCAACCAGACAGAAAATTAAGGAAACATAAGCCTTAAGTGACACAATAGACCAGATAAACTTAGTTTATATTCATAGGACATTCTATCTGAAAGTAGCAGGATACACTGTGTTCTCAAGTGCTCATGGAACATTCTCCAGGATAGATCACATCTTGGGTCACAAATTAAACCTTGGTAAATCTAAGAAAATTAAATCATATCAAGCAAGTTTTTCAACCAAAATATGAGATTAGAAATCAGTAACAGGAAAAACTGTATAAAACACAAACACATGGAGGCTAAATAATATGATACTAAATAACCAATAATCTGTAAGGAAATCAAGGAGGAATTTAAAACAAAAATAACCAAAACATAGAAACAATCACAACAAAAACATAATGACCCAAAACCTGTGGGATGCAGCATAAGCGGTTCTAAGAGAGAAATTTATAGCAATCTTACCTCAAGAAAAAGGAAAAAGCTCAAATAAACAACCTAATTTTGCACTTAAAGCAACTAAAGAAAGACCAACAAACAAAACTCAAATTTAGTAAAAGGAAAGAAATCATAAAGACCAGAGCAGAAATAAATGAAATAGGAAGAAAACAACACCAAAGATCAATGAAACTAAAAGCTAGTTATTTGAGAAGATAAACCAGATCAATAAATCTGTATTGACTCATAAGGAAGAAAAAGGGGAGAGAATTCAAATTGATAAAATTGGAAATGAAAAAGAAAGAGAAGTTAAAACTGACACTGCAGAAGTGCAAAGGCTCATAAGAGACTACTACAAGCAGCTATATGCCAATAAAATGGACAACCTGTAAGAAGTGGACATATGCTTAGAAAGATACAAACTCCTAATATTGAATAATGAAGAAATAGAAAATATGAACAAACAAATCACATGTAATTGAAACTGATTTAAAACTCCTCCAACAAACAAAAGCCCAGGGCCAGATAGCTTAATAGGCAAATTCTATCAAACACTTTGAGAAGAGCTATCACCTACCATTCTCAAACTTTTTTAAAAAAATTACAGAGCAAGAAATACTCCCAAGCTTATGCTACAAGGGCACCATCACCCTGATGGAAAAAAAAAAAAAAAAAAACAGAAAACAATACCACAAAAAAGAGAGAATTACAGGACAATGTCACTGATGAAGATAGATGAAAAAATTCTCAACAAAATACTAGCATAAAAAATTCAGTAACGCATGAAAAGGATCGTACACTATGATCAAGTGGAATTTATCTCAAGGATGCAAGGAATCTTAAAATTAATGCAAATGAATCAGTCTGATACATAAGATTAACAAATTAAAGAATAAAAACCATGTGATACTAATAGGTGCAGTAAAAACATTTGACAAAATTCAATACCCATTTATGATAAAAACTCTCCAGAAAGTGGCCATAGATGGAATATATCTCAACACAATAAAGGCCATATGTGACAAACCCACAGAAAACATTACTCTTAATGGTGAAAAACTGAAAGCATTTGCTTTAAGATCAGGAAAAATACACAGGTGTCTGCTCTCACCACAATTATTGAACACACTTTTGGAAGTTCTAGCCACAGAAATCAGAGAAGAAAAAAGAGATAAAAGTTATCCAAATTGGAAAAGAAGAAATAAAACTTCAACTGTTTGCAGATGGCATAATATACATTAAAATACTAAAGATGACATCAGAAAACTACTAGAGTTCATCAACACATTTGTTTGAGAGTTTATCAGTGAATTTAAAGTTGCAGAATACAAAACTAATACACAAGAACCACTTGCACTCCTATACACTACCAATTAAAGATCAGAAACAGAAATTAAGGAAACAATTTCATTTACCAACTCAATGAAAAGGAAATACCTAGGAATAAACCTGTCTAGGGAGGAAAAACATCCGTACTCAGAAAACTATAAGATACTGATGAAAGACTTAAACATGATGTAAACAGATGAAGGAATATACCATGTATTTGGAGGGGAAGAATCAATATTGTGAAATGAGTATACTACTCAAATGAATCTACAGATTCATTGCAATCCCTATCAAATTACCAAGAGCATTTTTCACAGAATTAGACCAAAATTTTACAATTTATATGGAAACACAAAAGAATTGAGCAGCCAAAGCAATCTTGAGAAAGAAAAATGTAGCTGGAGGAATCAGATTCTCTGACTTTAGACTATCACACAAAGCTACAGTAATCAAGATGGTGCAAATACAGAAATATAGATCAGTGGAATAGAATAGAAAGCTGGGGTATAAAGCTAGGCACCTGCTAGTCATTCCCTTCTCCAAGGCTATGGTCACCTAATCTATGACAAAACAGACAAGAATATACAATAGAGAAAAGACAGTCTCTTCAACAAATGGTGCTGGGAAAACTGGACAGCTACATGGAAAAGAATGAAATTAGATCACTCCCTATCATGGTACATAAAGATAAACTAAAAGTGGATTAGAGACCTAAAGGTAAGGCTTGATACTATAAAACTCTTAGAGGAAAACCTAGGGAGAACACTCTCTGGCATAAATTGAAGCAAGTACTTTCTGATTTCCCTCCTAGAGTAATGAAAATAAAAACAAACAAACAAAAAATGGGACCTGATTAAATTCCAAAGCTTTTTCACAACAAAGGAAACCATGAATAAACAAACAAACAAAAAAGATAACCTTCAGTATGGGAAAATAATTACAAAGGAAGCAGCTGACAAGGAATTAACTTCCAAATTATACAAAGAGTTCATGTAGCTCAATTTAAAAAAAGAAAGAAAGAAAGAAAGAAAGAAAGAAAGAAAGAAAGAAAGAAAGAAA
>CM035298.1:8587154-8823420 GCA_020226075.1 Hydropotes inermis | reverse complement strand
ATTCGTTTCCAAGGCAAACCATTCAATATCACGGTAATCCAAGTCTATCCCCCAACCACTAATGCTGAAGAAGCTGAATGGTTCTATGAGGACCTAGAAGATCTTCTAGAACTAACACCTCAAAAAGATGTCCTTTTCCTTATAGGGGACTGGAATGCAAAAGTAGGAAGTTAAGAAACACCTGGAGTAACAGGCAAAATTGGCCTTGGAGTACAGAATGAAGCAGGGCAAAGGTTAATAGAGCTCTGCCAAGAGAATGCACTGGTCACAGCGAATGCCCTCTTCCAACAACACAAAGGAAGACTCTATACATGGACATTGCTAGATGGTCAACACCGAAATCAGACTGATTTTATTCTTTGCAGCCAAAGATGGAGACGCTCTATACAGTCAGCAAAAACAAGACCCGGACCTGACTATGGCTCAGATCATGGACTCCTTATTGCTAAATACAGATGTAAATTGAAGAAAGTTTGGAAAACCACTAGGCCATTCAAGTATGACCTAAATCAAATCCCTATGACTATATAGTGGAAGTGAGAAATAGATTTAAGGGTCTAGATCTGATAGACAGAGTGCCTGATGAATTATGGATGGACCTTTGTGACATTGAACAGGAGACAGGAATCAATACTATCCCCAAGAAAATGAAATGAAAAAAAAAAAAAAAAAAAAAAAGGGCTGTCCGAGGAGGCCTTACAAATAGCTGTGAAAAGCAACAGAGAAGGGGAAAGATATGAATGTAGAGTTCCAAAGAATAGCAAGGAGAAATAAGAAAGCCTTCCTCAGCAATTAATGCAAAGAAATAGAGGAACAAAAAAATAGAACAGGAAAGACTAGAGATCTCTTCAGGAAAATTAGAAATATCAAGGGAACATTTTATGCAAAGATGGGCTCAATAAAGGACAGAAATTGTATGGGCCTAAGAGAAGCAGCTCAAACAACCACACAATTGCACTCATCTCACAAACTAGTAATGCTCAACATTCTCCAAGCCAGGCTTCAGCAATACATGAACCATGAACTTCCAGATGTTCAAGCTGGATTTAGAAAAGGCAGAGGAACCAGAGATCAAATTGCCAACATCTGTTGGATCATGAAAA
Source organism: Hydropotes inermis (assembly GCA_020226075.1). Taxonomy (NCBI): domain Eukaryota; kingdom Metazoa; phylum Chordata; class Mammalia; order Artiodactyla; family Cervidae; genus Hydropotes; species Hydropotes inermis. The sequence continues at coordinate 8,822,317 of CM035298.1, read as the reverse complement.
AGCAAAAGAGTTACAGAAAAACATATATTTCTGCTTTATTGACTATGCCAAAGCCTTCAACTGTGTGGATCACAATAAACTGTGGAAAATTCTGAAAGGGATGGGAATACTGGACCACCTGACCTGCCTCTTGAGAAACCTGTATGCAGGTCAGGAAGCAACAGTTAGTACTGGACTTGGAACAGCACACTAGTTCCAAATAGGAAAAGGAGTACGTCAAGGCTGTATAGTGTCACCCTGCTTATTTAACTTATATGCAGAATATATCATGAGAAAGGCTGGGCTGGAAGAAGCGAAAGCTGGAATCAAGATTGCCGGGAGAAATATCAATAAACTCAGATATGCAGATGACACCATCCTTATGGCAGAAAGTGAAGAGGAACTAAAAAGCCTCTCGATGAGAGTGAAAAAGTTGGCTTAGAGGTCAACATTCAGAAAACTAAGATCATGACATCTGGTCCCATCACTTCACGGAAAATAGATGGGGAGACAGTGGAAACAGTTTCAGACTTTATTTTTTGTGTGCTCCAAAATCACTGCAGATGGTGATTGCAACCATGAAATTAAAAGGTGCTTGCTCCTTGGAAGGAAAGTTATGACCAACCTAGAGAGCATATTAAAAAGCAGAGTCATTACTTTGCCAAAAAGTCCGTCTAGTCAAGGTTATCGTTTTTCAGGTGGTCATGTATGGATGTGAGAGTTGAACTATGAGGAAAGCTGAGCGCTGAAAAATTGATGCTTTTGAACTGTGGTGTTGGAGAAGACTCTTGAGAGTCCCTTGGACTGCAAGGAGATCCAACCAGTCCATCCTAAAGGAGATCAGTCTTGACTGTTCATTGGAGGGACTGATGTTTAAGCTGAAACTCCAATACTTTGGCCACCTGATACAAAGAGCTGACTCACTTGAAAAGACCCTGATGCTGGGAAAGATTGAGGGCGGGAGGAGAAGGGGACGACAGAGGATGAGATGGTTGGATGGCATCACCCAGTCAGTGGACATGGGTTTGGGCAGACTCTGGGAGTTGGTGATGGACAGGGAAGCCTTGCATGCTGTGGTTCATGTGGTTGCAAACAGTCTGACACCACTGAGCGACTGAACTGGAACTGGGATGTTTACATACAATTCACACTTGAGTGGGAGAAGGCAATGGCACCCCACTCCAGTACTCTTGCCTGGAAAATCCCATGAATGGAGGAGCTTTGTGGGCTGCAGTCCATGGAGTCGCAAAGAGTCAGACATGACTGAGCGAATTTACTTTCACTTTTCATTTTCATGCATTGGAGAATGAAATGGCAATCCACCCCATTGTTCTTGCCTGGAGAATCTCAGAGATGGAACAGCCTGGTGGGCTGCCATCTATGGGGTCACACAGATTTGGATACAACTGAAGTGACTTAGCAACAACAGCAGCAGCAGCATACCTGAATAATCTATCAATTATTTGCTAGGATATCATAAAGATATTCTCAAAACATCCAACTCTTTGCAACCCCATGGACTGCAGCACACCCGGCATATCCAGTCCATCACCAACTCCTGGAGCATACTCAAATTCATGTTCGAGTCGGTGGTGCCATGCAACCATCTCTTCCTCTGTAGGCCTCTTCTCCTCCCATCTTCAATCTCTCCCAGCATCAGGGTCTTTTCTACTGAGTCAGTTCTTTGCATCAGATGGCCAAACTATTGCAGTTTCAGCTTCAGCATCAGTCCTTCCAATGAATATTCAGGACTGATTTCCTTTAGAATGGACTGATTCAATCTCTTTGCAGTCCAAGGGACTCTAAAGAGTCTTCTCCAACACCAGAGTTCAAAAGCAACAATTCTTCGGCACTCAGCTTTCTTTGTAGTCCAACTCTCACATCCAGTCATGACTACTGGGAAAACCATAGCTTTGACCATATGGATCTTTGTTGGTGAAGTAACATTCAATAATTAGCTCTTGATCTAATCCTGAAGAGTATTATAAGGAGGACAAGGAAATTATAGGATGACAATGTCAGTCAGCCCATATGTAAAGCATTAAAAATTTTAACAGCAGGAGCACTAAGAGGGGTCTCTGTGTGAGGGGGTCAGTGAACAGTAAAGGAGTACTTAAAAGAAAATATACCTGATCATGTAATTTAGAGTTAGGATAGGAGGCTTCACTTAAGATCATCAACTCTGTAGCCTATATTACATTTATCAATAACTCTGTGTCTAAGTTTCTTTATCTGTGCAAGTGGGAAAATAAAAATTTTGTAAAAACTAAAGTAACTATTATTGTTTATTTGCTAGCTCATGTCTGACTCTTTTGGCAACCCTATGGACTGTAACCCACCAGGTTCTTCTGTCCATGGGATTTCTCAGGCAGGAATACTGGAATGGATTGTCATTTTCTTCTACAGGGTATCTTCCCAACCCAGGGATCAAACCCGTATCTCCTGCAGGTGGATTCTTTACCACTGAGCCACTAGGGAAATCCATAAAAATTATTATAAACAAAGCAAAAATAATAATGCATAGCACAGAGGAAAATAGTATCTAAGACCTGGAAGAAAGATAATAATATGATAATAGGAAAAACAAAGGATCTAGAAAAACTACAAATAAGAATTACTAATTTTCTAAAATATGGCATCTCTTAGAATAACAAAAGTTTCCAATTGACTTTGATTCCAGGTGCAATGTTTTTTCAGAGGGGCAGGCTTCTATTTTTCTAGTAGAAAGAAACATAATTCTAACTCACAACTTGAGTAATATTCACAAAATCATAAAGACATAAATTACTGGGAACTAAATTTAAGAGCAAACCTAAGAAATGTTATTGGAACACAAAAGGGAAATGATTATCAACACAACAATGTAAAAGTGAAATTAGATGCAGAGCTGAGAGTATATAGGCAGATAACATTGTCTGACAAAGCGTTAAACCAAAAAGAAATTTTCATATGTTGATGGAGTCTCAAGAATATCATTTACAGTTCTAAAATAACCAGTAGAAAAGTTTTAAGATAAATATGTGAAATTTTCATTTAATGATACAAAGTGTTGAAGTCATCAAAATCCTTGTCATTCATAACAAAGAATAAGTGGACACTGCTTAGACTTCTGGTTTATTACATAATAATGATAATGATACAAGTTAAAATCTCTCTACTCACTTCCACCAAGAAAACAGTAACTCATATTGAGCATAACTATGAGATGGAGAACTCTGTGAACTTCAAGCTACCTGCACAGTTGAAAAATAAATACCTGAATCTACCAGAAAACAACTCCACATGTAGGTGTGATGGATCCTGGGTACACTTGCTCTCAGAAAGACATGTCACACACTGAGTGGTAAATACTGAGAAGAAATCTAATGTCTGATACATCAGAATAATAGCTCTTGAGAAATCAAAAGGAAGTTGAAAGGTTGTGGGTCAATGGGACAGTACTGGAAAGGCACCACTTCTGTAGAATAATGGGCTTACTTAAAAGGAGAAAGGACCCCTTGGAGATTTAGAGGGAAAGAAAAGGAGCAAGCAGGAAAGTTAATTAGTTATATTGGTGAAACACATGCAAATTAAAAACCTGTAAGTCACACTTTTACAAATTTCTCACTGTATTGGTGCTGTAACAAATTACCATAATTTGGGGGCTTACACCAATATGAATCTTTTATTTTACAGTTCTGGAAACCGGAAGTCTGAAATCAGTTTCACCAAACTGAAGTTAAGGTGTTATTCCAAGATATCGTAAGACTGATTTCTTCTGGAGGTTTTTGGGGGAGAATATGTTTCTGCTTTTTTAAGCTTCTAGTGGCTACCTGTAGCCTAGGCTTAGGGCCCCCTCCTTCATGGTTAAAGTTCATTAAACAAAAAGTTGCTTTCATCATCACATTTCTTTCTGTCTGTGATTCCTCCTCTTTCACTCTTTTAGTAATCACTGTATTAATAATTACATTGGGCCCACTCTTATAACCCAGGATAATCTACCTATCTCAAGGCACTCTCTTTAATTTAGAGAATTTAATCACAAATTCTCTTTTGCCATATAAGGTAACACAGATTATGGGAATTATGACATGGACACATTTTGTAGGCTATTGTTCAGTATAATCACCATAAATAAAATAAACTACATTTTTCATATGCCAGTGCAAGAAAGCAGTCTTGAACTTAGAAATCTAGTTAGACCTCCATACTCTATGACCATGCACAACTGTTTTAGCTGGCCTAGAGAAGAAATAAAATTAGGAAATAAACAGGAAATGAATAAAAGAGACATTTATACAACACTTCAGGGAAAAAAAGAAACTGTAAAACTAGAATAAAAAATGTTTCAAAGTGTTAACATTCTTTCACCAATCACAAAGACTGAAGTAAAGTGCATCACAGCATTCTAATCAGAATAAAATACACTAAACAATAATTTTCACATTTAAAGAATGTCTTAAATCAGAAATTCAAAATGATTCAAGGATATAAATGTATAAAAATAGAAAGCTATGAAATAAACTCAGGAAAAATAAAAATACTACAATATCTTAAAAATGACAACTAAAGTACAAGTCACCAAAGGAAGACTATACTCAAGGTTTAATGAATGCATTGAGGAAATACTTGAAAACTAAAAAAAAAAAAAAAAAGATGATGAAATAGAGAAAAGTATAAAGATCAGTAAAAAAAGGACATTCATACATAGTTCAGGTAAAGGAAAATCTATAATACATAAAATCAGAGTACCTGAAATAAAAATAAATAAATAAATAAATAAAATAACATAATAATAAAATCAATCATCACATCAAAAGGGATTAAAAAGAAAACTAAGGAGTTAAAACATAGAAAGTAATATAATACACATATGTAGAAAATAGATATAACAATAAAATGGCAGTTCAAACAAAAAAAATCACGATTAAATGTAAATGGATTTAACTCATTTATTCTCAAAGAGACACAGAAAATCCACCCATATGTTGCATGCAATAAACCTACCTTGAAAGAACCTTGAAGCCTTAATATTACACATAAGGGCAAATATATACCAGACTAGGGATCTCTTCAGGATAATCAGAAACATCAAGGGAGCATTCCACCCCAAGAGGGGCACAATAAAGGATAACAATGGTAGAGACCTTGTAGACGCTGAAGAGATCAGAAAAAGATGAACAGAATACATGGAAGAACTGTATAAAAAAGGTATTAATGAACTGGATTACTATGATGATGCTATTAGTTATCCAGAGCCAGACATTCTGGAATGCAAAGTCAAGCGGGCCTTAAGAAGCACTGCTGTTAATAAAGCTAGTGGATGCGATGAAATTCCGGCAGAACTATTCAAATCCCTAAAGGAGGATGCCACAAAGGTATTGCATTCATTATGTCAGCAAGTCTGGAAGATCCAGCAGTGGCTTCAGGACTGGAAAAGGTCAATCTTCATCCCGATCTCCAAGACGGGTAGTACCAAAGGATGTGTTAATCATTGGGCAATTGCAATTATCTCCCATGCTAATAAGGTAATGCTTAAAATCTTGCATGCTAGGCTTAAGCATTATGTAAACCAAGAACTTCCAGATGTCCAAGCTGGGTTTAGAAAAGGAAGAGGAACTAGAGATCAAATTGCCAACTTTTGCTGGATTATAGAGAGGGCAAGGGAATTTCAGAAAAAAAAAACAAAAAACAAAAAAAAAACTGTCTCTGTTTCATTGACTACACTAAATCCTATGACTGTGTGGATCATGACAAACTGTGTAAAGCTCTTAGAGAGATGGAAATACTAGACCATCTTACCTGTCTCCTGGGGATCCTGTATGCAGGTCAAGGGGCAACAATTAGAGCTTTGTATCAGGATTTCCTGGTAACTCAGCTGGTAATGAATCTGCCTGAAATGCAGGAGACCCTGGTTCAATTCCTGGGTTGGGAAGATCTCCTAGAGAAGGGAACAGTTACCAACTCCAGTATTCTAGCCTGGAGAATTCCACAGACTGTATAGTACATGGTGTTGCAAAGAGTCAGACACAACTGAGAGACTTTCACTTTCATGGAACAACTGATTGGTTTAATATTGAGAAAGAAGTACAACAGGATTGTTTGCTGTCACCCTGTTTATTTAATCTATGTTTGTTTAATCTATGTTGAGAACATCATGAGAAATGCTGGGCTTGATGAGTGACAAGTTGGAATCAAGATAGGCGGGAGAAACATCAACAACCTTAGATATGCAGGTGATACCACTCCAATGGCAGAAAGCAAAGAGGAACTAAAAAGCCTCTTAATGAGGGTGAAGGAGGAAAGTGAAAGAGCCGGTTTAAGACTAAATATTAAAAAAAAAAAAAAAAAAAAACTAAGATCATGGCATCCAGCCCCATTACTGCAAGGCAAATAGAAGGGGAAAAGGTGGACATAGTCATAGATTTCCTCTTCTTGGGCTCATAAACTGCTGCGGACAGTGACTGCAGCCTTGAAATCAGAAGATGATTGCTTTTTTTTTCTTTTTATTATTATCATTATTTCATTTATTTTTATTAGTTGGAGGCTAATTTCTTTACAATATTGTAGTGGTTTTTGTCATACATTGACATGAATTAGCCATAGATTTACATATATTCCCCATCCCGATCCCCCCTCCGACCTCCCTCACTACCCCGATTGCTTCTTGAAAGGAAAGCGATGACAAACCTAGACAGTGTTTTGAAAAGAAGAGACATTACTCTGCCTACAAAGTTTCATATAGTCAAGTCTATGGTCTTCTCAGTGGTCATGTACGGTTGTGAGAACTGGACCATAAAGAAGGCAGAACACCAAGGAACTGATGCCTTTGAACTGTGGTGCTGGAGAAGATTCCTGAAAATGCCTTGGACACAAGGAGGTCAAACCAGTCAGTCTTAAGGGACATCAACCCTGAATATTCACTGGAAGAACTGATACTGAAGCTGAAACTCTAGTACTTTGGTCATCTGATGTGAACAGATGACTCACTGGAGAAGACCCTGATGCTGGGAAAGATTGAAGGTGGGAAAAGAAGGGGATGACAGAGGATGAGATGGTTAGATGGCATGACCTACTTGATAGACATGAGTTTGAGTAAGCTCGGGGAGTTGGTGATAAACAAGAAAGGCTGGCGTGCTGCAGTCCATGGGGTCGCAAAGAGTCAGACATGACTGGTCGATTGAATTGAACTGAACTGAACTGAACTGAACACTGGTCTCCTCTTCAGTTCAGTTCAGTTCAGTTCAGTCACTCAGTCGTGTCTGATTCTTTGTGATCCCATGAACTACAACACACCAGGCCTCCCTGTCCAGAGTCAGACATGACTGAGCGACTAAGCACACATCATATACTGTGGGCATTAGTAAATATATTCAGAAGTATTATGCTAGGGGAAAAGTCAGGAAATAGATATTTATAGGATATACCTGTATTTATATATATTGCATGAAATTTTATTTGCCAAGAGTATAAATATCTTATTTTTATGTTAAAGTGACCAGGATGGTATCACTGTTCAATTTGGTCAAACCAAAGAAGAGTAATTGATACCAAATGTTTGGAATACAGAGACTAAAGAGTCTACTAAACTTTTCACATTTCAAAGCTCTTTGGCATCATGAAGACATAGTAGATTTAGGATACTATAGAAAATGATAATGATATACTTTTTAATGATTCGCTATGGGGAGGACATTGAGATCATGAAAATCATGAAAAATTCAATCATGTTTTTGAAACTGCACTATGGTAGAGATATAACTTTGCATTTATTACCCTTCTACCAAGAGCAAAATTCACTCTTATTAAGTGCCGCTCCTTAACCAACTTTAAAATAATTTAATTTTGATCATTAATTCTTTATTAAAATACTAAATAAAACAAAAGAAGGACAGATTTTATTGAATATTAAGGGACCTTTTGATTAATTCTAAGCTGAAAGCTTGCTGCCTCATCTTTTGCTTGGCATAAGGGTGCTCTCCTTTTTTATTATGTAAAGTTGTCTACATCCACACATTTATTTAGTAAAGAGTGAAGCAAAATGTTTTTTTAGTCACTGCATTCAAGTTTTCAGGCCTCCTCCTGGTTCTTCTCCAGGAATTCTCCAGGTTTTGAATATTTAAACATGTAAATAGTTATTATTAAATATACTGTATAAGCAAGCACTGAATAAAATATATTTCAAGACACATGAATTATCCCTGGATCTAACAATGCATTGCACTTATGTTAATTTAGAGGACATTATATTAAAAATGATTTTTTACATTGATATAGGTACACTTCTTCCTGCCACAGGTATGCTTTCATTACGGTCTTGTGGCTTCCAGAGCAAAGCATGTAAGAAAAGAATCCTAGTTTTGCATCTGTGTATATAGCTTTTGGAGCTTGAACAGGGCTCATAACTTCCTAGGTTCCGTTTCCAAACAAGAAAAAGGGGATGTTGACATATTAGAGTGTGTAGAATTTCAACCATATCTAGAAGACAATGAAATTTATGAGAAGATAGTAGGAAGTAGAGTTCTATTCTTAATATATTTTCCACCCAGGGCATTTTTGAGCTTCATTAGTTATTTCACGCCTCTGTGTTATAGCACAAGCCAGTAGGGAGAGCATAAAGAATGTTGACTTTGGAATCAGAAGATCAGAAAAGAATTGGACTGAATAACAGTTTTACTGCTTACTGCCTGTGCAACCTTTAACAAAGCAATTAACCTTTAGACACTCAGTTTTATCATCTGCTAAATGGAGATTACTATTCTTCCAGATACAAACAATAAATGAGATAATTTTTCAAGGTACCTAATAAAGTAACTGGCACATAAATTGATAAATATTATAAAGTTGATAAATATTGTGCTCATTACAAGTGTACTTTAAAAACATACAGATAAACTTTGACATGGAATACATTGGCTTAATATGAATCAATGATAAGTAGTTCAAATGACTTTATCAGATTCCAAGACAGCAGGAATATTGTTTATTCTTACTATGAAGCCGGCATCTTAATTTACATTTGTCCCTAAAAATGTTCCCTTCCTCAACTTGAATAATATTAACAAAATAAGCATTGTCTGAAACAGCAAGTTGGTCAGTTTATATATTTTCATAGCACAGAGTCTTACACAGAAGAGGATTCTGAAAACTAAGTCTATGCTGGGACATTCTCAGAAGACTTGAGTTAGCATGAACTGAAAAGGTACATCTCAAGGGAAAGAAAATAAATAAAAAAAAAAGAGTGCACTGAAACAAACTTTCTTGTTTTATTTATGGTTAGCCAAATGAATCTGGGGTTTTCTGATAAGATTATTATTACTGCCTCTTGTGATTTAAATTTCATATATATTATATGAATATAAACTAAAATCAAGGAATAGTTTTAAAATTTTTTTCTCTGAAAATTTTCCATGTAAAATTTGCTAATTTTGTTTTCCTATAGAGATGAAATTTACTCATTTTTATTGTCTTTTGCCAAAAATTGCTAATACCACAATATTGATGAGAGAAGGGTTTAACAATTATGTGGCCATTGTTATTACCCACCTTTTCTTAGCTAGGATACTTTTTATTTCAATATAATTTATATATTAATTTTTAAACTGTGACATACAAATCAAATGCAGATTTTTATGAAAAAAGGTTTTCTGCACTAAAGCCTCTACCAGAAATTTTTTAGAGCTAATCAATGAATACAGTAATGTTGCAGGATATAAAATTAACACACAGAAATTGCTTACATTCCTATACATGAACAATGAGAAAACAGAAAGAGAAATTAAGGAAACAATACCATTCACCATTGCAACAAAAAGAATAAAATACTTAAGAGTATATCTACCTAAAGAAACAAAAGACCTATACATAGAAAACTATAAAACACTGATGAAAGAAATCAGAGGATACAAATAGATGGAGAAATATACTGTGTCCATGGATTGGAAGAATCAATATTGTGAAAATGACTTATACTACCCAAAGCAATATATAGATTCAATGCACTCCCTATTAAGCTACCAACAGTATTTTTCACAGAACTAGAACAAATGATTTCACAATTCATATGGAAATACAAAACAAAAACAAAAACAAAAACAAAAAACCTCGAATAGCCAAAGTAATCTTGAGAAAGAAGAAAGGAACTGGAGTAATCAACCTGCCTGACTTCAGGCTCTACTACAAAGCCACAGTCATCAAGACAGTATGGTACTGGCACAAAGACAGAAATATAGATCAATGGAACAGAATAGAAAGCCCAGAGATAAATCCACAAACCTACAGTCACCTTATCATCGACAAAGGAGGCAAGGATATAAAATGGAAAAAAGACAATCTGTTTAAAAAGTGGTGCTGGGAAAACTGGTAAACCACTTGTAAAAGAATGAAACTAGAACACTTTCTAACACCATACAGAAAAAGAAACTCAAAATGGATTAAATCTAAATGTAAGACCAGAAACTATAAAACTCCTAGAGGAGAATATAGGCAAAACTCTCTCCGACATAAATCACAGCAGGATCCTCTATGACCCACCTCCCAGAACACTGGAAATAAAAGCAAAAATAAATAAATGAGAGCTAATGAAACTTAAAAGCTTCTGCACAACAAAGGAAACTATAAGCAAGGTGAAAAGACAGCCCTCAGATTGGGAGAAAATAATAGCAAATGAAGTAACAGACAAAGGATTAATCTCAAAAATATACAAGCAACTCCTGCAGCTCAGTTCCAGAAATGACCCAATCAAAAAGTGGGCCAAAGAACTAAACAGACATTTCTCCAAAGAAGACATACAGATGGCTAAAAAACACATGAAAAGATGCTCAACATCACTCATTATCAGAGAAATGTAAATCAAAAGCACAATGAGGTACCATTACACGCCAGTCAGGATGGCTGCTATCCAAAAGTCAAGAAGCAATAAATGCTGGAGAGGGTGTGGAGAAAAGGGAACCCTCTTACACTGTTGGTGGGAAATGCAAACTAGTACAGCCGCTATGGAAAACAGTGTGGAGATTTCTTAAAAATCTGGAAATAGAACTGCCATATGACCCAGCAATCCCACTTCTGGGCATACACACCGAGGAAACCAGAATTGAAAGAGACAGGTGCACCCCAATGTTCATCGCAGCACTGTTTATCATAGCCAGGTCATGGAGGCAACCTAGATGCCCATCAGCAGATGAATGGATAAGGAAGCTGTGGTACATATACACTATGGAATATCACTCAGCCATTAAAAAGAATGCATTTGAATCAGTCCTAATGAGATGGATGAAACTGGAGCCCATTTTCCAGAGTGAAGTAAGTCAGAAAGATAAAGACCAATACGGTATATTAACGCATATATGTGGAATTTAGAGAGATGGTAACAATAACCCTATATGCAAAACAGAAAAAGAGGCACAGATGTACAGAACAGACTTTTGGACTCTTTGGGAGAAGGTGAGGGTGGGATGTTCTGAGAGAATAGCATTGAAACAAGTATACTATCAAGGGTGAAACAGATCACCAGCCCAGGTTGGATGCATGAGACAAGTGCTCGGGGCTGGTGCCCTGGGAAGACCCAGAGGGATGGTATGGGGAGGGAGGGGGGAGGGGGGATAGGGATGGGGAATACATGTAAATCCATGGCTGATTCATGTCAATTTATGGCAAAAACCACTACAATATTGTAAAGTAATTAGCCCCCAACTAATAAAAATAAATTTAAAAAAAAAGATTAAAAAAAAGAGGAAAAAAAAAAGGAAAAAAGGTTTTCTGGCTCATTACAAGTTACCCTGTAAGGTTTGGTAATCACAAAGACATATGCTAAGGCAGCTTTTCCTGTTGTCCCAGAGTCTCATAAAGTCATCTGAACTACTTACCAGTGATTCATAACAAACCAGTGTATTCCAAATCAAGGTTTATTCTAGGTTTTAATATTGAGTTAGCACAGGTAAATTCCAGTTCAGTACCTTTCTTCTCTTTTAGTTATAGTCATTTTTGAAGATTCATGATCTTGTAAAGGTCCAAAATAGAATTTTAAAATTGCTTGTCTCTTGCATCTGAAGTTGGATCAAATATGATCACTGAGGGATTTCATGCTTTATTTTTATGCATCTCTATTCATTTATAGAAATAAGGTTTTTAATAAGTATATTTTGGTAAAGTATTATGTATCAGGACAACAGCTGTGAACCTCTTTATGTAAAAACCATACAGTAACCAGTCCAGGAAGCCATCTTACTATCTGTAAGTCAAATTATAGGAAGTCAGACCACTGTCGCTACAAAATAGTCTATATAGACAAACAATTACTCTTGTAACAATTAACTCCAAGTGAACAGGACCCGATTAGTAATCGGTTGCTTTCCTAATATTTTTCCGGTTTCCATTTTAATTCTAATTGAGAAAACTAAATATGCAGGCCTATCCAAATACAGAGTATACACCCTTCTAGTAAGCCTGCCTACAGCTTCTGCATGCCAACACCCTCCAGTCAGAACAGACTTGAAATTTCCCTCTTTTCTACTATAAGGCTTCCCCATTCCTCTTCCTTTGCCTGCCTTTGAGATTCTGTGAAAATGAAAGTAATAGTAGTTGACTCCCTTGCTAAAGCAAGCTCTGAATAAATAACTTTTGCCTGTACTAGTCTGGTTGCTTTTTATTTATACACTTGCCTAACCTACACAAAATTACTTTACTTAAATACCTTTGATGCAAACTATTTTATATGTTAGGCTTTGGGCCAGGTCCAAACTCAAGGCAGTAAATTATACAAATAATGTTCATGTCCTCACTTAGTTCAAAATTGGCAAAATAAATAAGCAGGTAAATAGAAAATATTAAAGTCATGGGCTTGGCTTTGAAGATAAAGCCAGGCATAGTTTGTTTGTTGAATACAGAGTGATTTGTAAAGAAGAAAAATAATGCAGCTAAAAGAGAATAGTACATACATAACATGTCTTTAAAATAAATATTTAGCAAACTATTTAATAAGTATAATAACCCTTGTTTTATTTTCAATTAATTATTAACAAAAGCGTTATTTTTTTTCCTTTAAAATATTGGCTATATACATTTCTCAAATATACCTTCAGATTTAAATTTAAGCTGACAGACATTCAGCTCAGCATTTATGTCTCTTTTTGGACTAATGGGGCTTCCCTGGTGGCTTAGAGGGTAAAGCGTCTGCCTGCAACGCGGGAGACCTGGGTTAAATGCCTGAGTTGGGAAGATCCCCTGGAGAAGGAAATGGCAACCCACTCCAGTACTCTTGCCTGGAAAATTCCGTGGACGGAGGAGCCTGGGTGGCTGCAGTCCATGGGTTTGCAAAGAGTCGGACACGACTGAACGACTTCACTTTCACTTTGGACTAATGAGATTAACCATTCCCTTGATGATTATTTAATAGCTGTTTCCTCTTAGATTCTCGTATGTTTTTGAAATTACATTTGGACCAAAAGGAAATTTTTTATAATTTGGATTTGGGAATTAGTATTCTCCAACTATCTCATATTTAAGTAAGACCACTTAATATTAGTTTATAAAATATTCTCTGCAAAATTTTGAGTATAATATTAGACAAAAATTCCTTTTCTTCTTGGGAGTAAGATGAGGGATTTGCTATGCAGTGTATTTCTAACTTGTTGAATTCTTTTTGAAATCCTAACACTAGTCAAATGTTAAAATATTGCCCCTCAAAATTTTCACTTTTAAAACAATTTGAACAATAGATAACATTTTGAACTTATATTTATACCAGATTCACAAAATCTTTTGGCTCTATTTGATTGATAATAAACTCCATAAAAAGTTTACTATTATGTCTTCACCATTGACTACCCCAATTATGTTTTGTTTTTCATTTTGTCATTAGTATCTAAACAAGTGAATTGTAGCCTCAATTGGGTCATATGGTATTTTCAGGAACTAGAAATACTTCTCTCTTAATAAGCTTTCTTTGATGATACATTTATTTCCCACACTTGATTACTAGGTACTAAAATTTAGGGATGTGCTAAGTCTCTTGGGAACAAAGAAGAATTGAGAGATTTTCGGTTCAGTTCAGTTGCTCAGTCGTGTCTGACTCTTTGCGATCCCATGAATCGCAGCATGCCAGGCCTCCCTGTCCATCCAGAGATGGACTCCCGGAGTTTACTGAAACTCATGTCCATTGAGTCAGTGATACCATCCCGTCATCTCATCCTCTGTTGTCCCCTTCTCTTCATGCCCAGGATCAGGGTCTTTTTCAATGAGTCCACTCTTCCCATGAAGTAGCCAGAGTATTGGAGTTTCAGCTTCAGCATCAGTGCTTCCAATGAACACCCAGGATTGATCTCCTTTAGGATGGACTGGTTGGATCTCCTTGCAGTCCAAGGGCCTCTCAAGAGTCTTCTCCAACACCATAGTTCAAAAACATCAAGTTTTCAGTGCTCAGCTTTCTTCACAGTCCAACTCTCACACCAATATATAATCACTGGAAAAACCATAGCCTTGACTAGATGGACCTTTGTTGGCAAAGTAATGTCTCTGCTTTTAAATATGCTATCTAGGTTGGTCATCACTTTGCTTCCAAGGAGTAAGCATCTTTTCATTTCATGACTGCAGTCACCATCTGCAATTATTTTGGAGTCCCCCAAAATAAAGTCTAACATTGTTTCCCCATCTATTTCCCATGAAGTGATGGGACCAGATGCCATGATATTAGTTTTCTGAATGTTGAGCTTTAAGCAAACTTTTTCACTCTCCTCTTTCACTTTATCAGGAGACTTTTTAGGTGGATTTAAAAAGACATAGCTGGACCACAAATTTTAAGTAAAATTTTATAAGACAGATAACAAGGGGAGGGAATTCATTTTCTAGAAATATAACTTCTAGAGAGTCACTGCTTAGTCATAAAATATATTAAATATTAAAGCCCATATTTTTAATTAATTAATTAGTTATGAAATCAAAAAGAGGTGATCACTTATAAGATTAGAACTAACTGTAGGTATTAATTTGAGATAACATGGTGATGAAGCCCAGTACTTTTGGAGTGCATCTTTAGAATCAAGTAGCTTAACAGTTGTCAAACGGTAAGTTTTTTGTATGTGGTTGTGGTTAAACTATCCTCACCCTCAGGATGACAAGCTAGATAAAAGTCTCCCCCTCCTCCACACACAAATAAAATCATGATTCTGCATATGCCACAATCTGAGGGGAAAAGAAAAAGTAAGTCAGATGAAAACTTACCTAGTATAAGCAAATAGGCTGGGTCCTCTTCTCTTTTGAACTAAAATTTAGATGGAGGTAAAAGGTGAAATTTGAAATAACAGAAACAACAATTGCAACATTAACAACAAAACTCTTGTGGAAATTTTTAAAAGTTACTAGTTTATCCTCAGGCTTCTCAGGTAACTCAGTGGTAAAGAGTCTGCCTACCAAGGCAGGAGACATTGGTTCAATTCCTGAATCAGGAAGATCCCCCGGTGGAGGGGGAAAAAACCCTCTCCAAACATCTTGCCTGGAAAATCCCATGGACAGAGGAGCCTGGTGGGCTACACCATAGGGTCCCAAAGAGTCCGACATGGACACAACTGAGAGACTGAGTAGGCACAGCTTATCCTCACTTGGGTTTGGAATCTAACTGTCCGCTATTTGCATTTCCTTCTCTCACTTCCAGGGCTGACAACAACAACAACATGAAAAGACCATTATCAACTCTAATGGATCATTTTTGGAGAATCCCTCAGGATCATAGGAAAAAAAGTCTATATAAAACTGGCTCACCCCAGGTCTTCTAGTAACTCTCTGAGGGAATACAAATGAAAATTGAGAATAAGTATTTAACTAAAATTAACACTATCACATAACAAAAATGGCAAGGCACCTTGAGCTGGAGTCAGAAAAATCAGCAAATTTTCAGGAAAAAAACTTTTAACAAAAGGGCCAGAATCATAAATACTTTAAATAAAAAGTTTATATATTATACTATATGTATATATAATATAATATATATAATATATATATAATTTATATATATAAATCTTTTCTAACTTTAAAGGTAAAGAGTTGGATTTTAAACAATAAAAGTAGCAATAACATATTAAAAATAAACCAAAATATCTGAAAATGAAATTTAGAAATTTTAGAAATGAAATATATCTGAAATTAAAAATGCAATACCAGGGTTAAATGGCAAATGAGATATGACTGAACAGGGAATTAGGAAATAGGAAAGTATACCATCAGCATGCTGTAATACTTTTATAATATTCCAGAAAATTTTCAAACAGCAATATATTTATTAAAGATGTAGAGGATGGAAAAATTACATCTGTGATGTAATTGACATATAGAACTTTCAGCCAACTATTATTGAATACACATTTTCTTTAAGGATGTACAAGTCAGTTATGAAATTGACAATAAATCACGTATTAAAATGTGAACCAACATATCCCAAATTATAGACTTTATACAGATCAAAGTTTTTGCCAAAATGCAGTTATAAATCAAAAAAGTACAAAAAGATTAAAAACTGAAACTTTATAAATCTACATGTCATATATTGCTAAGTAAAATGAGTCCAAATGCAATCAAAATGGAAATTAGAGTACTCTAATGAAAATACTACCTATCAAACTTGTGAGATGCTGCTAAAACAGTATTTATAAGGAAATTTACAGTCTAAGGCACATATATTCAATAAGGAGGAAAACTAAACAAATAATAAAAAAGTAAATGCCTTAAGCATTTTGAAAATTAACATCAATATGCCACACAGAGTAAGTAGGAAGAAAACATAAGTAAATAAATGAAATAGAAAAACAAGACAAAGTAAGATTTTAAAAACTAAGAAAATGTAATTCTTTGAAAGGATTAATAGAGTTGACAAATCTTTAAGCTGAACCAAGAAAAATAGCTCACATAAATAAAAATATTAGAATATAAATGTTATAACTTCAACAACAGTAGGCATTAAAATATTAAAAATAAATTGTATATTCCCTAGAAAAATGCAAATTTTCAAAACTGACTTAAAATCCACATAATGTCTGTAATTATTAAAAATTGAATCAATAATTTAAAATTTCCCAACAAAGAAAACCCAAGTCTAAGAGCATTTAAATGTGTATTGTACTCTATCAGTCAATCAAGAAACAGTTCTAATATTTTACAAAGTCATAAAGAGAGTAAAAACAGTAGAGGGAGTAGAAAAAGAGGGAATTCAAATTAATTAATGCTAGTAAAAATTTAATTCCAGAATCAGGTGTAAAATTTCCCCAAATTCTAGTGATTGAAATAATAAGCATTTGTTATTTATTTTTGTGGTTCTAGAACCTCAGAGTTGCTTACCTAAAAGGTTCTGGCTCAGGATGTCTGTCTAAGCTACAGTCACCTCAGGACTTACCGGGAAAACTCTCCATTTTCAAGTTCACTCCGGTGGCTCTTGGCAGGCTTTTGAGTACATGCTGGTCACTGGAGGAAGACATTATTGCTTTCTGCCCCGTTCTCTTCATAGGGTTGCTCAGCACATAGCAACTTGCTTCTCCCAGAGAAAGGTATCTGAGAGAGAAGTATGAGTGAGAATAACCAAGAGAGAAGTCCAAGTCTTTTTAGAATCTGATATTGAAAATGACATCCCATCTCATCCTACAATACTCTGTCCAGAGAGAAAAGGATTACACAAATGTGTGAATTCAAGGAGGCATGGATTCATAGGAGAGAGACCACCGTAAAGGCCACCATACCAGATAAGGAAATTAAGAAGACTGCATGCAGGTTCATACACATTGACACAGAACTCCCTAATAAAATAATAGCAACTAGATTGCATCAGTAGTTTAAAGTGAAATTATATCCTACTGGACTTGCCCAGGAATACAAAGATGGTTTAAGATTATTTTTTAAAAAAAATTACATTATAATATATTATATTAACATTAAAAAGGTGGGAAGCAATTAAATGAATAGGTATAGAAAATAATCCTAAAACAAAATTCAACATTCATTCATGAGAAAAGTAGCATATTAGGACAAGGAGAGAACTTCCATAACCTTATGAACCATATCAGTCCAATATTTATAGGAAACATTATATTCAATGAGTAGGTATAAAAATCATTACACGTAAAATCAAGAAATAGACAAACACAGCCAATACCATTGATTAATATTCATATTTTTTAGTATTTATTCAATATTTTCCTGGAGGTCTTAGCCAACTCAGTAAGGTATGAAAAACAAAAAGATAGGAAAATAAGAAAAATTAATATTACTGTATTATATGATTATACCTATATACATAAAACTATAGAAAATTTTATAACTAAAAGTTAAGCAATTTTGTTGAGTATTAGGCAAGTATACAAAGTTCATTTTCCATTCCAGAAATAAAAGTTAAATGTGACAAAAAATTAGATAAAAATTATAGAAAAACAAATATAATGATATAGTAATTAATTTTTTAAAGACTACACATGGGCTCTATTAAAAAAGCTACAACTCTGATAAGGATTACATACAATTATCTGTATATTTGTAAGCTATTGCATACAAAAATAGAAGAACAAGAAAATACAAATCTTAAGGAAAATCACATCATTTAATATGAAAACATTTCACATTCTATCTTCATTTATCTCTTCTTTCACGATATTGATATTAAGCAAAATATTTTTTCAAATAAGTAAAAAATTTAAACCTTAGTCATGAAAAGATATAAGTTGGAGAGGTTTTCATGAAAAATAAACGCAGTTTTGAATGAATGTCTATTTAAAATATAAGAATACTTCAAGAAAAGTTGAGATACCAAGGGAATATTTCATGTAAAGATGGGCACAATAAAAGACAAAAATGATATGTACCTAACAGAAGCAGAAGATATTAAGAGGGGGTGGCAAGAATACACAGAAGAACTGTACAAACAAGATCTTCATGACCCAGATACCATGATCATGTGACCACTCAACTAGAGCCAGACATCCTGGAATAACAAGTCAAGTGGACCTTAGGAAGCATCACTATGAACAAAGTTAGTGGAGGTGATAAAATTCCAGTTGAGCTAATTTAAATCATAAAAAGATGATGCTGTGAAAGTGCTGCACTCAGTATGTCAGCACATTTGGAAAACTCAGCAGTGGCCACAGGACTGGAAAAGGTCAGTTTTCTTTTCAATCCCAAATAAAGGCAATGCCAAAGAATGTTCAAACTACCATACACAGTTGCGCTCATCTCACACACTAGCAAAGAAATGCTCAATATTATCCAAGCTGGGTTTCAACAATACATGCACTGAAAACTTCCAGATATTCAAGCTGGATTTAGAAAAGGCAGAGGAATGAGAGATCAAATTGCCAACATCTACTGGAGCATAAGAAAAGCAAAAGAATTCCAGAAAAAAAAAAAAAAAAAAAAAAAACATCTACTTCTGCTTCACTTGACTACGCTAAAGCTTTTGACTGTGCGGATTACAACAAACTGAATAATTCTTCAAGAGTTGGGAATACAAGACTACCTAACCTGCTTCCTGAAAAATCTATGCAGGTCAAAAAGCGATATGTAGAATCAGACATGGAACAATGGACTGGTTCCAGAGTCGGAAAGGAGGTCAAGGCTTATATTGTCACCCTGCTTATTTAATTTGTATGCATACTACATCATGCAAAATGCTGGGCTGGATGAAGCACAAGTTGGAATCAAGATTGCTGGGAGAAATATCAATAACCTCAGATATGCAGATGACACCACCCTTATGGCAGAAATTGAGGAAGAACTAAAGAGCCTCTTAATGAAACTAAAAGAGGAGATTGAAAGAGCTGGCTTAAAACTCAACATTCAAAAATCCAAGACCATCCATCACTTCATGGCAAATAGATGGGGAAACAATGGAAACAGTGAGAGACTTTATTTTCTTGGGCTCTGAAATTACTGCAGATGGTGACTGCAGCCATGGAATTAAATGACGCTTGCTCCTTGGACAAAAAGCTATGACAAAGATAGACAGCACAGTAAAAAGCACAGACATTACTTTGCCAACAAAGGTCCATCTGGTCAAAGCTATGGTTTTTCTAGTAGTTATGCATGGATCTTAGAGTTGGACCATATAGAAAGCTGAGCTCTGAAGAACTGATGCTTTTCAACTGTGGTGTTGGAGAAGACTCTTGAGAGTCCTTTGGACTGCCAGGAGATCAAATCAGTCAATCCTAAAGGAAATCCATCCTGAATATTCATTGGAAGGAATGATACTGAAGCTGAAGCTCTAATACTTTGGAGACCTGTAGAACTGACTCATTGGAAAAGACACTGATGCTGGGAAAGATTGAAGGCAGGAGGAGAAGGGGATGACAGAGGATGAGATGGCTGGATGGCATCACTGACTTGATGAACATGAGTTTGAGCAAGCCCTGGGAGTTGGTGATGGTCTGGGAAGCCTGGTGTGCTGCAGTGCATGGAGTCGCAAAGAGTTGGACATGACTCAGTGACTGAACTAAACTGAATAACATATTTTTAAAAATTGTTGATTATAAATTTTTGAAGGATGAAATCTTGTACTACAAACATAAATTAAAATAATACAGATGAGGGGAAGAGCCAAGATGGTGGAGGAATAGGACAGGGAGACCACTTCCTCCCCAAAAAGTTCATTGAAAGAACAATTGAACGCTGAGGGAACTTCACAAAACAACTTCTGATCGCTAGCAGAGGACACCAGCTGCCCAGAAAAGCAGCCCATTGTCTTCAAAAGGAGAACTAGAACAAATAATTTCTCAGTTTGTATGGAAATACAAAAAAACTCGAATAGCCAAAGTAATCTTGAGAAAGAAGAATGGAACTGGAGGAATCAACCTGCCTGACTTCAGGCTATACTACAAAGCCACAGTCATCAAGACAGTATGGTAGTGGCACAAAGACAGAAATACAGATCAGTGGAACAGAATAGAAAGCCCAGAGATAAATCCACTAACCTATGGACACCTTGTCTTCGACAAAGGAGGCAAGGATATACAATGGAAAAAAGATAACCTCTTTAACAAGTGGTGCTGGGAAAACTGGTCAACCACTTGTAAAAGAATGAAACTAGAACACTTTCTTTCTTTTTTTTTTTTTTAATTGTAGTGGATTTTGTCATACACTGAAATGAAAGAGCCATGGGTTTACATGTGTTCCCCATCCCAATTTACACTCCCACCTCCCTCTCCACCCGATCCCTCTAGGTCTTCCCAGTGCACCAGGTCCGAGTGCTTGTCTCATGCATCCAACCTGGGCTGGTGATCTGTGAAACTAGAACACTTTCTAACACCATACACAAAAATAAACTCAAAATGGATTAAAGATCTAAATGTAAGACCAGAAACTATAAAACTCCTAGAGGAGAACATAGGCAAAACACTCTCCGACATAAATCACAACAGGATCCTCTATGACCCACATCCCAGAATATTGGAAATAAAAGCAAAAATAAACAAAAGGGACCTAATGAAACTTAAAAGCTTTTGCACAAGAAAGGAAACTATAAGCAAGGTGAAGACAGCCCTCAGATTGGGAGAAAATAATAGCAAATGAAGCAACAGACAAATGGTTAATCTCAAAAATATACAAGCAGCTGCTGCAGCTCAATTCCAGAAAACTAAATGACCCAATCAAAAAATGGGCCAAAGAACTAAACAGACATTTCTCCAAAGAAGACATACAGATGGCTAACAAACATGAAAAGATGCTCAACATCACTCATTATCAGAGAAATGCAAATCAAAACCACAATGAGGTACCATTACACGCCAGTCAGGATGGCTGCTATCCAAAAGTCTACAAGCAATAAATGCTGGAGAGGGTGTGGAGAAAAGGGAACCCTCTTACACTGTTGGTGGGAATGCAAACTAGTACAGCCGCTATGGAGAACAGTGTGGAGATTCCTTAAAAAACTGGAAATGGAACTGCTATATGACCCAGCAATTCCACTTCTGGGCATACACACCGAGGAAACCAGATCTGAAAGAGACACGTGCACCCCAGTGTTCATCACAGCACTGTTTATAATAGCCAGGACATGGAAGTAACCTAGATGCCCATCAGCAGATGAATGGATAAGGAAGCTGTGGTACATATACACCATGGAATATTACTCAGCCATTAAAAAGAATACATTTGAATCAGTTCTAATGAGATGGATGAAACTGGAACCCATTATACAGAGTGAAGTAAGCCAGAAAGAAAAACACCAATACAGTACACTAACACATATATATGGAATTTTGAAAGATAGTAATGATAAACCTATATGCAAAACAGAAAAAGAGACACAGATGTGCAGAACAGACTTTTGGACTCTGTGGGAGAAAGCGAGGGTTAGATGTTTTGACAGAACAGTATTGAAACATGTATATTATCTATGGTGAAACAGATCACCAGCCCAGGTTGGATGCATGAGACAAGTGCTCGGACCTGGCGCACTGGGAAGACTCAGAGGGAGAGAAGGAGGTGGGAGGGGGATCGGGATGGGGAACACATGTAAATACATGGCTGATTCATGTCAGTGTATGACAAAAACCACTAGAATACAAAATAAATAAATAAATAAATAAATAAAAAGTACCAATGATTTGAAAAAAAAATACAGATGAATTTTATCCTTCGGAGTCAATTGCCATCGAATTTGCTTGGTTTGTACAACTAAAAAGAAAATCTGGAATTATTTTTCATACTCCATTCAACTGAAGAAGTTAATCACCTATTTGGAAATAGGATCCATATTTTGTATCCTCTACTTTGCATTCTTTTCCTTACTATATAACCTATACTACATTATCATAGGCAAAAAAAGAGAAAAGAAGCAGCATTTTGTGTACTGAAATGGAAGAGATTTACTGTTATTTGTTCAGAAGTGTGTGAACAAAAATGATGTGGCTCTAAGGATTTGTGCATGGATGTGTAACAGATTGACTGCACTTTAAAGGTGGCAATTCAAGTCACCAAAGAAATCTGAATTTTTAGGTTTATAATGGATTATATAAGAATTCAGTTAATGAAATTAAATAAGGTGAAATTTTAAAATTCATGTCCTTTACGTTTTAATTCATCCTTTTCTCTTTTTTATTTTGAAAGGATACTTTTTCCTTAACTATACTGAAAGTCAGCAGTATTGTTTAAGCACAGATCTTAATGGGTGTTAATGAAGCAGGAACAAAGATCTTCTGACAGATTCAGACTTCTCTATGGAAGATTTTCTTGCAGGGGATTAGTGCCAGTTATGCTTTCTTCACATTGATAATAAATTAAGATTATATGTTACTTCTCTTGGATTTTCCTTGCCTTATTATGATAATTGTTATGATGCTAATTAGCAAATTGTGTGTTTGTTCATCAGTTTAATTTATTTTGATTTTTTAAAGTAGAGGAACAAATTAGCATGGCATAAGACACAAAATCACCATAATAGCATAACAAGCAAAAGAAAATGAATGAATTAGCACATAGTTGAAGTTACTTGGAAGACTATTCTGTGTTTCCAGATGCAAGATGATAATTTATCCATTCTTCATGAAAATTTTCATTAAAATAAGCAATATTGTAGACCCTTCTGAAGTTTGAAATTATACTTAACATTTCTATGACAAAGGTGGGTTATTTTTTATTCAATAAAGGATTTCCTGCATTTTTCCATTGAAAATGTATACTGCTAGAGGTTTGTTTGTGCTAACATTCCAGAGAAACACCTCACATGCAGAATGTGTCTCCACAAATTATTTATTCAAGGTAGACTAATCAAGCACTATGCTAGTGTTTTATGTACAAGATTAAAACCATTAAAAACCCTATAAAATATAATTTATTTTACTAACACTATATTTTAGGAAAAATGAAATCAGATTGCAAACTCTTCATATATAAAGATACCTGGCATGTAGTAGTGTGCAATTATTAAAAAATGAATAAATAACTAAATGGATGAATGGTATCCTAATAACTATAAATGGCTCTTTCTGTTTTCATTGTTTCTGTTACATTGGTAGACTTAAGTTTCACAATGTATGTAGTGTGACAGTCTTTGATTTGCTTTGGGGTAGAATGTACTGAAAGGGAAGTGTAATCTCTGGGTGACCAGTCACACATTATAAAGGAATAGCATAAAATGACGTATAGAAATAAAAAGACAGTATTGGCAACCTGTCTGGCATATTATGTGCCAATTCTTTTCCCTTCAGGAAGTCTCTCTTTAGTGAATGTTCAGTCCAGTTGGTATAGGGATTTGATTTGTGACTGATGAAGGCAGCTTATGTCTGGGTGCCAACACAATCACCTGGAAAGGAAGGAGACTTGATGTCATATAGACCCATAACAAAACCTGATATTTACACAAAGACCTTTGGCAAGGGGCACCAATCCTTGAAGCCAATATACCTCTGCAATAAAATGTCTTAAGAAAAGAAGAGAGATTGGGATGCATTGTGTTCTTTGCTTTGTTTGATCAAGCTGGTGTCTAAAAGGAATTGATATCCTCACAGGCATAAATGGCTCTCTAGCTCATACTGAATTTAGGTTTATGTTGCTGATATCAATTTTCCTGAGAATTTATTCATTAAAATAGTTTTATTTTTTATTCCTTTAACAAAATAAGAGATTCTGAACTTGGCCTCTGAAACCCTCATGTTTGGCTCTCCTCCATAAAATAGAAGACCCAAGCATGACTTACAACTTACATAAAGCCTGAAATTTCTTTATTTGGAATGGGATTAGTGAATGTTAGCAAGAGTGGTTCAAATCCTTTTTCTGGGAAAGTTAAAATTTTAGAGTTAGCTAGTCCAAAAGGAATTTCCATAAGTTTCTCAATACAGTTTTATTAACCTCTTTACTGAATTGAATGATGTCCCTGCAAACTTTAAGTTCACTTGGAATTTCTGAATGTGACCTTTTGTGGAAAAAAGGGGCTTGACAAAGATCTTCAAGACTATGATAAGCCCCATATCCAATGTAAGTCATGTACTTGTCAGAGGAGGGAAATTCAGACACAGAAACACAGACACACAAGGTTACATAAAATTGAGACAAAGAAACAGATATCAGCAAGAGAAATTTAGGAAACAATCCCATTAACCGTCATATTAAAAAAAAAATTCTAGGCATGAATCTACTTAAGGAGGCAGGCAATGGCACCCCACTCCAGTACTCTTGCCTGGAAAATCCCATGGACGGCAGAGCCTGCTGGGTTGCAGTCCATGGGGTCGCGAAGGGTAGGACACGACTGACCCACTTAACTTTCACTTTTCACTTTCATGCATTGGAGAAGGAAATGGCAACCCACTCCATTGTTCTTTCCTGGAGAATCCTAGGGACGGCGGAGCCTGGTGGGCTGCCGTCTATGGGGTCACATAGAGTCGGACACGACTGAAGTGACTTAGCAGCAAGGAGGCAAAAGACCTGTACTCAAAAATTGTATGATAAGGATGATGATGATGATGATGATGAAAGAAATTGAAGATGACACAAACAGATAGAAAGATATATTGTGTTCTTGGATTGGAAGATTTAACATTGTTAAACTGATCATATTACTCAAGGCAATCTAAGGATTCAGTGCAATGACATTTTTCACAGACCTGGAGCAAAAATTTTTAAATTTGCATGGGAACTCAAAAGACCCCCAAATAGCCAAAATAATCTTGAGGAAGAAGAATGGAGCTGGACAAATCATCTTCTCTGATCTCAGACTATACTACAAAACTACAGTAAACTAAACATTATAGTATTAGCACAAAAACAGACACATAGATCAATGGAACAGGATAGAAAGTTCAGAAAGAAACCTAGGGACTTATGCTTAATTAATCCATAACAAAGGAGGCAAGAATATACAACATAGAATATACAACATAGCAGTCTCTTCAATAAATGGTGCTAGGAAAACTGGACAGCTAGAGGTAAAAGAATATAATTATTTTCTACACTTTATACAAAATTAACTCAAAATGGATTAAAAATGTAAACTCAAGGCCAGATACTATGAAACACCTAGAGGAAACTGAGGCAGGAGACTCTTTGACATAAATAATAGCAATATTTTTTTTAGATCCATCTCCTAAGGTAACGAAAAACAAAAATAAACAAATGTGACCTAATTAAATATAAAAGCTTTTGTATAGAAAAGAAACCATAAACAAAATGAAAACACAACCTATGAACTGGGAGAAAATATTTGAAAATGATGCAACTAACAAGCAAATAATTTCCAAAATATACAAATAGCTCATACAGCTCAACATTTAGGAAAAAAACTAATCAAAAAAGGGCAGAAAACCTAAAGAGACATTTCTTTAAAGAGATACAGATGCCCAACAGGTACACGGAAAGATGTTCAACATTGATAATTACTAAAGAAATGTAAACCAAAATCACAATGAGGTGTCACATTACACCAGTCAGAATAGCCATCATTAAAAGTCTACAGGTAATAAATTCTAGAGAAGATGTGGACAAAAAGGAACCCTCCTACACTGTTGGTGGGAATGTAAATTAGTAGAGCCACTATGGAAAACACAATGGAGAGGTTCCTTAAAAAACCAAAAGTTGAGTTATTATATGACCCAACAACTCCTCTCCTGAGCATACCTGGAGGAAACCTTAATTTGCAAAGTTACATGCACCCCAGTGTTTATAGAAGTACTATTTACAATAGCCAAAACATGGGAAAAAAACCTAAATGTTCACCAACGGGGCATGGATAAAGATGTGGGGTGTATACATTACATACACACACACATGCCCACATATACACAGACACAGAGAGAGACATAATGGAATATTACTCAACCATAGAAAAGAATGAAATAATGCCATTTTCAGCAACACAAATGAACCTAGAGATTTTATGCTAAGTATGTCAGAAAGAGACAACATATCATATTACTTGAATGCGGAATCTAAAATAGGACACAAATGAATTTGCCTATAGAACAGACATATGGACAAAAAGAACAACCTTGTGGTTGCCAAAGAGCTGTGTGGGAGGGATGGATTGGATGCTTGGGATTAGCAGATGCAAACTATTGCATATAAGATGGATAAACAACAAGGTATCACTGTATAGATATTCAATATCTTGTAATGACCTAAAGGGAAAATGATCTGGAAAAGAATCGATGTATACATATGTATACATATCAAGTATAGTTAATTTGCAACGTTTCAGGTATAATACCTGTAACACTTCAAGAAAAAAACAGTTAAGAGAAATGGAGACAAAGATGGGAACACCAAAGTTTTCTGATAATTAACCAAAGCTGGGGGAAGCAAAATTAGAATTCACTCCTCCCCCACCTGCCCACTGAGACTCCAGGGGAACCTGGTCTTGCTGACAACTCGATTTGAACTTCTAGGTTCTAGAACTGTGACACAAAGATTTTTGTTTGTTTCTTTTTTTTTTTTTTTAAGCTGCCTGTTTGTCTTAGGAAACAAAGTTAGACTTTAGTACTAAGAAGTTGAATGTTACTGTATCAAATACTCAGATGTGCAAGCATCTTCACTAAACACATGGAGATACTTTTCATTTGCACAAAGAATATATTCTCTTAAAGATAATGAATAGAGAATGGAAGTGTTTGCAAGCACATGATAGTAAAATCTAAACTACCTTGAAGAGACTGTTGGTAGACATACATGCATATTAAAAGTGACTCTGGTGAGTACTCAAAGAAATAAACAGAACTGTATAAAAGTTTCTACCACCTTAGAGTATACATATATTATTATAAAAAGAATGTTGCCAGAAACATGAATGACTTTTCTGGTGAGCTATCAGATGGAAAAGAGAAACATGTTATTGGAAATTGGAAGAAAAGCTATCCTTGTCATATTTGGCATAAAACAAGGCTAGATTTTTTTCTACTGTTGAATATAAAAAAATAAAACTTATATGTGGTTTACTTGGATGTTTAGCTGAGGAGATTTCTAATCCAGATTTAGAAGGTACAACCTGATTTCTCCTTCCTGCTTGTAGTATATTGTGAGAGAAAAGAAATAAATTGAGGAATTAACTGTTTAGTGAAAAGGAACCAGCACTTGATGATTTGGAAAGTTATCAGCCCATCCAGACAGCATGCTCTAGCAGGAGAGTCAAGAGTGTAGTTGAACAACTATTTACTAAGGTAACAGGCATGTGATTAGGCATGTGACTTATGTATCCAACAACAATCTCATTAAAAGCCAGGAATAAAATTAGGAGTTATCCAGAAAGAATCTGTGGAGAATCGTGGTGTCTAATGGCATGGATCAAAATTCACAGAGGGCAAAGAGGGTTTGAGCATTTTATACCAGTAGAAATATTTCCAGCCTGGACTTAAAGGAACAGAGATGGTATGGATATCTGTTGTTTTAAGCCACCAATTTTGCTTTAAGTTATCATATGAGTCCTAGAAAATGAATAAAACCTCTAAAAAAAGCAAAACTCCATTGGAAGACCTCATGCCTGAGGAAGGAATATGATCTTCCAAAATGGAGAGGAGATACTTGAGATTAGCTATATGTAACTCATTGTCTTGAAAAGTATCTCCAGCCGTCTTACACATTAAGAGAAGAGTTCAACTGGAAAGATACGTATGTTTATATCCATATTCAATACTATTGTCATATGTGTATCTATATATCCATATTTATAATTATATCTACAGTTATATCCCTCTGTAAAAGAATAAATGCATAATAATGCAAAGAAGAACAAAATGAAATAAGGACATGATATACTGAAAAAGGTAAAAATATGCAAAAGAGTTCAAGAACACCTGGGTTAGATCACATGTAGACACAGTGATTGATAAATTATAATGCCTATGGGTGCCAGAAAGACAAATTAAGTCAATGAAACACGTGGGATACTTATATATTATTGAAAGAAAGAAAGTGAAAGTGAAGTCGCTCAGTTGTGTCCGACTCTGCAACCCCATGGACTGTAGCCTACCAGGCTCCTCCCTCTTTGGGATTCTCCAGACAAGAGTCCTGGAGTGGGTTGTCATTTCCTTCTCCAGGGGATCTTCCAAATTCAGGGATCAAACCTGGGTCTCCCTCATTCCAGGCAGATGCTTTAACTTCTGAGCCACCCGGGAAGCCCCACACGTGTAAATATTTTCATTTATACAAAAAAAAAAAAAAAAAAGTGATCTTTGTGAGTCTTTCTAAAAACTATTATTTCACAACATTTTCTGATTCCATCAAAACTCATTTTCCCATTTTTGATTGAGGCATTGGTATAGCCACATGATCTTATGGCAATTACTTAAACTCTACAGTTATAGAATAAAAGAAGCCATAGACAGTACATAAAGTGATGAGCATATTTTATTTACAGAAAAAAAGTAGCAGGATTTGGACCATAAGCCCTAGTTTGCTGATCACTGCTTTATATGTCAACAAAATTAATAATACTTTTGTTCTCTACCAATGAAATGTGCAAAAACTTATGCAATATGGTACCTGACATTAAATTAGAAATCTAAGGTACACACATGTGTAATATGACAGTAGTCATATCAATAGATGGGCTTCTCTGGTGGCTCAGGCAGTAAAGAATCTGCATGCAATATGGGAGACCTGGGTTCAATCCCTAGGTCAGAAAGTCTCCTGGAGTAGGGAATGGCTACCCACTGCACACAAGAGCCTTATTAATTACCTGATTTTGCAAAGAACTTAAATAATTCTTTGCTAGGCTTTTTTGTTACTGTAGCCCTGTTACACATCACACACACACACATACACACTTCGTAATGTTAAAAGATATTTGATTAAATATAGGAATACTTAAAGGCTCTTTTAGAATAAAATGAGGCTGTATTAAAGAATAGGACTGCTAAAGTCAACTACCTTGTTTTTCATCTTGATTCCTTTATTTATTACCTGAAAATGGGAAAGTTCCTTAAATTCTTAATTTCATTCTTTTAACCTATAAGATGGATAATACATATATCTACTTCATAGAGGTTCTGTGAGAACTAAGGGCTCAGCATAGATGAGGCATATCACTGATACTTGAATTAATTTTGATGTTTTGTATCATTAATCAATAGTAAGTGAAAGTGAAATTCACTCAGTCATGTTGGACTCTTTGCGATCCCATGGACTATACAGTCACAATGAGTCAGACACAACTGAGTGACTTTTACTATACAGTCCTTGGAATTTTCTAGGCCAAAATACTGGAGTGCTTTCTCTTCTCCAGGGGATCTTCCGAACCCAGGGATAGAACCCAGGTCTCCCACATTGCACACGGATTCTTTACCAGCTGAGCCACAAGGGACGTCCAAGAACACTGGAGGGATAGCCCATGCCTTCTCCCAGGGATCTTCCCGATCTGGGAATCAAACCGGGGTCTTCTGCATTCCAGATGAATTCTTTACCAAATGAGCTATCAGGGAAGCCCAAATCAATAGTAAGTGGCAACCATATATATAAAGAATGTTAGACCTAATTCTAAATTTGTACGCTCATGGTTAATACCACTGTAATAATTTTCACTTTTCAAACAACTCAAGCTGGATTATCATCTGTATTGGTTTCTGTTTTCTGTTGGCAAAAGCTTTTAACTTCTAAATACATAAATATTGTACAGAGGCTATAGTTAACTGAGAAATTTAAGTATAACACAAGTTGTAATAAGTCAACATTACTATGTATACCTAGCAAAGCAATTCACACCAAAATGTGAGAAATATTTAATAATTGAAAATTGATCATAATCTAATCTTCAACAAACACTACAAATTTTCATAGTATTTTTTTGTATTTTTCTTTGAAAGTAAACCAATATGAGATGCTTCTTGAATATCATCTCACAAATTGAAGAAAAACTACTTAAGTTCATATTTAACAGATTATAGTTAACTTACTTTAGTTCATAAATATAAATCATTAATAAATAAAAAATCATAGGCCACAGCAACAAAAGCAGTACATGCTTAAAGTCTGGAAAAATTATTCCATTTTCATGCTATGGTTAGGCATTTAACAATTCTTTTCTCCAGTGAATAATACAAACTTTCCATTTCAAATATGAATCCCTTGAGGATTAGGATTTTGATAGCTGAGTTATTTTCTGGTTTATGAAGCCACTGCCTTTGTGAGAACTTACAAGCTATAAAACGGCATAAGCCCATTGGTTGCTACAAGTCACCAAATCATTATTCTCAAAACCTGGAACACAGTTATTCATGTACCATTTAAATATTTTACTACTTAATATATTTCAGTTCAATAGTGAATCAGATTCTCTATCATATCAAAGTAAAGGGATGTTCTCTAAACATGGTTAAATATGTGAATGATTTGTAAGCTATTATTAACAAGGAGCAGAATTTAAATTTACAAATTTTGAAAGGTATTACTCTTGAGCCAGCTAGGCAACACATGCTACTATAAAAATGCCTCAAGGTCTTCAGTGAGGGGATATCTATTTAATGCAAAAGACAAGACAGTAAACAGCATGGTGGAACAGTGTAAGTCAGGCAGCCTAAAACTAGGTGTGTGCTTAGTCCTCAGTCATGTCCAACTCTTTGCGACCCTTCTGTCCATTGCGGATTCTCCAGGCAAGAATACTGGAGTGGGTTGCCATTCCCTCATCCAGGGGATCTTCCCAACTCAGGTATCAAACCCAGGTCTCCCACAGTGCAGGTAGATTCTTTAACATCTAGATAGTAGACCAGAATTGAAGGAGTGGTGGCCTTTGTATTCCAAAGCCTGAATGAACAACCTCAAAGGATTGCAGGAGTGTACTGTGGACTGAGATCAAATATAAATGCAGTAACATTCTTGAAGCCTGTAGTCTTATAATTCAAGAGATTTCTTGTCAAAAACAAATGTCTTCTGTTACAGACATTATATGTTTTTTAGTGCCACTAGACTCAAAATCAACCTGCTTGGTCATTACTAGCCTGATACTTAAATAGTTCTTAAACCTAAAGATCTGTTCTGAAGATTAGGCATTAGGACTTGTAATATTCCCACTCATCACTTTCATTTGGACTTTGAACTACAGTGATCTTAATAAAACTCAATACTTGCAATTTAAAACAACTGTAAAATAACTTGTATATGTGTATGTAGACATAAAAGTTATGGAAAGAATCCCCAGGACATCACTTGGTAAAAATATTTGCAATTAAACAATGTGAAGGAATTTATAGCAATTAATTGATGTGTTTTAATTTGTTTGATATTGAAAATATATATTAATAGAATAAACTTACTTAAGAAATCCTGTGATAAGATGATGAAACTCATTAATTTCTAGATATGAATGAGTGAATTGGAAACAAGTGAGGACATATGCATTTGTCTTATAGTTTAGTTGCTATAAATAATATTTTAGCATTTATTCACACTCATGTGTTGGGTGGAGAGAGAGAGAGAGAAGATGTGTGAGAGAGAAGAAAGCTGTACAGAAGAAGAAAAAGTATCCTAACTAAGACCAAGAGAATTATGACTCTTAAGATAGTCACAGTCATAGTAAGGAAGAAAAGTGCTGTCCATGCATGCTCAGTCATTACAGTCATGTCTGACTCTTTGCAACTAACTCAATGGGCTGTAGCCCAGCAGGCTGTCCATGGGGTTTTCCAGGCAAGAATACTGAAGTGGGTTGCTATGCCCTCCTCCAGGGGATCTTTACATCCCAGTGATCGAACTGGAATCTCCTGCTTTGCAGGTGGATTCTTTACCACTGAGCCACTGGGGAAGCCCAAGAGAAGTGCTAAGAGGTCAGTTATTATGAGTAATAGAAATTCCATCTTCCATGGGCTTGTGTTTCTTTATTAGGAACATTAGAGTTTGACATTAGGAACTCTAAGGAAGTTTCAGAATTTGACAAATTTTGGTTAAATCTTATTCCCGCTGTGTGCGTGCATGCCAAGTCACTTCATTGGTATCCGACGCTATACAACCACATGGACTGTAGCCTGCCAGGCTCCTCTGTCCATGGGATTCGCCAGGCAGGAATACTGGAGCGGCTGCCATTTTCTCCTCCAGGGGATCTTCCTGACTCAGGATGCAACCTGAGTCTCTACTGTCTTCTATATTGTTTTGTGGTTGTTGTTGTTGTTTAAACACTAGCGCCAGCTGGGAAGCCCTTACTGCTTCTACTTACAGCTTTGTTTACTTGGCTAAATTTATTAAACAATTTGAGATTTTATTTCTTCAGCTGTAAAATTGGAATAATTTTAACTACCTCAACTAATTATTATAAAAATTAAATGAAATAACATTGGCTGTTCTGGTGACTTTAAAATAGCACTTGGTATATGTTTAATGTTGGTGATCTTTCTATTTCTCTTAACTAATGACAATTAGGATGATACACAGAATTCAAGATTCACAAGTCAACAGTTGGGATTATGTTTGTGTTGATTTGTATAATAATCCTACTATTAATGTGACAGGCCTTTTCCTTTTGGGAGGCTTCTTCCTATTGATTTAGTCATTATTTCTTGTCATCAATTGAAACCTCAGTCTCTTTCACATGAATAATAGCAGGAAGCTAGTGTCCTCACCATAAAGTGTTGTTACTTAAATATATAGCTTATTATGTATAACCTCATTTGTTGAGTTATTATAATCCTGATAATGTATAGAAGTCTTAGATTTTCAATTTATATCATTTTCTAAATTTGTTACTATGTTTAAAAGTAATTTGGGGCTATACATCTCATTGTGGTAAATACATAAAAAGTGTGTCCTAAATTTTCGCAGCGGATGAAGCTTTAGTCATAGTGCTGTGAAATTTCTTCCCAATTGACCTGAATGTGTTCTTTTTATATAAAACTTCAAACTTTGCCATCATCTAGCTCATGGATTTTATCTTGTATGTATAATTCCCACTGGACTCTGTTAATGTCTTGTTGAAATTCTGAACTATTCTGTGTATGAGAATAAAATGACTTGATATGTCATTTTAATGTCTGAATCAACATAGGAATTGATGAGAGTCTAGTATCTAGCCATGGCTATTTCCTTTTCCAAATATTTACAGAGTCTTTTTTAAATAGTCCATTTGAAGATTTTGTCTAGATTCAGGTTCACTGGTCTGAAAATTTTTCTATTATTTTTGCCCTTTCAAAACTTGAAATATCATCCACCATATCTTTTCTTTCACATTTTCTAGCTGGCCATGATTACTCAAAAATACTACCAATGGCTTTATAGTCTCACTACAACTCTTCACAGTGACCTGGTAAGATTGTTTCTGTGGCTGGAGATTGAATTCACTAAAGAACATGTAAGTTTCTTTTACTATCCCCTCAATCATCTTTGGCTTCTGTTCAGATTATATATTTATCCTGCTTTTTCTAGGCTGAAGAGTCTGCTCCTTGACAGAGACAAGGGAAGTAAAATTCAGGCCTTATACCTCCCTCTGTCTGCTAAATTTAGTCTGAGCTGTAAGTGTATCCTTTCTTTGCCCTTCTTAATCTAGTACACCTAACAACATCTCATTCCCCCTTCCCTTTTCTATCTTATTTTTCATTAGACAAGCCATTCTGGGTAGCATACTTGACACAGTATATATCATACTTCTTTTCAGAAAGGGGTCAATCCTTAAGTATAGATAAAGATGTCTGGCATATAATTTTAACTGTAATGTATACTCAGATGTTTGTTCTCTGATAATTATTAGAGATGTTGGCTATTTTCCATGTCAAAGAAAATATTATCTGGATTTCCTTAAATATGGTATGAATGAGTAACTTTGAAAGGATTTGTGCATTCCAACTTTGGTATTTTGAGTTTCCCCAGCAAAATTATATGATGGTATATCCAAAAGTATTCTAAGGATTCTGAAAGTAAAAATGAATAATCTCTATCTTATGTAGTTTTTTCCTGGGAAACAGACTCTGAGATGCAAATCTGCAAGCTTGTAGTGATTAGGGATTATCCTCGGCATCACCTCCTATGACAAAGTGAAGGACAAGAGACTGGATGAGAGGAGGTTGTAATGCTATTCAGGAAGGTCTGAATCTGAGCTGTCCTTGTTTTAGGCAACATGATCAAGATTTCACATCCCTCTGTTGACCAGACGCAGGTGAAGACAGACCCTGGGAAGAGAAGAAAACCTCAGACGTGGCAGTTCCCTTTGGTTGAGGTGAGTTTTTTTTTGTTTGTTTGTTTGTTTATTTATTTATTTTTAATGAACACCCCAATCCTAAGTGTTATCTGGAAGGAACACCATATCAGCTACTGTAAATTACCCTTTTCACTACAAAGACCCATTTCCTTCATAAAATCAACTGATCCCATATTTGGCCAGATCCTCTGGGATTCTGATTAGTTCCTATTACTGGGGAAACTAACAGGAGAAAAGTTAATGGGACAAATCACCCAGGGTAGTGGTCTTAAGAATACAACTGATACTTATTTTTTTCTGTATTCTACTGTTCATACTAGAGTTTCCTCATCTGTTTAGAATCTCTGATGGTCTCAGTGTATTATCCCTAGAGCATCCCTTATGTCTGTTGTAAATGGAGTGGCTTTTGAATTCTCTTACTGCTGTTAAATTGTGGTTTTCTAGCTCTAAGCTGTGTATCTGTTCTGGAGTGTCAGCTTCTCAGAGCCCTTGAGAAGTTCTATCATTTCTGCTTTCAAAAGGTAGGTTATCAATCACTGCTGCTTCCAAGAGCCATCCTAGCTTTGGATTAGTACAGTTAGATGGGGCCTCATCAGGCTGTTAAATTCCATATTGTGGGAGAGTACCCCCATATTGATAAATTGTCATTTATCCAACTTTGTATAACACCCTCTTTGATCAAGCATGTTGTCTTTACTCCATTGTCACATATACAACAAATCTATTACATTGTAGTTACTTCTCTCCTAGCAGACTTGCATTTTCCTGATCAAACTCTATTGCTAATTAATTCGAGTTATCGGTCAAGTGGCTGGGATGAAAGAAGAGGATAGAGCCTGGAGCAGAGTGACATATTGTCAGTAAAGGCAGGGGACTCTGAGTCATCTTCAAGGAAGGAGAGGATGCTAGTTTAACTGAGAGAGGTGGTTCACTTCTGTAATGCCAAAGGGTTCAGAAGGACTTCAGGTTTTAAAAATTTTGAGTATGACAATCCTAATGCTCCTACTCCAAATATGAGTCTCACTAATTTTTAGCCAAGATCCTGATTTCAATAGATTAGCTATACTATTCTTATAAGAAAATTGTAGGCAGTATCTTAAATTTTCTTTTCTCTGGTTGTGAGGAACAGTAGTCTCTTTAATAAGCTCCCATGGGGACCATGCTGCCCTCACATTTTACCTTGAGTTGATTCAGTTCAGTTAAGTTCAGTTCAGTCGCTCAGTCATGTCTGACTCTTTTCAACCCCATAAACTGCAGCACGTCAGTCCTCCCTGTCCATCACGAACCCCCGGAGTTTACTCAAACTCATGCCCATCAAGTCAGTGATGCCATCCAGCCATCTCATCCTCTGTCGGCCCTTTCTCTTCTTGCCCCCAATCACTCCCAACATCAGGGTCTTCTCCAATGAATCAACACTTCACATCAGGTGGCCAAAGTATTGGATTTTCAGCTTTAGCATCAGTCCTTCCAATGAACACCTAGGACTGATCTACTTTAGGATGGACTGGTTGGATCTCCTTGCAGTCCAAGGGACTCTCAGGAGTCTTTTCCAATACCACAGTTCAAAAGCATCAATTTTTCAGTGCTCAGCTTTCCTCACAGTACAACTCTGAC
Organism: Hydropotes inermis; assembly: GCA_020226075.1. NCBI lineage: Eukaryota > Metazoa > Chordata > Mammalia > Artiodactyla > Cervidae > Hydropotes > Hydropotes inermis. Next base: position 8,785,689 of record CM035298.1, on the reverse strand, counting down.
ATCCATACATGACCATTGGAAAAACCATAGCCTTGACCAGATGGACCTTTGTTGGCAAAGTAATGTCACTGATTTTCAATATGCTATCTAGGTTGGTCATAACTTTCCTTCCAAGGAGTAAGCATCTTTTAATTTCATGGCTGCAGTCACCATCTGCAGTGATTTTGGAGCCCAAAACAATAAAGTCTGACACTGTTTCCACTGTCTCCCCATCTACTTCCCATGAAGTGATGGGACCAGATGCCTTGATCTTAGTTTTCTGAATGTTGTGCTTTAAGCCAACTTTTTCACTCTCCTCTGAGTTGATTAGTGATCACCTCTTATTTTCCTCCAAAACATGTGTATATATCTCCAAAATGTATCCTCAGTTTCCATAGTCCTTAAAAGTACTCCCCCCCCCTAACTGAATAAACACCTGGGATATTCTATCTAGCAGTGCATTTATTTACTTTGGTATATAAATCCTAGTTTATCATCAATGAGAACTTAAAAAATTTCACCAAGACTACATGCCAAGCAAGGACTGTCAGCATTCCTTTTACCAGTGAGGTAACTGAGTTCAAATCAAACTTCCAAAAGCCAGTTTAGTATCTGCTTCCTATAGTGACTCTGCTATTGAATGTTGTAGGTAAGATTTCCAAGATATCAGAATCTGAAAATAGGTTTATTATCCCAGTTTGCTCTTAGAAACACCTATGAGAGAGTGAGGGTGGCAAGACTGAAATAAGAAAGGAAAAAAAAATGAACTTTGATACAAAGGTAACAGAGAATTCAACCAATCTCATTGGGAGCACTGAAGTTTGGATCATCCTTCAGTGATGTTCTGGATCCAGTATTCAGATGCAGACTGACCTCAAGACAGGGCATCCTTGGAAGAGGAAGCTCTCTTGTTCAAGGGAATTCTGAGCTATTAGCTGATAGCCTTTTGCTTTCCTAGAGTCTGAAAGAAGGAAGGTCTCAGACTGTGAGTGATCATTTGGTCAGTGAAGTTCAGCATCCACTATCTGATCTTATGATGTTCACAATACTACAGAATAAAACTTGTTTCTTTGGGGGTAAAAAATAGCATACTAGAACAATATAATGAAATGTACTATTTTCAGTCCATATGATAATGATATATTGAATGAAACATCAATCTCAAATAATATATCTATAAAATTTTTAATTTCTTGTTAAAAATGTTCTTTTTCCATTCATCCTGTTTTCAAAGAACACTGAAATAATATCAATTATCATGCTTTCAGCTTCAGGTAACAGACCACCTAGAAAGCAACTTAAATAACACAGATTTCTTATCAGTGACATGTAAGACAAGCATTTTAGAAGGTTAGTTCAGAAACTCAACATATTGACAGGAAGCTGTGTGTTAGTTAGTTGCTTAGTCATGTCCGACTCTTTGCAACCCCATAGACTGCAGCCCACCAGGCCCCTCCATCCATGGGATTCTCTAGTTAAGAACAGTGGAGTGGGTTGCCATTTCCTTCTACAAAAGAAACTCTAGAAAGAAAGAAAGTGAAGTGGCTTAGTCGTGTCTGACTCTTTGCGACCCCATGGACTGTAGCCTACCAGGCTCCTCCATCCATGGAATTTTACAGGCAAGAGTACTGAAGTGGAAGCTAGGGGCTTCTATATTTTAACCTTGCTCTTGGTGATGCTGCAAGCATTGCATCCTGACAAATGTGGATGGAGGAAAATGCTTGTCCTTCATCTCTCCATTCATGTTAGAGACTAAATATTTTTCCTAAGTCCTTTATGTTCATTGTCTAGCAATTTTTCACTTAACTACTCCTGAAATTTCAAATAGGGATGAGATCAGTACACTTAGCTTAAGTCAATTAATTGATTGCCTGGAACAGGACATATTGTTTCCCACCCCAACTAAATCAGCATCTATATGGAAGGAAAAGGGGAAATAGATGTAGAATAGGCAACTGATTTTTTTTTTTTTTTTTTTTTTGTCACAGTGACTGTAGGGGAATTGAGTTGATGTAAATCAGGATGAGATGTTCACATTTAAAGAATGATAGAAGAATGGGTAGGACTGTATTAAACAAAATTTTATTAACTTGCATAGCAACAATTTTTTTAAATGTTATATAGTACATTGCTTCAGGAGAATTTGAGTAAACTAAATGTCTTGGTGATCATTATATGGCATATTATTTACTATTTTGCATTAATATACTCCTAATTTGCCAACAAAGGTTCGTCTAGTCAAGGCTATGGTTTTTCCAGTGGTCATGTATGGATTTGAGAGTTGGACTGTGAAGAAAGTTGAGTACTGAAAAACTGATGCTTTTGAACTGTAGTGTTGGAGAAGACTCTTGAGAGTCCCTTGGACTGCAAGGAGATCCAACCAGTCTGTCCTAAAGTAGATCAGTCCTGGGTGTTCATTGGAAGGACAGATGCTGAAGCTGAAACTCCAATACTTTGGCCACCTCATGTGAAGGGTTGACTCATTGGAAAAGACCCTGATGCTGCGAGGGATTGGGGGCAGGAGGAGAAGGGGATGACAGAAGATGAGATGGCTGGATGGCATCACCGACTCAATGGACATGAGTTTGAGTAAGCTCTGGGAGTTGGTGATGGACAGGGTGGCCTGGCCTGCTGCTATTCATGGGGTCGCAAAGAGTCGGATACGGCTGAGCGATTGAACTGAACTGAACTGAAATTTATCATCATTTCAACATGTGACGTCAGTATGTCAGTTTAAATTTATGACAAGTAAACGTTCTTTTCAATACTGTTTCCCTCCACAAGTATTCAAAATATTCTATTGTTTCAGGAAGATGATGGAGTATATAGCTCATTGCTGAGAGTACATTACTTTTGTTTCTCTCTGTCCTATAACCCACAAGCAGACACTGTACCTTTGTCCTCTGATAGGCATAGTCTTTAGCTAGGACATATATGTTTTTCAAAAGTTAATTTCAAATGTATTTATGAATGAATGAATCCAATGTGTCTTTTGATTTCTCTTGCCCTCTTCTTATGGCTCTCTGAAACAACTGAGTGTGACTTCCTACAGACAAAGTACATCAGCCTGGAGCATTTTGGCTTTTGTCATCTAAGAATTCCCCACCCCCCCCCCTTTTTTTTTTTGCCTGCACTGGACAACATGTGGGATCTTAGTTCCTCAACAAGCAATTGAACCTGCATTCGAAGCACAGAGTCTTCACTGGACTACAAGGGGAGTCCCAGAACTCTCTGCTCTTTAACAATTTTTCTTCATTCTCACTTCTTTGACTTTACTTCTTTGCTTTCATAAGTAAAGCAACATTCATTTGAATGAGACTGCAGGTTTCTCACCTGCTCCTTCTCAGCTCAGCTTGCCAACTGAGTGGTAGAGAGGTTTAGGTTTAACACCTTTTACTCTAAGATTTTAAGTGTATTTTCTTCTACATTTAATCTTTATAACAATCTGAACTTTTAAACAGTAAACAAATCAATATTCAGAAAGATTTGCTTTTCCATAAGAATCTCTCCAAAAGGGGAACTTCTATGTACATTGAAATTTCAATCTATATATGTTTCAATAAAAAGTAGTTACTCTTTTGTATTATTTTCTCCTTCCATGGTAATGTTTTAAGAAGACTCTCTACAATTTTATACTTTTTGAAGAGACTGCTTAATGATTATATTTTCATCTCACAATATTAAGATTTAAATGTACATATGGGTATATCACATATAATCTGAACAATGGCTAATATAATTTTTAAACATTTAAAATATGCTGTATTTGAATTCATTCACTAATTTATTCATCCCCCATCCATGAGTTAGATATTGGGAACACAAATAAGAAATTCAACATTAAGTGCAAATTAATGTGGAAGATTCTGTAGTGAAAAATCATGTATCAATCTATTCCACTTAAGTAGACTTCCTCCAATTTAAGTTTATGAAATAATCAATTATTTCCATGAAGACAGGATATTGTTGCAATGCTACAGCCATGTACTCTTACAAAGCATTATGATTATTTTCATTAGAACAAATTGATTCTGGGTTGTTTATTCTCAAGATCAACAGGAATCATTGAAGATTTATAGTCATGAGTAACATAATCATTTAAGTTAATCCTGTGGTGTTGTAGATGATGGATCAGAGAAGGAGTGGCAGGGTAAGGAGAAAAGTTAAGGAATAACACTGACCCAACAATGGCCAGATAATCTACCGTTTAGGTGCCTGGAGAGGTGCCTAAAACTTCCTTATATTGTGTAGTTTCAGAGGAAGACTAACAAGCTGAAGAAGTTCAGCTATCATGTAGTTGTACTGCAATGATTTCAGGCACCAATTAACAGAGCCAGTAAGCACTACATGCTATTGAATCAAATGACTTGAATGTATACCCAGTTCTTCCACTTAATCTATGCCCTTAGACAGGATATCAACTTTCTACACCTCTGTTTACTCATTTGTAAAATAAAATGAATTAGAGTAGGTACCCCATTCGCCATTACTCATAATGTGATGGTAAAGATTAACTTAGATTAAACCAGGAATCCTTATAATGACACTGAGCAGACACTTCATCATTATTGTTTTGGAGATGAGTTTATTTCATGCTTCACATTCTGTTCTATGAAGTAAAATCTTTTACTGAAACAATTGTGATCCAACTTTTACATTTTTTTTGTTTCATGTTTTTCATGCTGTTCTCATATTTCTGTTCCTTCTATTTTATCTACAAAACCTTATATTTCCCTTAAGTTGTAAGTTCTGCACATAAAAGACTGATATATTCTGACATATTAGCATTCACTCTGGAAATAGCCTCTATAATCTTGAAAGGATAAATATATAAGTGAAAATTATGACATATTTTACAATTACTTTGAAACTGTTCAATATTTGTTATTGCATTAGCTATTTCAACTTCATAAATTACTCTTTCCATCATTTTCAAGCATGTTTCAATCATAACTCTCAGAATCTGGTAACTTGACACTTATTTAAATCATTTAATTAGTATCTATGGTAATTTGTCTTCAAACATAACTTATCAGGGTATCTTTGAAATACTGTTTTAACTTACTTTACAAAAAACACTGTTTTAATGATTTCTAAGACTACCGTATTAGATAAAACCTTGTGGTATTCTTTTCTCTTTAATCTGTAGCATCCCTATTTGATTCTTTGAATTTCCATCTTTCTGCTTATGTTGCCCATTTGTTCTTGCATGTTGGTTACTTTTTCCCATTAGAAAAGAAATGGAAAGAACACATTTAGCACATTAATAATAGTTATTTTAAATTTTTAGTCTGATAATTTTAAAATACTTGTTTTATCTGAGTTTGGTTCTAATGTTTTCACTGTCTCTTTAATCTTTGATTTTGCCTTTTAGTATGCATCACCATTTTTTGTTGAAAGCCAGACATGATGCACTCAGTAAAAGGAAATCAGTAAACAGAGCTTTAGTTACAGTGTTCAGCTGTGGGGGGAAAGGAATCACCATATATTCCTATGCTAAGACTTGAGTCTTTCAGTGAGTCTCTACCATGGGGATGTGAACTTCATAAGCACTCTCTGTTTGTTCCCTGATGAGCCCCTTTCTCCTCCAACGCCATCATTAGGTGGGACAGGATTGCTGAGAGGAGACTGGAATTTGATAATTCTTTTTCTCCATGTTCAGCTAGACTTTGATAAAACTCCAATAGTTTCTGGCAAAATAGATTCTCTTGAGGGAAGTTCTTGTTAGAAGAATGACATGCCCTGGTGCATTTCAAAATAGTTACTTTTCCTCATTTACTTCTGGAATCATCAGAGGATTCCCGCCCCCCTCCCCACCCCTGATTGTCACCAAAAGGACTTGGGAGAGATCCTAGAGGTAAATCTCAGAAGAGTGTGGAGGTACTCCTAATCTTGTTATCCCTGGAAGTTTTAACTTTTATAATTGTCCACATTGAGCCTCCAGCAATTTGTTAGTTACAATTCAGGTTTTCCCATTTTGGCATTGGTTATCCCAGATGTTTATGCTTGTGGATTTCTTTTCTGGTAGGTTGGGATTCAATGTATCTACCTATTTTTCTCTCCAGGTTGGGTGACAGTGGCTTAACCTATGAGAGAGCTTCTCAGATGGATCTAAAAAGTATTCATTTTTAAGTTTTTGTTCTATTTTCAAAATTTTAGTTCTTGAAATTGAGTGATGACTTCTAAACTCATTGCATTCTGGACAGGAAAATGGAAGCCTATTATTTTCTTTATAGATCAGTTATGATGACACATTTAGCACATTAGCTAAGGTAATAAGGAAAAATTAAAGTTAGTTGAAAAACATAAACTTGAAACTTATCTGCTAGCTTAAAATATAGAAAACAAGATGAATATCCAAGGAATGTATAAAGTAAAAGAATTATGTTCATGGTAAAAGCTCTTAACAATTTAGATATAGAAGAACTGTACCTCAACAAAATAAAGGCCATATATAACAAATGCACAGTTCACATCATACTCAAGAGTGAAATATTGAAAGGTTTCCATTTAAGATCAGGCATGAGATAATTTTATCACCATTATTCAACATAGTATGGAGGTCCTAGCCAGAGCAATTCTTAGCAGAAAAATAAAAGGTATTAAAATTTAAAAAGAACAAATAAAATGGTCTCTATTTGCAGATGATATGATTTTATATATAGAAAATTTGAAAGAATCCAAAAAACTGCTAAATAGACTAAAATTCTATAAATTTACAGGATACAAAATAACATACAAAACCCAGTAGTTTTTCTACACACTAGTAATGAATAATCTGAAAAAGAAAGAAAGAAATCATATCTCATTTATGATAGTATCAAAAAGTATAAAATACTTAGGATATACATGTATTCCCCAAGGCTGATTCATGTCAAAGTATGACAAAAACCACTACAATATTGTAAAGTAATTAGCCTCCAACTAATTAAAAAAATAAATAAATAAATAAATAAATAAATTTTAAAAAGTATAAAATACTTAGGAATAAATTTAACCAAGGAGATGAACACTCTCTACACTGGGAATTACAAAGCATTAATAAAAGAAATTAGATAGACACAAAAAGTGGAAAGCTACTCAAGTGCTTGGAAAATATTTCTAAAATCTCCAGAATAGTCAAAGCCTTCATAGAATCAAAGAAATCCCTACTAAGATTCTAAAAGTATTTTTATAGAAGTAGGAAAGATAATTCCTAAAATTGATAGGGGCCCACAAAAGATCTTGAATACCCAAAGCAATCCTGAGAAAAAAAGAACAAAGCAGGAAGCGTGACACTTCCTGATACCAAGCTACATTATAGTGCTGTAGTAAGCAAAACTGTATGGTAGCAGGAAAAATCAGATACATACCCAATGGAACTAAATCAACAGCCCAGAAATGAAACCATGCATCTACAGCTAATTAATATTTTATAAGAGAGGCAATGATATTCATTGTAGAAAAGACAGTCTCTTCAATAAATGGTGCAGGGAAAATTTAATATCCATATCAAAAAAATTTAAACTAGACCCTTATACCACTCACAAAAGCTAACTTGAAATGGATTAAATGAATGGATTAATGAATCCTGGAATCATAAAATCACTAGAAAATCATGTCATTTTACTGTACATCTTAAAACTTATACTCTGCTATATATCAATTATATCAAAATAAAACTGAAAAAATAGCAAAAGAATTAAAATGAATATGAGGATGCTTCAGTTCAGTTCAGTTGCTCAGTTGTGTCTGACTCTTTGTGACCCCATGGACTGCAGCATCCCAGGCTACCTTGTTCATCACCAACTCTTGGAGCTTACTCAAACATATGTCCATCGAGTTGATGATGTCATCCAACCATCTCATCCTCTGTTATCCCCTTCTCCTCCCACCTTCAATCTTTCCCAGCAACAGGGTAGTTTTCAGTGAGTCACTTGTTCACATAAGATGGCCAAAGTATTGGGGTTTTAGCTTCAGCATCAGTCCTTCCAGTGAATAGTCAGGGCTGATTTCCTTTAGCATGGACTGTTTGGATCTCCATACAGTCCAAGGGACTCAAAGAGTCTTCTCCAACACCACAGTTCAAAAGCATCAATTCTTTGGTGCTCAGCTTTCGTTAGAGTCCAACTCCCACATTCATACATGACTACTGGAAAAATCATATCTTTGACACTGAAAGATGAACTCCCCAGTTCGATAGGTACCCAATATGCTACTGGAGATCAGTGGAGAAATAACTCCAGAAAGAATAAAGAGATGGAGCCAAAGCAAAAACAACACCCAGTTGTGGTTGTGACTGTTAGTGGAAGTAAAGTCTGATGCTGTAAATAGCAATATTGCGTAGGAATTTGGAATGTTAGGTCCATGAATCAAGGCAAATTGGAAGTGATCAAACAGGAGATGGCAAGAGTAAACATTGACATTTTAGGAAACAGTGAACTAAAATGGACTGTAATGGGCGAATTTAACTCAGGTGACCATTATATCTACTATTGTGGGCAAGAATCCCTTTAGGAGAAATGGAGTAGCCATCACAGTCAACAAAAGAGTACAAAATGCAGTACTTGGATTCAATCTCAAAAACAACAGAATGATCACTGTTCATTTCCAAGGTAAACCATTCAATATCACAGTAATCCAAGTCTATGCCCCAACAAGCAATGTTAAAGAAGATGCCTCAGGCATGACATTTTTTTCAATATCCATGATTGTGTGTATGTGTGAATACTGGTTCAGGATATAAAATGTAATTCTTATAGATTGTGATTAAAAAGTTTTGACATCACGAGAATAAATTATATATTAAACTTCTATGTTTATTTAACGTTCTGGTCAAAAATAATTTAAAGGGATTTTTATCATATATTGACAGAATAATATGTCTGGAAGGAAATTCACACAACTTGCCCTTACCCATCTCTTTTAAAAAACTTTAAAATATGTTAACTAAAACTGCTTAGAAAGTCTAATACGATTTCAATAATTAATAGTCTATGATAAAGATTTCTTATTGACTCATCTTCTGAAATTAGAATAATTGATAATAAATCAATAGCATTATTGTACATATATGCTTGGTGGCAGAAGTAGAATTAAACCAAACACATATTTCTAGCCTTAAGTGTATTTAAAATGTGTCATCTAATTTTTAGATCATTTTAATAACAAATTCCTTTAAAATATAAGATAATATTAAAACTGAAAATTTGCCTTGTGTCCCATCAAACATGCTAAATATTATTGAACACTTATTTTTTTCATTTTTCTGGCACTTGAAATATTATTAACTCTATTGTTTTAATTTATTTTTTATTGAAGGATAATTGCTTTATAGAATTTTGCTGTTTTCTGTCAAACATCAACATGAATCAGACATAGGTATACATATATTCTCTCCCTTTTGTAACTTCCTGTTTTTGACTCTCTACATTATCAACTAAGAAATGAGTATTAATTATTCACAGAATGTTCTTAACTACTTATTTCTATACATTCTTTTATAAAATTTGCAAAGTTACATTTATAAATTCTTTAAGTAGACTTTATTTCAAGATGCTTAATTGAGGAAAGTGTGAGAATTTGGCCTATATCAAATTACTCAAAGAAAAAGCCATATGGAGTTAATTATATAATATTTTCTTATTTTATTTTAGACAATTATCCATGATATGCAGCAATTTCAGAATTCCTTGGCAAAAAAAAAAGATCATCTGGGTCAAAAATGCCTATTTAATAAGTCAGTGTGGAAGGAGACATGCATTTTAGTAAAGATTTTTATGGTTTTCCAAGGTATAATGAATAATGCCAGCAGTTAAAAGTTAATTTACTTTGTTAATTTGATGATCCAATATGTAATGATATTTACAGGGTCAATAGATGTGACTTGAGTTGGTTGTGGCACAGTTTGAAATACTGTATATAGAAAAGAAAACTAAATCCAGAAATGAGAACTAGCCTCTTGATTTTCTCTTGAACTGTACTAGTCAGTTGCCTCCATTTTCTGTTATAGCTCATGTTTAATCAGCAAATATTCTAGTGGTTGCCTATACTACAGATGGAATGCAAAGCAATAAAATTATGATTGCAGTGCACATCTTGAAATAATAGATTTCCTTATTAGTGCTTTGCATCCAGCTGTGATGTCTGAAAGAAACTGAACAGAGTTTCTAATTGGGCTGGCTGAATCCATGCATGTATGACCCTTTGGTGTCTCCAGTCAAGGCCATGTGTAAACTCATAATAACTGCTTATTCATAATGGTTCTTTGTAAAATTGCATGAAGTCCTTTCAAAATGACATCCAAGGACAAAGACCTATTTTGTTTAACATTTCTTTTCCTCTTCATTAGAACATAGCTTAGAATAGGCTATTTGAGCTTACATTTTTCTTGATATTTTGAAGACAAATTAATTGATACTTTTTCTGCATTTGCAATGGGAGAATGGTGACAACGAAACTTTAGAAGCCATGGAAACTATAAAAACACTATCAAGCAAATTTTTAAAAGTAATCACATAAATAATGAATGAAAATAGGAAATATGAGTTAATATGGACATAGGGGTACCTTATGAGAAAACAAATTCAAATATTAAAAATATATATGCCTGGGGAAATTTTCTCTAGGGAAAACAAATTTATAAACTGTAAATTTACTTTTAGAGATTACTGGAAATGTGTACCTTGCCTAAGAATCTTATATTTAAAGGTAAAATTCAGTTTCAATATTTCTGTTAATTCTTTGTGTTGTTAAAGAGTAAAGGTATAGAATAGAAGACTCGTTTACCAGAGGACATTAAAAAGCTTTTATATCAACAATGATCAACCCAGAGCCTGCTTTGTATCACAGGATATTGGTGAACTGGAGTGTTGCATACATATTAAGAAATAGAAAATTGCATGTCATAAGTTGGCTTGTTAGTTCTTCCCTGTCCACTATTTATTCCCCTCTTGCTAGCATATATTGCATTGCTTGCTATTCAAAATGGGTGCTTTCCTCGCCTTTTCTAAGCTTTGTAATACCATAGTATTCTTCCCTACTTTTATACCAAACTTTTATTTACATCCTGTGCTTATAGGTTACCACATGGATAACATATCCATGTTTTTAAGCCATTTAACCTTAATTATCTTCTTAAAGGTCTTATGTCAAAATACAGTCATTGGTAGTTAAGACTCAACCTCTGAATTTTGAGGGGAGACAAGTTAGTCTGCAGCACAACACTCTAGGCAAAAAGTGAGATAATAAATACAAAATCCACAAAGCAATAACTAAAACCTAGAAATGCTCAAGAAAATTATCTAGCTATCATTATATAATTATCATATCACAAGCAACCTTATTATCACTATCATTCAGAGGTGACATTGAAAATGTTGAATGATAAAGTATAGGACATTAATTCCATATATAGAATGAATAATGAAAACCATGCATTCCTGAATGTATGTTTATTTACATTGTAGGAGAAAATATTTGAGGAATATATTGAAGAAATATTTGGGGAATAACAGCTGTCTTGAAAATATTTTAATGTGTTTTGTAAAGCAAAGAATAGAATTATTACCTTCTGTTTCCAAAGACAGAATTTGGATAATCTAGTAGAAGTATTAAGTACAAACATTTCCCATTGTTAATCATAGAATAGGCTTTTCTTTAAAAAAAAAAGTGTTGACATAGACATAGAGAACATAGAAAATAGACTTGTGAACACAGGGTGGGAAGGAGATGGTGGAACAAGTTGAGAGAATAGCATTGATATATACACTCCTATGTGTAAAGTAGACAGCTAGTGGAAAACTGCCATATAATACAGGGAGCTCAGCCAGGTGCTCTGTGATGACCTACAGGGGTGGCATGGGGGTGGGATTGGGGCAGAGTTTCAAGATGGAGAGGATATATATACACACAGACACACACTTATTGCTGATTCATGTAATGATAGGGCAGAAACCAACACAAATTTTGCAAAGTAATTATCTTTCAATTAAAACTAAATCAAAAATAAAAATGATAAAAAAAATAGTAGCTCTTGGCAGACAAACTCTAAAGGAAAAAAAAAAAAAAAACACTGAGATTCCCATCTTGGAAACACTTATGGCAAGGCTGTTTATTATTAACTCTCTTTATTTAATTTATGTGAAAAACACATCATGCAAAATGATCGTCTGGATGAGTTACAAGCTGGAATCAAGATTGCCTGGAGAAATAGCAACAACCTCAGAAATGGGGATGATACCATTCTAATGGCAGAAAGCAAAGAGGAACTAAATGGTTTCCTGATGAGAGTGAAGGAAGAGAGTGACAAAGCCAGCTTAAAGTTCAATATTAAAAAAAAAAAAACAACCCAAAAACCAAGATCATGGCATCCAACCCCATCACTTCATGGCAAATAGAAGGGGAAAAGGTGGAAGCAGTGACAGATTTCCTTTTCTTGGGCTCTAAAATTACTGCGGTAGTGACTGCAGACATGCAATTAGAAGGCAATTGCTTCTTGGCAGGAAAGCTATGACAAACCTGGTTAGTGTGTTAAAAAGCAAAAACGTCGCTTTGCCAACAAAATTCATATGGTCAAGGCTACGGTGTTTCCAGTAGTCATGTGCAGGTGTGAGAGCTTGACAGTAACTGAGGCAGAGCACCGAAGAACTGATGCTTTCAGACTGTGGTGACTGAGGGACTTGAGAGTCCCTTGGAAAGCAAGGAGACCAAACCAGTCAATCTTAAAGGAAATCAACCCTGAATACTCATTGGAACGACTGAAGCTGAAGTTGAAGCTCTAAAACCTTAGCCACATGATATGAACAGCTAACTCACTGGTAAAGACCCTGATGCAGGGAAAGATGGGAGGCAAAAGGAGAAGAGGGTGACAGAGGATGAGATGGTTGGATGGCATCACGGATGCAACAAACATGAACTTGGGCAAAGTCCTCGAGATGGTGAGGGACAGGGAAGCCTGGCATGCTGCAGCCCATGGGGTCGTAGAGTCAGACACGACTTGGCAACTGAACAACAACAGCACATTCTGGGATGTGGTTGGGTGATAGGTTGGTCTAAATGACTTCTAGGTGAATCCCAATGCCCAAATTGTGATGATATTGCTTAAAATCTTATTATTTTTTAGGAGTGGTTCTTACATGGTCCTAGACTGAAGATTTTCAGCATAATGATGCAAGAACAGTCTACAATTTAATGAGCTAAAGAGGAAACTATTTTAAGGTGAAAATTATAACAATCACTTGGATATGAAAATATTCTTAAATGAAGGAAACACTAAATGGGAATTGTAATGAGCTTTAGGTGATAAGTAGTTCACCTGGAATATAGAAGATACACATATGTAGAAAGCTGAAGGGGAAAGACTGTAGACAGTGGGGTTATGAAGGATGGAGACTATTCAGAACCCTGCAGTACAGAATGAGATTCATGTTTTTGAACTCAATCTAAATTGAGTCAAGCTTAGCAATTGTCTGTAATTTGAGAGATTCATTACATATTCTTTGAAATCAGATTTAGTATTAAGACTAACTATACATAACGGGTTTTTGATAGGACCTACAGAGTAATTGGTTGAGAGAATAATTCTGAATTATCTGTGATTGGCTAGGTTCAGGAATTTTTCTTGAATAATTTGAAACCAAGTGAAGTCTATGCATATAAAATGTCTTAATATAAACTGTGATTCTTTAGAATGTTAGTGTTTTTTTATTTCTATTATGGAAAAATAATTTTAGTAACTCTTTCTACACTTTTGTTCAAATATTATTTTCCCTGAAACTAATGATTTATGTTCAGTTTAGTTATTTTTACAAGGTTTAGTGTAAAATGTTCAATTTAGTTTTTATTTTAACACATCAATTTTATATTTAAAGTTTATATTTTATAAAATTTAAAATAATTTAAATTCAAACAAAGTTTTGGAGATGGAAATGGCAACCCACTCCAGTATTCTTGCCTCTAGAATTCCATGGACAGAGGAGCCTGGTGGGCTATGGTCCATGGGGTCACAAAGAGTCAGAAATGACTGAGACTAATACATAACACAAAGTTTATTTCTATTTTCATAGGTGTTATCATTTCAAGCACCTTTTATCTTTTGATTTATTTTCATATTTTTATGAGTCACAATTGGAGCATCAAATGAACTGAAATCTCTACAAATCAAGTCCACATAGATTTGTTGTTCATTTTGTGTCTAGTGCAGCTGTAATGGCATGCCGTGGAGCCTATCCTGGTATGGTAACACAACGTGCCTTCCATGCTATCATGTAACTTTCATGAATACTTCCTTTCTGGTATAACCCCAGAACGGGTGGAGAAGATGTATATAGAATATTTCAGAACCAAGCTACTAAATACACTATGTCCTACAAATTCAGATATCCCTTGCTTTTTGAAAATTTGCTTCATGACAGTTAGCTTTTACAAAAGACATGTATTAGTATCTGTTTTTGCTAACCAGAAGAAATCCAAAGAGGATTTTAACTTTTAATAAAAAAGTGAAAGTAGCATTCAGCATTTGTTTTGCAACTAGTCATTAAAGAGGAAGTGCACACATGAAGCAGAGAGAGTGGCACCACCATCTCCTTTCTCAGAAACTACATTCAGCATCTCAGCATCAAGCTGCTATGACTCTAAAATGCTTGTGAGTCTCTGCACTTAATCTCAACTTATTTTGTGCATCTGTTTCCAAGATGTGTCCTAAGGTAATTGCTTCTTTGTTTTACACTATTTCAACTCACAAGAGGTTTCATAGGAAAGTTGTACTTTCAGATAATAGGGAAGCCTGTACATCACCTGCCAAAACTCCATCACATAGCATCAACCCAATAATAGGCACCAAAGCTGATAAAACTAGTCAAATCAATAAATTTTTAAAAAGAGAGAGATTATAGTGGACACCACAGAAATACAAAGATCATAAGAGACTATGACAAGCTATGACAATATGGATGAAAAGATTTTTCAACATCCACAAATCAATCAGTGTGATACACCACATCATCAAACTGAAGAATAAAAATCATATAATCATCTCAATAGATGCATTAAAAAGCTTATGATAAAATTCAATATCAATTTATGATTAAAAAAATTCCAGAGAGTGGGCATACCTCAACATAATAAAGGCCATATATGACAAACCTACAACTAACATTATATTCAAGGTAAAAAGCTGTCAATATCTCCTCTAAGAACAGGAATAAGACAAGATGTACACTCTGGTCACTTTTATTCAACATGGTTTTGGAAGTTCTATCTCACAGGAATCAGAGAAGAAAAATAAAAGGACTTCAAATTGAAAAAGAAGTAAAACTGTCACTGTTCATAGACACTATACATTAAAAAAAAAAAAAAAAAAACTTAAAGTAGCTACCAGAAAACTACTACAATTTATCAATGAATTAGGTAAAGTTGCAGGATACAAAATTAATATACAAAAACTTGTTTCATTTCTATACACTAACAAAACAAAGAAAGAAAACTTAAAGAAACAATCTAATTTACCAGCATATCAAAAGAATAAAATACATGGGAATTAAACTACCTAAGAAGAAAAAAAATCTGTTCTCTGAAAACTAAGATGAAAGAAATAAAAACTTTCTTTTCTCTGATTCTTTGATAGGGAAAGAGATACCATGTTCTTGGGTTGGAGCAATCAATATTGTCATAATGTCTATACTTTTCAAGGCAATCTACAGACTCAATGCAATCACTATCAAATCATCAACGGCATTTTTTTTCACAGGCTTAGAACAGAAAAAATATATATAATTTATGTGGAAATACAAACAACCCCAAATAGCCAATGCAATCTTGAGAAAGAAAAATGGGGCTGGAGTATTCAGGTTCCCTGAATTCAGACTATACTACAAAGCTATAGTCATCAGAACAGTATGATAATGGAACAAAACCAGAGAGTTCAACAGAACAGGATAGTAAGCCCAGAAATAAATGCACAATATGATCAATTAATCTACAATAAAGGAGGCAAGACTATACAATAGAGATTAGACAGTCTTCAACAAATGGTAATGGGAAAACTGGACATGTATGACAATGAAATTAGAATGTTCTTTAACCTTACACACAAAACTAAACTCAAAAGAAATTAAAGACCTAAATGTAATACCAGATAATATAAAACTCTTAGAGGAAAACATAGGCAGAACACTCTTTGAGATAAATTCTAGCAATATATTTTTCAACCTGTCTCCTAGAGTAATGAAAATAAAATAAAAGTTTTGCACAGCAAATGAAATCATAAATAAAATGAAAAGACAACCCAGAGAATATAAGAAAATATTTGTAAATACACAAACAGCTCATATGGCTCAATATACTAACAGCAAAAAAAAGAAAGAAAAAAAAAAAAAAACAGGCAGAAGACCTAAACAGACACTTCTCCAAAGACAATATCATAGGAAAACATCCTCACCATTGCAAATTATAAAGAAGTGCAAATCAAAACTTAGCTGTGAGATATCATCTTACATGAATCAGTATAGCCATCACCAAAAAATTATATAAATAATAAATGCTGAAAAGGATATGGAGAAAAGGTAACTCTCCTACTCTGTTGGTGGGAACATAAACTTATATAGCCACTGTGGATAACAGTATGGAGATCCCCTAAAAATATAACTAAAAATAGAGCTAAAGATAGAGTTATCATATGCTCCAACAATACCACTTCTGGGCATACATCTGGAGAAAAAACATGATCTGAAAAGAAAAATACACCTCAATATTTGTTGCAGTGCTGTTTACAATAGCAATGATATGGAAGCAACACAAATGCTCATCAAAGGATGAATAGATAAAGATGATGTGATACATACATATGATGAAATATTACTCAGTCAGTAAAAAAGAAGAAGATAATGTCATTTGCTGCATTATGGGCGGATGTGGAGATTATATGAAAAGAACTCTGACAAAGAAAGGCAAATAGCATATGATATTGCTTATATGTGGAATCTAAAAAAAGTGATACAAATGAATTTATTTATAAAAAAAGATAGCAGCTTACAGATTTAAAGGACAACTTATGTTTACCAGGCATGAAGTGTGGGAGGAATGGATAGATTGGGACTTTTGGATTTTCACATACACACTGCTGTATTTAAAACTACTCTGCAGTACAAAGAATTCTGCTCAATATCTATAATAACCTAAATTGAAAAATAATTTGAAAAAATTGTTGTTGTTTAGTCACTCAGGCATGTCCGACTCTTTGAGACCCTATGAACTGCAGCATGACAGGCATCCCTGTCCACCATCTCCCAGAACTTGTACAAATTCATGTCCATTAAGTCAGTGATGCCATCCAGCCAGCTCATCCTCTGTCGTCCCCTTCTCCTCCAGCCTTCAATCTTTACCAGCATCAGGGTCTTTTCCAATGAGTCCACTCTTCACATCAAGTGACCAAAGTATTGGCAATTCAGCTTCAGCAGCAGTCTTTACAATGGATATTCAAGACTGATTCCATTTAGGATGGACTTATTTGATCTCCTTGCAGTCCACGGGACTCTCAAGAGCCTCTATAATACTACAGTTAAAAAGCATCAATTCTTCAGCACTTGGTCTTTTTATGGTCCAACTCTCACATCCATACATGACTACTGGAAAAACCATAGCTTTGACTAGATGGACCTTAGTTGGCAAAGTAATGTCTCTGTTTTTTAATACACTATCTAGGTTTTTCACAGCTTTTTGTCCAAGGAGAAAGCATCTTTTAATTTCATGGCTACAGTCACCATCTGCAGTGATTTGGGAGCCAAAGAAACAAATTTTGTTACTGTTTCCATTGTTTCCCCATTGAAAAAAAAATGGGAGGAGAGGGGGAGGAGAAGGATGACAGAGGATGAAATGGTTGGATGGCATCATCAACTCAATGGACGTGAGTTTGGATAAGCTCCAGAAGTTGGTGATGGACAGGGAAGCCTGGCGTGCTGCATGCAGTTCATGGGGTCACAAAGAGATGAGTACAACTGAGTGACTGAACCTAACTGAACTGATATGTGTAATTGAATCACTTTTGCTGTATATCTGAAACTAATACAACATTGCTAATAAACTATACTTTGATATAAAATTTAAAAGAAATTAAAAATAAATTAAATTTTTCTTTTAAGTTTTCTTACAATATTATACAATGAACACTTTGGAGAAAAATAAAACTGTATAATTCAAACATAAAATCATTCTTAGGTTTGGTAATTTACTTCAAGAGAGTTGGCACCTCCTTACTTTCACTGTGAGAGCAATATTCAATCACTGAGACATCTAGTACTAAGTATATTGGAGGCAAATTGAAATAAATACCAATATATAAGCACATATACATTTATGCATCATATACTTAGCATAATCATATATTAATTCCCATGGTTTTTGGCAGAAACTTCTGTACACCTGTACTACAAAATGACAAAGTATACTACAAAATAAACTTGCATATATTAAAATGGGAATTCAAACTTTGTGATATTTATCAAATCTTTCTCTAGCTTCTCTGATTGTTGATTTAGATTCCCTGGAGAAGAGAATGACTACCCATTCCAGTATTCTTGCTTGGAGACTTCCATGGACTTAGGAGCCTGGCAGGCTACAGTCAATGGGATTGCAAAGAGCTGGACATGACAGAGTGACCAATACTTTCAATTATCAATATCAGAAAAAATATTCCCATACAGGAGATTTACACATATTCCCAAACCAAATGGAACATACACTTTGCCTTGTATGCAGATGAACTGTGGTCTTTGCAAAACCATTATAATTTATCTTGTGGCACAGATGAAGCTATATATAAATATATGCATGCACGTTGTTAAAAAAATGAAAGTCATGTATGGAGCAAGTAATCGGAGATATCTTAAAGTAAACAAGATGGGCTTACTGTGTAGAAGAGTCAGGTGAGGCAGACTATTAACTTTCAAAAAGGTGTTTGAGGTTCTTCCTGAAGTGAGATTATATATTCCCATGCTTTTAAACTCTCAGATGGAAATATAACTTGCTTTGAACAATGAAATATTAGTTCAAGTTACAAGTGTCACTTCCAGGCATGAGAGTTAAAAGTCAATGTGTGGTTTTTCATAATATCTTTTCCCCATTCTCTGAACATTAAAACTGTGTTGAGACACAAACTCTATCAGCTTGATATTTTAAGTGACTAAAATAAACACATCCTTCTTCCACCTGATAAACATGCAGCATGAGCTAGATGTAACCTTTGTTATATTAAGACACTACACTATTTAAATTGTTGGTAATAGTAGAAAAGCTTATCCCCTCCTGACTCATAGAAATTGAGGCCTGGAAGAGGATCTTGATATATCAGAAAATTACATTATGTGTTTTGCAACTTGATAATACACAGGAAAGATTCTAATATTGGGGGCTACAAAAAGGTAACTCATATCATGCAAAAATAAAACATCCCCTTGTATAATATGAAAGACAGATGAGATATTTAATATCATGTACCTATCAAGAAAGAAGGAAAAACAACAGAGATTAAAAAGACTGTGGCCCTCTCGCAAAAGTCTGAAAAGGTCAAAGTACCCAGTGTTAATTCTTGAGTGTAAATATACTCATAGTCACAACAGCTGTAACACTGTGGACAAAGAGTTATTTAGTAAGATGATGCACATACCTGGGACACAGTAGTGTTGTCATAAATATTGCAAAATGTTTCTAGATTGTAATACTTTCTCTTTCTTAATAAAAAGAGAGAATTCATTATTATTAGATTCACTGTTCTTTTTTTCTAGTTCTTTTGTTTCTTGTCATCTTTTTTTAATTTCATTTATATTCTATTGAAGGATAAATGCTTTACAGAACTTAACTGCTTTCTGTCAAACCTTAATATGAATCAGCCATAGGTATATATATATATATCTCCTCCCTTTCAAACCTCTCTCCTATCTCCCTCCCTATCCTACCCCCCTAGATTGATACAAAGCCAATGTTTGAGTTTCCTGAGCCATACAATAAATTCCTGTTGGCTATCTATTTTACATAGGGTAAAGTAAGTTTCCATGTTACTCTTTCCATATATCTCACCCTCTCTTCCCCTCTCCCCATGTCCATAAATCTACTCTCTATGTCTATTTCCTCCCTTTTGCCTTGTAAATAAAGTATTCACTACCATTCTTCTAGATTCCATATACATGTGTTAGAATATGATATTTATTTTTCTCTTTTTGACTTACTTCATTCTGTGTAATAGATTCTAGGTTCATCCACCTCCTTAGAGCTGACCCAAATGTGTTCCTTTTTATGGCTGAGTAATTTTCCATTGTGTATATGTATCACAACTTCTTTATCCATTAATCTGTCAATGGACATCTAAATTGGGACACATTAGACACACATCTAAGCATGGACACCTTGCTTCCATGTTCTAACTACTGTAAATAGTGCTGCAGTGAACAATGGGATATATGTGTCTCATTCAATTATGGTTTCCTCAGAGTATATACCTAGGAGTGGAATTGCTGGGTCATATGGTGATTTTATTCCTAGGTTTTAAACGAATCTCCATACCATTTTCCATAGTGGCTATATCAATTTACATTGCTACCAATAGTGTAAGAGTGTTCCCACAAAGGGAACACACCCTCTCCAGCATTTATTGTTTGTAGATTTTTTGATGATGGCCATTCTGACCAGCGTGAAGTGGTACCTCATTGTAGTTTTGATTTTCATTTCTCTAATAATGAGTGACGTTGAGCATCTTTTCATGTGTTTGTTAGCCATCTGTATGTCTTCTTTGGAGAAGTGTCTCTTTAGGTCTTTTTCCCACTTTTTAATTGGGTTTTTTGTTTTTCTGGTATTGAGTGGTTTGAGGGGCTTTTATATGTTGGAAATTATTCCTTTGTCAGTTGTTTCATTTGCTGTTGTTTTCTCACATTCTGAGGGCTGTCTTTTCACCTTGCTTATAGTTCGTTTTGCTGTGCCAAAGCCTTTCAGTTTAATCAGGGTCCACTTGTTACTTTTGTTTTTATTTTCTGTTACTCTAGGAGGTGTAGCATAGAGGATCTTGCTTTGATTTATGTTATCAAGTGTTCTGCCTATGTATTTCTCTAAGGGTTTTATAGTTTCTGGTCTTACATTTAGGTCTTTCATCCATTTTGAGTTTATCTTTGTGTACGGTGTTAGGAAGTGTTCTAATTTCATTCTTTTACATGTGGCTGTCCAGTTTTCCCAACACCATTTATTGAAGAAGCTGTCTTTGCCCCATTGTATACTCTTGCCTCCCTTGTCAAAAATAAGGTACACATAGGGGCATGGGTTTATGTTCAGACTTTCAATCTTGTATCATTGGATTATATTTCTGTTTTTATTTTGCCAGTACCATACTGTCTTGATGGCTGCAGCTTTGTAGTATAATCTGAAGTCAGGAAGGTTGATCCCTCCAGCTCCAATCTTCTTTCTCAAGACTGCTTTGGCTATTCAGGGTCTTTTGTATTTCCACATGAACTCTGAAATTTTTTGTTCTAGTTCTGTGAAAAAAATGTCATCAGTAACTTGACAGGGACCATATTGAATCTGTAGATTGCAACCGGTAGTATAGTCATTTTCACAGTATTGATTTTTCCAACCCAGGAGCATGGGGTATTTCTCCATCTGTTTATATCATCTTTGATTTCTTTCATTAGTGACTTATAATTTTCTGTGTACAGTTCTTTTGTCTCCTTAGGTAAATTTATTCCTAGATATTTAATTCTTTTTGTTGCAATGGTGAATGGGATCATTCCTTAACTTTGCTTTCTGAGTTTTCATTATTAGTATACAGAAATGCAAGTGATCTCTGTGTAGTGATTTTGCATCCTGCATCTTTGCTATGTTTACTGATTAGCTCTAGTAATTTTCTGGTACTGTCTTTAGGGTTTTCTATGTACAGTATCATGTCCATCTGCAAACAGGGAGAGTTTTACTTCTTCTTTTCTGATCTGGATTTCTTTTCTTTCTTTTTCTTCTCTGATTGCTGCAGCTAGGGCTTCCAGAACTTTGTTAAACAATACTGGTGAAAGTTGACAGCCTTCTCTTGTTCCTGATCTTACAGGGAATGCTTTCAATTTTCACCATTGAGAATAACATTTCCTATAGGCTTATCATATATGGCTTTTACTACGTTGAAGTAGGTTCCTTCTTTGCCCAGTTTTTGAAGAGTTTTAATCATAAATGTGTGCTGAATTTTGTCAAAGGCTTTTCCTGCATCTATGAGGTTATCATATGGTTTTTATCTTTAAATTTTTTAGTATGGTGTATCACATTGATTGATTTGCATATATTGAAGAATACTTGCATCCCTGTAATAAACCCAACTTGATCATGGTGTATGAGCTTTTTGATGTATTACTGAATTATACTTGCTAAAATTTTGTGGTGGAATTTTGCATCTATCTTCATCAGTGATATTGGTCGGTTGTTTTCTTTTTTTTGTGCTGTTTTTGTCTGTTTTTCATAGCAGGGTGATGGTGGCCTTGTAGAATGAGTTGGGAAGTATTCCCTCCTCTGCAATTTTTTGAAAGAGTTTTAGAAGGATAGGTATTAACTCTTCTCTAAATGTTTCATGGAATTCTCTTGTGAAGCCATCTGATCCTGGGCTTTTGTTTTTTGAGAGATTTCTGATCACAGACTCAGTTCAGCGCTGGTAATTGGGTTGTTCATAATTTCTATTTCTTCCTGGTTCAGTCTTGCAAGACTGAACCTTTCTAAGAATCTGTCCATTTCTTCCAGGTTATCTATTTTTTTGCCATATAGTTGTTCATAATAGTCTCTTGTAATTCTTTCTACTTCTGCATTGCCCATTGTAACCTCTCCTTTTTCATTTCTAATTTTGTTTATTTGATTCTTCTCTATTTTTTTCTAGATGAATCTGGCTAAAGGTTTTTCAATTTTATCTTCTCAAAGAACTAGCTTTTCATTTTATTACTTTTTACTATTATTTCTTTCATTTATTCTTCATTTATTTCTGCTCAAAGCTTTATGATTTTTTTCATTCTATTTACTTTGGGGGTATTTTTGTTCTTCTTTTTCCAATTGTTTTAGGTGGCAAGTTAGGTTGTCTATTCAATTTTGTTTGTTTGTTTGTTTCTTGAGGTAGGATTGTATTCCTATAAACCTCCCTCTTAGAACTGCTTTAGCTGTATCCCATAGATTTTGAGTTGTCGTGTTTTCTTTGTCATTTGTTTCTAGATTTTTTCTTTTATTTCCCTTTTGATTTCTTCAGTAACATGTTGGTTATTTAGAAATGTGTTGTTTAATCTCCATGTGTTTGTGTTTCTTACAGTTTTTTTTTTCTTGTAGCTGATATCTACTCTCATCGTATGGTGGTCATAGAAGATGCTTGATATAATTTCAATTTTCTTAAATTTACTGAGGTTTTATTTGTGACCCACGATATGTTCTATTCTGGAGAATGCTCCATGTGCATTTGAGAAGAAGGTATATTTTTCTACATTTGAATGGAATGTCCTGAAGTTATCAATATGTATTATTTAAGATTTGTGTTTCTTTATTAATCTTCTGTTTTGATGATATGTCCATTGGCATGAGTGGGGTGTTAAAGTCTCCTACTATTATTGTGTTTCTGTCAATTTCTCCTTCTATGTCTGTTAGGGTTTGTCTTATGTATTGAGGTGCTCCTATGTTAGGTGCATAGATATTTATAATTGTTATGTCTTCCTCTTGGATTGATCCCTTGATCATTGTGTAGTGTCCTTCTTTATTGCTTATCAAGTTCTTATTTTAAGATCTATTTTGTCTGATATGAAGTTTGCTACTCCAGCTTTCTTTTGCTTCCCATTTGCATGGAATATATTTTTACACCCTCACTTTAAGTCTATATGTGTCTTTAAGTCTGAAGTGATTTTCTTGTAGACCCATATATATGGGTCTTATTTTTGCATCCATTCAGTCAGTCTGTGTCTTTTGGTTGGGGCATTTACATTTAAAGTAATTATTGATATATATCTCCCTATTGCCATCTTCTTAATTCTTTGGGGTTGATTTTGTAGATTTTTTAAGTTTCTTGACTATATAAGTCCCTTTAACAATTATTTTAAAGGTGATTTGGTGGTACTAAACACTTAACTTTTGCTTGGCTGAAAAACTTTTTATTTCTCCATAAATCTTGAATGAAATCCTTTCCAGATACAGTGATCTTGGTTTTAGATTTTTCCCTTTCAGTACTTTCAATATATCCTTCCATTCCCTTCTGACCTGCAGAGTTTCTGCTGAAAGATCAGTTGATAAGTGTATGGGTTTTTCCTCGTATGTTATCTGTAGCTTCTCCTGTGCTGCTTTTAATATTCTTTCTCTGTGTTTAGCCTTTGTTAGTTGGATAAATATGTAATTTGGCATGTTTTTTCCTTGGGTTTATCCTGTATGAGACTATGTTTCTCTTGGACTTTGTTGACTATTTCTGTTTCCCTGTTGGGGAAACTGTCAACTATAATCTCTTAAAAACTTTTCTTGTACCTATTCTTTTTTTAGCTTCTTCTTTCACGACCCCTATAATTTGAATGTTGGTGCATTTGATATTGTCCCAGAGGTCTCTGAGACTGTCCTCTTTTCTTTTCATTCTTTTTACTTTATTCTGCTCTTCAGAAGTTATTTCCACCAATTTATCTTCTAGCTCACTGATCGTTCTTTTGCTTCATATAGTCTGCTAAACCCACTCCAGTACTCTTGCTTGGAAAATCCCATGGGCAGAGGAGCCTGGTGGGATGCAGTCCATAGGGTGGCGAAAAGTTGGACATGACTGAATGATTTCACTTTCACTTTTCACTTTCATGCATTGGAGAAGAAAATGGCAACCCACTCCAGCGTTCTTGCCTGGAGAATCCCAGGGATGACGGAGCCTGGTGGGCTGCTGTCTATGGGGTCACACATAGTCAGACACGACTGAAGTGACTTAGCAGTAGCAGCAGCAGAATATTTTTAATTTCAGTAATTGTGTCGTTTGTCTCTGTGTCTTTATTCTTTAAATCTCCTAGGTCTTCGTTGACTGATTCTTGCATTTTCTCCATTTTGTTTTCAAGGTTTTTGATCATCTTTACTATCATTATTCTGACTTGTTTTTCAGGTAATTTTCTGATTTTCCCTTCATTTATTTGGACTTCTGTTTTTCTAGTTTGTTCCTTTATTCATGTAGTATCTCTGTCTTTTCATTAATTTTTTTTCTTCTTCTTTTTGAGTTCTCCTTTTCCCCAGCTTCAAGGAAACTAGAATTCTTTCCTTGAAGACATTTGAATTCTTTCTTCCATTTAGTTTCTGCCCTGATAAGTTTGGTCCAGTTGTTTGTGTAAGCTTTGTATAGTGTGGTATTTGTGGTGAGTTTTTGATTGTTTTTCCTCTGATGAGCAAGGCTGAGTGAGGTGGTAATCCTGTCTGCTGATGACTGGTTTTGTACTTTTGTTTTGTTTCTTGTTTAGATGAGGCGTCCTGCACAGGGTGCTACTGGTGGTGGATGATGCTGGGTCTTGTATTCAAGTGGTTTCCTTTGTGTGAGTTCTTACTATTTGATACTCCCTCGGGTTATTTCCCTGATAGCCTATAGTCTTGGAGTCAGTGTTCCCACTCTAAAGGCTCAGGGCTGGATTTCTGGTCAGGAATGGAGATTCCTCAAGTGGTTTGTTATGGGATTGAGTGAGATTAAAACAAATATCCACAAATGAGAAATCAAAGATGAACTCCAGACATATGGAAGTTACTAAATCAATGAAATAATAATTAAAATAATGGAATATGTACATATACACACATGAACAAAATCAAAACAGTCCAACAAAAATTAGGTACAGTAGATTGACACAGAAAACAAAGGAAATTTTTAAAAAATTACATTTACCAGTTAAGAACAAATCTAATAATGCACAAACTGGAAAATAAAATTATAGTAAGGTGCCAAATGGGGAATAAAGTAATGAAAATGAAACTAACAAATATGTTGAGAGGAAAGGAAAGAAAAAATAGAGGTAGATGTAGATTTATATACATTAAAGTTTAACTGCAAGGGGAAAAGAACAGTAGGACAGACAAATAAAGCAATAAGTGTAGAAAAATATAATAGCTTTAAAAAATTAAAATGATAAAAATCAAGTGGAAAAAAAAGAAGGAAGGAAAAAAGGACAAAAAAATGAAAACTCAACAAAACTGCAAAAGCCCAGCATAGAGGCAGACGTTTATAACAATAAAAAGTGTGACTGAATATACACACATATATACAAACCAGTAAGAAAAATCAAAACATTCCAACAAAAATAAAGTACAATATATTGACCCAGCAAACAAACAAAACCATAATTATATCTACAAGAACAAAACTAAAGCACAAACTGGAATATAAACCAAAACCAAGGTGCTAATTGGGGAATAAAGGAATGAAAATAAATCTAACAAATATGTTGAGAGGAAAGGAGAGAAAGAAAAGGAAGAAAGAATATATATGCAAAGTTAAATAGAAGTAGATAAAGATTTATATTTGTTAAAGTTCAACTGCAAGGGGAAAAGAAGAGTAGGAAAAGCAAACAAATGAATAAATGTAGAAAAAAAATAATAATAGGTTTAACAATTTAAAAATTATAATCAAAAAATGAAATAAATAAATAAAAGGAAAACTCCACAGAACTGCAAAAGCCCAGTGTAGAGACAGAGGTTTATAGCAGGAATAAAAAAATGTGACTGGGGAAAAAAAAAGTTGAAAAGCTTAATTGGATTTCTTAGTGCGAATAAAATCAACAACTACAACAGAGGGAGGAAAAAAAAAGATTAAAAGAAATCCAAAACAATCTACAGAACAAGTCAAGACATAAGAATAATAAATGTTTTTCTTGAGTCACTGTTGTAAGACACCTTTCCCTCGCTGGGAACAGTCTACCCTGCCTCCCTAGGATGCCCTCCAACACTGTGCTGATCTCTGGACCTGCTGTGGGGACAGCTCAGGTTCTAACCTGGTCCTACTCCTGTGTGTTCCTGCCTGCAATGTCCACAGCTATCAGAATTAGTACAATTTCTTTTGTGGGACCTCTCAGTGGCCTTTTATATATTCCATAGAAACAGAGTCTGTCTAGCTGATCATGTAGATTTAATCTGCAGCTTGTACAACTGTTGGGGAAATGTTGGGTCTTATTCTTTAGCCACAATGCCCCTGGGTTTCAATTGTGGTTTTATTTCCACCTCTGCATGTGGGTCATTCACTGGGGTTTGCTCCTGAGGCTGCCCTGGAGGATGTGATTTTGTCCCTGTGAGGGCCAGGTGTGGAGGTGGTGCAGCTGCTTGGGTCTCAGGGGTCCTGGCAGCACCAGGTCCTCAGGGGAGTTGGCGGCTAGGGCAGCAAGAAATATAGTGCCCTAGAAGGGTATGGTGACCAGTACTGGCCAATACACTCCACTGTTCTTGTCTGGAGAAGCCCCCGATAGAGAAGCCTGGCATGCCACAGCCTACAGGGCCACAGAGAGCTGGACATGACCAAAGTGAACCTGCGTGCATAGACGCAGGACTTTTTTACCTGGAGCATCTCTGCCCCAGTGAGAGCTGAGCATGAAGGTGGCACAGCTGCTTGGCTTGTGGGGATCCTGGCAGCACCAAGTGTGCAGGGACACGGACTGCCTCCCCTGCAGGGGTCATGGCCCGATCAGAGTCTTTTTTCGACCCTCTTGTAGCTGGTGGTCAGAGGTCTTTTTGGCCAGTCTTTCTCTGTAGCTCTGCCTGTTCAGGCTCGTAGAGGGATCCCTTGCCTGGGGTCTTTCTCTACTGTTTGGCATATCAGGCAGTTAAAGGAGCACCCTGGGTGGGGTCCTACTCTGTAGTTCAGTGCATCAGGCGCTCTCTGGGCCAGCCTCTCTATTGTTCGGCTGCTGATGCTGGCACGTGGGGAGAGAGAGGCTATGGTGATGGCTCCGCCCCCTACGCATGACTCAGCAGTATCACCTTGCTTCCTTGGCTGCTTGGCTTTCCTCCACTGGCATTTCCTACCACAGTCTCCTTCTTCACATTCCCTCAGTCCGTCTCTCCACAATCAACAGCAGCCCTCGCTCTGGGATTGCTCCACAATCCTTAAACTCCAGCTCCCAGATGTTGCACCATCCAGGGGACCAGCGATCCTGTCCTGGGTATGTGTGGCTGTGGCAAGGACTGATTCTCATTCTGTTTAGGCTGCTGTTTCACTCTCAGCCTTAAATGTTTCTCCTCTGACTCAGACAATTGCCCCGCTCTGGGGATCGAACCCCTGCTTCAGTTCCCCCACCCTCTGAGGGCAGGTCCAACAAACGCTCCTGTTTTTTCCCCCTAGTTCCTTCACCCTACCGAGTTTTGCATGGTTCTATATATTCTTTTCCAATGGTCAGGTCCTCCTGTCCACTGTCAGCTGGTGTTCTGCATGCACTTCTGTGTCTGAAGGTGTGTTCCTGATGTATCCGTGGAGAGTGATGTACTCCATGTCCACCTACACCTCCCCCAGATTGTTCTCTCTTTTCATCTTTCTCTTCTGTTACCAATAGAACTAAAAGAAAAATGCCTTATTTATACAGTTCTTGAGTCTTATCCAATCCAGAAATACTTGTTACTTGAAAACACTGCTCACTCCCTGAGCTTTGGCTTCTCTGGAATGATATCCTGGTAATAGGTATAATCCCTGAGCTTCTTCATCATTTATTTGACTTTTACCTGAATTTGTTCTAAAAATAACTATACATATATATACATATATATATATATATAATTTATATTATATATATATTTTATATTATATATATAAATAACTATAAAATACAATTTTATAGTTTCTAAAGTTTACTCATTTTTCTATTATAAATTGACAGCTATTCTTTATTCTTTACAAATTAAGGAAGGTCTACCATTTACCAGGCTTTCCTACAAATGTGTGGCTTTCTCTCATCCTCATTACTATTTGCCTTTCTCTTTAAAAAGGTCTTTAACTTATCTTCTGTTTTTTATGGTTGTTGTTTTATGTTCAGGAGGGTTTTTTGTTGTTGTTGTTGTTGTTGTTTTTCCCAATGAAAAAAGCTATATCTTTCTTTAGTTAAAAAAGCAAATGAAATGTCATTGTTTTAAATCTTACCCTTACTAATTTCTATTCAAAACTTTCTTTTATATAGTGACTATAATCCATTATTTTATAGACTCTTGAACAGAAAATTAAGTGCCTTCCCATGCTTAGTCCTATAACAATTAAAACAAATCCTTTCCATATAACAGAAAGCTGAGCACCAAAGAATTGATGCTTTTGAACTGTGGTGTTGGAGAAGACTCTTGAGAGTCCCTTGGACTGCAAGCAGATGCAACCAGTCCATCCTAAAGAAGATCAGTCCTGAATATTAATTGGAAGGACTGATGCTGAAGCTGAAAACTCCAATCCTCTGGCCACCTGATGTGAAGAACTGACTCATTGGAAAAGACCCTGATGCTGGGAAAGATTAAAAGGGGAGGGATAGCAGAGGATGAGATAATTTGATGACATCACCACTTCAATGGACATGAGTTTGGATAAACTCTGGGAGTTGGTGATGGACTGGGAGGCTTGGCGTGTTGCATTCCATGAGGTTGCAGAGTCGGAATTGACTGAGAGACTGAACTGAATTGATCTTCTATATAAATCAAAACGTTCTTCAAAACACTCTGAAATTTCCAGGTTTTGTTTATTTCTATAGTTAGAAAAGTAGATACTTTAAATTGCCAACTATAAGATTTTCTTAAGCCCAAGTTTTAATTCTGCTGATCCATTTACATCTTTTGTTTTATTCAGTTAGGATTTATATAGAGACATTTAATCAAAGCTTTCTTCTTATACAGTAGTTCTACTGCCTGATACAAAAGATTTTTTTTCAACTTCACTGAGATATAACTAATATATAAGCTGTTTAAATAAATTTCAAGTATAGTTAGCTTTCCATATCTGAGGGTTCTATATCAGTGGATTCAACCAACTGCAGATGAAATAGTGTTTTCTATCCATAGTTGCTTAAATCCACAAATGTGGAACAAATGGATACTGAGGACTGACCTTAAGGGACCTGAGCATCCACAGATTTTGCCACCCTGAAAAGGTCCTGAAACCAGTCCCTCTGCAGGTACTGAGAGACAACTGTATATAATACAGCATTGTTAACAACAAAAAAAGAGACACTCTGATTAGAATTTTGGAAAAGGGCCTGAATAGCCATTTTCCAAAGAAGACCTATAAATGGCCAGTAAGTACATGAAAAGATTCTCAACATCATTCATCATTAGGAAAATGTAAATCAAAACCACAATGAGCTATCACTTCATACCTGTCACAATCACATTTAACAAAACGACAATAGTTAGCAAGTGCTGGTGAGGATGTGGAGAAAAGGGAACACTTGTGCACTGTTGGTGGGAATGTAATTGGTGTTTTGACAATGGAAATCAATATAAGGGCTCCTCAAAAGTTAAAAACAGAACTATCATATACCCAGCAATCCCACCTCTGGGTATATAACCAAATGAAATGAAATCAGGATCTTGAAGAGCACTCCCATGTTCATTGCAGCATTATTCATAATAGACAAGATATGGGGAAAAAAAAAACAACACTTATGTGTTTGCCTGCAGATGAATGGAGATTTTATACACACATACATACACATGATGGAATATCATTCAGCCACGAGTTAGAAGAATATCCTGTTATTTGTAATGGATGGCCCTTTAAGACATTATGCTAAATGAAATAAGTCAGATGAAGAGAGATTAATACTGTAAGTCTCATTTATGTATGTGAGAACTAAAAAAAGCCAAACTCTTAGAAATAGAGACTAAAACTGTGGTTGCCAGGGCCTGGTGGGTGGCAGAGATGATGAAATATTGGTCAAAGGGTATAAACTTCCAGTTACAGATGAATAAATTCTGGGATCTAATGTATAGCACTGGTACTATAATATACTTTTATTTACATTTTAATCTTTTATAGATTTAGTTGCTATCCCTTTTCAATACTCACACTGTCTTAACTGAAGCAATGTCATCATATCCTTAAGGAAATTTATTTTCTCATCTTTTGATGATATACAAATAAGAACCCTGACATTTTTTCATCCTGAGTAGTGACATTTTATAAAATGTCAAATGAAGTGTTCATATATTCCAACTATCTATATACATATGGTAAAACTTCTCTGGGTTAAAGCTATCATCATTCTTTCATTCCTCAATCATTATTTTGAAAGGCTCATATATACTAGGATCTGGGGCCGATGCTCTGGACACAAAGATGAGTACAGATGGTATCTATTCTCAAGGAACTTTCAGTGTATCTGGAAAACCCCCTGTCATACAATATATATTTATTGAGTGTCTAATTATTAGGTGCTGGCCATTGTTCTAGGTACTGACATATGAAGATGACTGAAGCGGCATATTTTCCTTCCCTATGAGACTCATTTTTTAGTGGGTGGAGAGGTAGACAAGTGAGAATCAACAGCAACATTAAGTAATGTGTGCAGTTTGTTACATAAAATAGATTAAAGGGTTTTAGAATGTGGAGAGAAAGAGAGTGCACAGTATTAGAGAGGCTAGTCAGGAAGTCTATGTTAAGGTTAAGGCTTTGAAAAGATCTGAAGGAAGTGAGGGCATAAATTAATCAGGTATCTGAAGAAAGAATGTTCTAAGCAGAGAGAGAGGTTAGAGGGTCAAAGAGGTTAAGGTAGATCAAGCTAAGCTCTTGGTGTGTGTTTAATGCAACAGGCCAGTGTAAACAGAATAGTCTGAACAAAGGAGAGAGAAGTAGAAGGAGTCAGAGTGGTAAAAAGGGACAGGTGCAATAGGTCATTTCTGGCTTTGACTATGAGTGAGATATTTTGAGCACAGGAGGCATAATACTCTGATTTATGCTCTGGGAGCCTCATTCTGGATGTGCACACAGAATACAAAAACATGCAAGTAAAGATGCAAACAATGCTACTGTGAATATTGGGGTACAAGTGTCTTTTGATTGGTTTTCTCTGGATATATGTCCAATAGTGGGATTGCTGGGTCATATGGTAGATTTATTCCTAGTTTCTTAAGGAATCTCCATAGTGTTTTCCACAATGGCTGTACCACCAACAGTGTAGGAGGGTTCACTTTTCTCCACATCCTCTCCAGCATTTATTGTTTGTAGATTTTTTGATGATGGACACTATTACTGGTGTGAGGTGATACTTCATTGTAGTTTTGATTTGCATTTCTCTAATAATTAGTGATGTTGAGCATCTTTTATGTGTTTATTGGCTATCTCTATGTGTTTCTTGAAGAAATGCTCACTTTTTGATTGGGTTGTTTGTTTTCTTAATGCTCATACAATAGCCAGGACATGGAAGCAACCTAGATGTCCATCGACCACAGATCAATGAATAAAGAAGATGTGGTACATATATACAATGGAATATTACTCAGCCATAAAAGTGAACAAATTTGAATCAGTCCTAGTCAGGTGGATGAAACTAGAGTGTGTTATACAGTGTGGAGTAAGTCAGAAAGAGAAAAAAGTATTGCATATTAATGCATATGTATGGAATCTAGAAAGTGATATTGATGAACCTATTTGCAAGGAAGGAGTGGAGACACAAATGTAGAGAATGGACTTGTGGACACAGTGGAGGAGAGACTGAGTGGGATGAATGGAGAAAGTAGCATCAGCATATATACAGTATCAGGTGTAAGGTGGATAGCTGATAAGAAGTTGCTTTGTAGCACAGGGAGCCCAGTCTGGGGATCTGTCATGACCTGGAGGGATGGGATAGTGGGGAGGGTAGGGAGGCTAAGGAGGGAGGATATGTTTATGACTGATTTGTGTTGTATAGCAGAAAACATGAAGGAGGGCATGGCAATCCACTCCAGTATTCTTGCTTGGAGAATCCCATGGACAGCGGAGACTGGCAGGCTACAGTCCATAGAGTTGCACAGAGATGGGAGACAACTAAAGTAACTTAGCACACTTGCATGCATAGCATAAATCAACACATTGTTGTAAAATGTGTTTTTTTTAATTTAAATAAATGAAGTGTTTGGTAAAAAAAAATGCATATAGTCCAATGTTATTTTTATAATGGGACATGGCAGAGAGGTAACTCAAGGGAAGAGGCATTACCTCTTTCTCTTCACAGGGATTAGAGAAGACCATGTCTTTCCCCTTTAGTCACTTGACACAGTGATAATGACACAGTTTTCTCCTGTGAAGTCCATAAAGGCAGGACCTTGTCTGTCTTGCTCTCCACAGTAGTCTGTGTGCCTTGCACATCATCTGTCACATATAAATTAGTTTTTGAAGTATGATGATCATAGGAGTTATTCAGGAGTTGAAACAGTGGCCTTCCACATAGAGGGAATGACATGCAGGTGGACTCTGCATGGCACTCGATTTCCCCCTCTGGGCAATGATAGCACTGAATTAAAGATATTTACTTAATGTGACTGAGTCCATTTTCAACTATGGGTATGATAGGGTCTTTTCTTTCAGATCAATTAAAGTTAATACTTTTTTTTTCTTATAAGATATATCAAGTACTTTAAGTGAAATTATGACTGAATCTGTTGTATTTTCCTCCTTTAGGCTGCATCTTCTTTAGGATAGATCTCCCTGAGGGAACAAAACTACCCAGTCCCATTTCTATACCATTCCTATACTGATGCCTTAAATCTGTCTCTAGCTTCTCTTTTGTCCTGGGCTCCAGGCCCACAGATATAACCAAATCTTAAATATTGCCAACTTAGTTTTAGCACACTTCTTTAAAAATTGACCTGCTTTGTTCTGTTTCTTGAAATAGCACTGAGAAACCCCCTAAAGAACCTGAGCTTTAACTCAATTCCTTCCTTCTCTTTGCTCCGCACATTCAATTGCTAAAACTTGTCCATCCTAGTCCTAGCTGGTTGGCGAACTTGTCATTTCCTTTTACCCTTACTGCCAACTTTCTTTGGGTCCACCATCAACTCTGGGAAAGATTACATTATCGACCTAGCATTATTTGTCCCTGATTTCAACTTCCTCCACACTTCTGCCAGCATACTCTTTATAAAATGCAAATCTGACAGTGGTATTCCCTTTCTGAATGCATTCTATGGTTTTTCTGTATAAGAGTTCCTTAATTGGCTACATTGTATGCTTTTTCTTCTTCTTCCTTAAATGCAGAACCACAAATGTGTTCAGGAAGGCTCCTTAAAGAATAAAGGCTCAGAAAGGAGGTGTGCACTTTTGCAATTCTTCCTTTTTGTGCCTCTACGATGGCTATGATATTGAAACTTAACCAGTTATTTTGGACTTGAGGCTATGAGGTTAGAAGCCATATAGCATACTAAAGATTTTAGATGGGGCTACAGAAAGGTAACATGAGTCCTTGATGTCTATGTAATAGTCACACCAGTCCTGGCCTGGTTGCTTTTCAATCTTTTTCATATGAGTGAAACAGAATTTAATCTTATTTATTCACATATTTGTTTTTTTTTTATTACATGAAGCCATTTATAATTCCAATAGTAGGATGAGCTGTATAATTTGTTGAAAAGAGTAAAAAATGAAAAAAAATGCAGGGAATCCTGTTAAAAATAATTAAGACTTTCAAGGTGCAAATATCAGAGCTTTAAAACAAGCAAGGGTTCATTTTAAGCCCACATCCTCACATGAGATAGCATAAGTTGAAAACCTATCAAATCAGACCTGTTTCATTGAGAGACCATCTATTGCTCTTTGGTTCAAAGTCTTAATAATACTTTACTAGACTCTTTGAAATCTGGTATTTGCTTGCCTTTCCAGATTCCTCTCTCATCACCTGCCATATGTGATGCAATCATAATGAATTATTATCAATTTCCTTGCACTCCTGGGATATGTCTATGCAGCCAATCTCACCTTATATTCTTCATCTGGCTAATATCTATCCACTTTGAATGTTTCATCTTTGAGGTCACTAATTTTTGGGAAACTTTTCTGACTTTCCAAGTTTAACTTAGATGTTCCTGACTTGAACTTGCATTGAACCTTATACTTCCTTTAATTTATGTACTCATGAAATGTGGTGTAATTAATTATGCTACATCCAACTATACTGAAATCTTTGTGAATGAAGCATGTGTCCCTTGTTCAACCTCATATTCTTTATACCTAACAGTATATAAAACATAGAGGGTGCTTAAATATTTACTATTGGATTTTGAATGAAAGACACATGTTAAGAAAAGGAGGATTCTGGATTTTATTTCTAGTTCTAAGAAATTATTACCTATTTTTTCAACACGCAAATCTAAATTTTGAGAGTAGACTAGTGAAACAGATAAAAATTTTTAGCCTTTGAAAGGTAGAGTGTTTAATGTAAGGGACATAGTAAATATTCAAAGTATAATGGGGCAAAAAAAGACATTGTATATTTCCAGTTGTAGTAGTCAGCATGTGGAGTGTCATAGCCCTTATAACATTGGGCATCTAAAGAACCTAGATTAATATTTTTAAAAATGTGGTGTATAATTTAGTACAATGTCCATAAAACTCTCAGTAAGTCCTATATTCATTTAAGAGACATTTCAGTCCATGCAAGGCTTTTTATATGCATAAACACATGGCAAACTTCACAAAGTCGGGAAGTGTCTTATGGAGTAAATTAAAGCCAATGTGGCCCTCACTGCCAAGTCAGATGAATTTAGCATTTATAGATCCAAAGTAAATGAATATAGCTGGCCAATACCTTATAAAATGTATAGAAACATATTCCTTTTTGTCTGGGTATGTAGTATTATTACTTAAGGACCTTAAAATGACCATTTTGATGATATTAAATAAGAGATATGCCCTTACTTACTGGATTTATTACACATATCAAAAGAGTTGGTTATAACTAGAAAGCACAGATTTCTTCTCTATCATTTAAACATTTTACATGAACTTCTGAGTGCTTGTAATTCATAATAAAATTTCAAATCATTCTACAATAACTTCTGAAATCACGTTTTGGCTAATTGTAGAATGAGAGTGTAGGTGTGTATGTTTGTGTGTATTGGTTACACATGGTTTGGGGTTGATTTGAAATACAGAAGTCATTTTAATTTTTTAAAACTAGTTTCTATTAATTTATTTCCTTTGAGTCTGATTTATCTTACAATTGTTTGGTTTAATTGCTTGCTTTCTCTCTTTGTCTCCTAATAGGTTTTACTTCTATTTTTAATGAGCCTGTTACCTTTTTCCCCCTTAAATTATGTCTTTCTATTTGCTCCTTTAGATGTTTCACCTAACACATCTCTTTTCACCACTAAGGATTTTGGAAGATGCATTTCTTTGCAGGCATATGACACTTGGCTTCTTCTTTGCTCAAGCTCCCTCTTCTGTTTTCTTTCTTATCTCTTATTTGGGTCTTTATAATCTGTTTTTCACTCCCTTTTCCTCAACTGCCTTTGAAGTTACCTTGTATTTAATCTTTCCCATTTTCTTCCTCCAATTCCACCTTTCTACACCCCCAACCCCCTTCTTTTTTTGCTTTTGAATAGTGAGGCTGTTTCACAGAAGGAAGATTCTGAGCTGCGAGTCCGGAGAGAGTTAGGTTGAAAACGGGCTAACTTATTTAATCAGAAGAATACCCCTTTATGAAATAACATATTGCCTTTATATTACACACTTTAAACCAGAAGTAAATATAGTTACCTTTTCTGGAACTATATTATGCTATTTTTATAACTAAATCTCAATATTTATATGACTATGCATTTTATTGGAAACATTCTATTATTTTAATACTGAGTAATTTAATATCATTTAGTATTTAATAATCATTTAGTAATTTAATACTGAGTAATACTTAATTTAAGTAATTTAAAAACAGAAATACCCAGAATAAAATTCACAGACCTGCTCACCAAGCAAAGTTTCTTGGGGCTTTATGAGGAGATTCATAACACTCAATCTCTGCATCAGTCAAAGAAAGGCTATTGTCTTTTCAGGTCCCCTTGGCCAAAAAGGAAGCCCATGACTTTGTTTAATTCTTAGATATTGGAGACAGTTTGTGCCCCACATGGGCATTCTCCTTGGTTCTTTATGTGAACTAAGGTGCCTACAGTACCCTTTGAGAAGAACTCAAACCCTCTGACTTCAGGGGAAGCACTCCATCAAGATGTGGCACAATTTTTACCATTGGAGCCAGATAACCCAGTGACCTCTTGACAATGTAAGTATCTTAAGTGCCTTTTCCATGTGGAGACTTTGTAAAAGAAAGACCTCCTTAAATAAAGCCTTGAGGTTTGGATTTATGATTTCCCCTACAAATATTATTTCCCATCCATATGCTTTAAAAAAAAATTAGCCTGCATGGCTGGTTTCTGATAAGAGCTCTCTTCTAAGCTTCAGATGACTATTATCTTGCTGTGTTTTCACATGGCAGAGAGAAGAGAAAGAGAGAATACTCTGGTAGCTCTTAAAAAGGCCACTAATCCCATTGCGAGGCATGTCATCTAATTACCATTGTGTTGGAACTTGGAGCTTCAACATAGGAATTTGCAAGGACATAAAACAGTCCACAAGAGCCTGCTCATATGCTCTCATCAAAACTGAATCCTTGATACAACACTCGTTAGTGGTGTAGAAATAGATCCAGTCAAACTGACTTTTCTCAAGCAGTCTGCTATTGTCTGATAGCCCTCACTTGACCCCACTGGCACCTGATCTCAGATTTCTAGACTCCAAAACTATGAGAAATAAATTTTTGTTATTTATAAGCTACCCAGTCTGTGGTATTTCATTATAGAAGCATGAATGAACTAAGACATAGTCCTTCCAAAGACAAGGATTGAACTCATTCATCCAAACAGAGTTGGGAACACTAAGTCCAATAATCTATCTAAGAGGCCATGTTGAAGGCAACCCAACCTGTGGATCCCAGCTGCTGTATGCCACATGCAGAAAAATATGGATAACTAATAGCATTTTCATTGTCACACATTTCATGTGCACTTAGAACTGTGGTGTGTCTTTTATATTACAAAAAAAAAAAAAAAGAAAAAAAAAAAGAAAGAACTGTGGTATGTCTTTTATAGAAGTCAGAAATTAGCTTGCCTCCACCAAAATGGTAACTTTCATTCTTGGGCAGCCAAAGGAGTTTTCAAATCTTCGGTAAATACAGCCAGTAGAATATTCAGCCTTTTATAGGAATATGAAGCCAAAAAATTAAAGGATGCCTGCTCCTTGGAAGAAAGCTATGATAAATCTATACAGTGTACTAAAAAGCAGGGCATCACTTTGCCAACAAAGATCTGTATAATCACAGCTATGGTTTTTCCAGTAATATGTGTGAGTTGAGTGCTGAAGAATTGATGCTTTTGAATTGTGATGCTGGAGAAAACTCTTGAGAGTCCCTGGGACAGAAAGGAGATCAAGTCCATGAATCCTATAGGAAATCAATTCTGAATATTCATTAGAAGCACTCTTGCTCAAGCTGAAGCTACAAATACTTTTGCTACTGGTGCTAAGAGCCAACTCATTGGAAAAGACCTTGATACTGGGAAAGATGGGGGGTTAGAGGAGAAGGGGGTGACACAGGATCAGATGGTTGGATGGCATCACTGACTCAAGGGGCATGAGTTTGAGCAAACTCTGGGAGAGAGTGAAGGACAGGGAAGCTCGGCATGCTACAGTCCATGGTGCCACAGAGTCGGACACAACTTAGCAACCGAACAACAGTGAGCAATAGGACTATGTCTGAAATGGGCTACCCTTAGCTAAAAAAGAGATCACCAGAGGAATAACTATTACTTACACATACTCAGAAAGTGCTGTTCCTATCTTTGTAGTCTTGCAATTAGAAAAGGTGGTATAAAACTCTTCCCAGAATTTGTTAAGGTGAGGTCTGGAAAGAAGAATTCTTCACTGGCTGTCAGGCTATGAATATATATTTCTCAAGTCTTCCTCTTTGCAGACCCCCACCATCCCTATTTCTCTCATGGAGTTCTCTTTATACTGCCCATCCTTTCTATGTAGTGGCTCAGTAGTTTTACAAACTCTGTTCTCTTTCCATCATATCGTTTTTGCTACCTTTATATTTCTACAATTTCAACTACCATCTATAACCAAATAATATTAGTAACTATCTTAGTCTTAGTTCAGTTGCTCACTTGTGTCTGACTCCTTGCAACCTCGTGAACCACAGTACACCAGGCCTCCCCCTTCTCCTCCTGCCCTCAATCTTTCCCAGCATCAGGGTCTTTTCAAATGAGTCAGCTCTTCGCATCAGGTGACCAAAGTATTGGAGTTTCAGCTTCAATATCAGTCCTTCCAATGAACACCCAGGACTGATCTCCTTTAGGATGGACTGGTTGGATCTCCTTGCAGTCCAAGGGACTCTCAAGAGTGTTCTCCAACACCACAGTTGAAAAGTATCAATTCTTCAGCACTCAGCTTTCTTTATAGTCCAACTCTAACATCCATACATGACTAATGTAAAAACCATAGCCTTGACTAGAACGGACCTTTGTTGGCAATAGCTTTGTCTTATATATTATTCATCTTCTACCCTATATAATCTTCTTTCATATCCTTTATATAAATTTCTCATTTAATTTTAACACTAATTACTTATGGCAGAAAGTGAAAAACTAAAGAGCCTCTTGATGAAAGTGAAAGAGAGGGAAAAGCTTGGTTTAAAACTCAACATTCAGAAAACTATAATCATGGCATCTGGTTCCATCACTTCATGGCAAATAGATGGGGAAACAGTGGAAACAGTGACAGACATTATTTTTTTGGGTTCCAAAATCACTGAAGATGGTGACTGCAGCCATTAAACCAAAAGATGCTTGCTCCTTGGAAGAAAAGTCATGACCAACCTAGGCAACATATTAAAAAGCAGAGACATTACTTTGCTAACAAAGTTCCATCTAGTCAAAGCTATGGTTTTTCCAGTAGTTATGTATGGATGTGAGAGATGGACTATAAAGAAAGCTGAGCACTGAAGATTTGATGCTTTTAAACTGTAGTGTTGGAGAAGACTCTTGAGAGTACCTTGGATAGCAAGGAGATCCAACCAGTCCATCCTAAAGGAGATCAGTACTGGGTGTTCATTGGAAGGATTGATGCTGAAGCTGAAACTCCAACCCTTTGGCCACCTGATGCAAAGAACTGACTCATTGGAAAAGACCCTGATGCTGGAAAAGATTGAGGGCAGGAGGAGAAGGGGAAGACAGAGGATGAGATGGTTGAAAGGCATCACTGACTCAATGGTCATGAGTTTGAGTAAGCTCCAGAGTTGGTGATGGACAGGGAAAACTGGCATGCTACAGTCCAAGGGGCTGCAAAGAGTCAGACATGACTGAGTGACTAAACTGAACTAAACTAATCCTGTAAAGTAATTGTTTATCCCCAGAATTTAAAACTGAGATCTGAAGTTCAATGACCAAGTGGTAAAGCCTAATTTTGAATCCATGGATTAAACATTGTGTTATTTTTCCATTTCCTTTCTCATCTGTGCGACTTTTAAAAAGTAAACCAGGATTGTGTGTTAGTCACTCAGTCATATCTGGCTTTTTTTGATCCCATGGACTGTAACCCACTAGCCTCCACTGTCCATGGAGTTCTCCAGGCAAGAATACCACAGTGGGCTGCCATTTCCTTCTCCAGGGGATCTTCCTGACCCAATGATCGAAACCGAGTCTCCCGGATTGCAGGCAGACGCTTTACTCTCTGAGCCACCGGGGAAGCCCTATAGAATGCCTTAAATTGTGCTTAGTTGCTCCGTCGTGTGTGACTCTTTGTGAACTTTTAAACTGTAGCCTTCCAGGCTCCTCTCTCCCTGGAATTTTTGAGGCAAGAATACCGAACTGGGTTGCCACTTTCTCCTCCAGGGGATATTCCAGACCCAGGGATCAAATTCACATCTTCTGTGTCTCCTGCATTGTAGTTGGATTCTTTACCCAGTTAGCCACTGTGGAAGCCCAGCATGACTTGAATTAGGTTTACATATTATAGTATTTTTTAATATGATATTTATCTGTTCCTCTCTCTTACTCTCATGTTGGTGTAAAATTAGTTGTAGTTTCAAACTCTGAATTTTAAATTGTTATAACTAGGCTCAAAATAAGAACCATTAAAATCAACACATTTTTGCTAATGAGAACAACTTGGTTTATTCCTATAGCATAAAAGTCTGTGCTTCAGATTCAATGAACTCTTGGAAAGCATTTCCTACATCCTGTAGGCCATGAAATCATTTTCCTTGAAAAAAGTTGTCAAGATGCTAGAAGAAGTGGTACTAAGTTGTCAAGAGGTCAGGTGAATATGGCAGATGAGGCAAAACTTTGTAGCCCAGTTTGTTCAACTTCTTAAGTATTGGTCACAAGGTCTGTGGCTGGGCATTGTTGTGGAGAAGAACTGGGCCCTTACTGTTGACCAGTGCTGGCTGCAGGCCTTGTAGTTTGCAGTGCACCTCATTGATTTTTTGAACATACTTCTCAAATGCAATGGTTTAACCAAGATTCAAAAGCTGTAGTGGATCTGACACAAAACAGTGAACACAACCTTTATTGTGGTGCAAGTTTGGCTTTGGAAAGTGCTTTGGATCTTTTTCTCAGTCCAATCACTAAGCTAGCTGTTGCTGTTTGTTGTAGAAAATCCACTTTTCCTTGCAAGTCACTATCTGATTGAGAAATGTTTCCTTGTTATTGCATAGGATAAGACAAGAATACACTTCAAAGTGACAATTATTTTGATTTGCTGTCAGCTAATGTGGCACACACTTATCAAGCTTTCTCACCTTCCCAATTATATCAAAAGCTGAATCACTATAGAATGGTTGACACTGATTTCACGGGCAACTTCTTGTGTAATTGTAAAATGATCAACTTCAATAATGGCTCTCAATAGGTCATTGTCAACTTCCAATGGCCAGCCACTTGGGTCCTCATCTTCAAGGCTCTCATCCACTTTATAAAACTTCTTGAGTCACTACTGCATTGTACATTCATTAGCAGTTCCTGGGCCAAATGCTTTGCTGATGGTGTGAGCTGTGTCCATTGTTTTATGAACCATTTTGAAGTCAGATAAAGTTGCTCAGATTTTCTTTTTCCCTAAGATCAGTTCCATAGCACCAAATAAATATTAAAAAAAATCCAAATATAAATCAATAGGGAAAAATGTGAGAAATACACATGAAAATGATGTATAACATAATCACATTTATTAAGGATGTATTCCATTATAAAAAAAGTTCAACAATGTAGAAAACACAAATATGTTTGCATCAAACTAATAGATTTTGAATCCATTAAAGAAAAAGATATAATCTAAATGCAATCTTCATTTAAGACACCTACCTATTTTATTAAACAAACCAAGTAACCATGCTTTGACTTGGGGCTTTGGTAAGCATATTAACACATTTTCTGTTAATGTGATATTGTTCTTGTTGTTAAGTTACTTAGTCATACCCTACTCTTTGCCACCACATGGACTGCAGCACTCTAGGCTTCCCTGTCTTTCACCATCTACTGGAGGTTGCTCAAGTTCATACCTATTGAGTGGGTGATGCCATCCAACCATCTTATTCTCTGTCATTCCCTCTCCTCCTGCCTTCAATCTTTCCCAGCATCAGAGTCTTTTCTAATGAGTCAGCTCTTTGCATCAGGTGGCCAAAGTATTGGAGCTTCAGCTTCAGCATCATTCCTTCTAATGAATATTCAGGATTGATTTCCTTTAGGACTGACTGGTTTGATCTCCTTGCAGTCCAAGGGACTATCAAGAGCTTTTTCCAACACCAGAGTTCAAAAGTTTAATTCTTTGGGACTCAGCCTTCTTGATGGCCCAACTCTCACATTCAAACATGACTACTGGAAAAACCATAGCTTTGATCATACAGACTTTGTCAACAAAGTAATGTCTCTGTTAATGCTGTGTAGGTGTATCATAGCTTTTCTTCTGAAGAACAAGCATTATTTAATTTCATAGCTGAAGTCCCCATTTGCAGTTATTTTGGAGCCCAAGAAAATAAGGTCTGTCACTGTTTTTCCCCATTTATTTGCAATGAAGTGATGGGACCAGATGCCATAATCTTCATTTTTTTAATGTTGAGTTTTAAGCCAACTTTTTCACTCCTCTTTCACTTACATCAAGAGGCTCTTTAGGTTCCTCTTTAGTTCCTCCTCTTTTAGTTCCTATGCAGTGGTGTCATCTGCATATCTGCAGTTATTGGTATTTCTCCCAGAAGTCTTGATTCCAGCTTTTGCTTCATCCAGCTGGGCATTTCTCATGATGTACTCTGCATATAAGTTAAATAATCAGGGTGACAACATACAGCCTTGTCATACTCTTTTCCCAGTTTTTATCCAGTCCATTGTTCCATGTCCAATTCTAACTGGTGCTTCTTGACTTGAACACAGGTTTCTCAGGAGGCAGGTAAGGTGGTCTGGTATTCCCATCTCTTTAAGCATTTTCCAGTTTGCTGTGATCCACAAAATCAAAGACTTTAGTGTAGTCAATGAAACAGATTTTTTTTCTGGAATTCTCTTGCTTTTTCCATGATCCAATGGATGCTGGAAGTTTGATTTTTGGTTCCTCTGCCTTTTCTAAAAAAAGCTTTAACATTTGAAAGTTCTTGGTTCATGTACTTTTGAAGCCAAGCTTGGAGGATTTTGAGCATTACTTTTCTAGCCTGTGAAATGAGTAAAATTGTGTGGTAGTTTGAACATTCTTTGGCATTTCCCTTCTTTGGGATTTGAATGAAAACTTACCTTTTCTTGCTTTGTGGCCACTGCAGAGTTTTCCACATTTGCTGGCATATTGAATGCAACACTTTA
Organism: Hydropotes inermis; assembly: GCA_020226075.1. Lineage (NCBI taxonomy): Eukaryota > Metazoa > Chordata > Mammalia > Artiodactyla > Cervidae > Hydropotes > Hydropotes inermis. Next base: position 8,741,940 of record CM035298.1, on the reverse strand, counting down.
AGAGTATCATCTTTTAGGATTTGAAATAGCTCAACTGGAATTCCATCACATCCACTAACTTTGTTCAGAGGGTTGTTTCCTAAGGCTCACTTTCTTTTCCCATCTGTTTTGGTATGAACTGAATAGAGCAGACATTAAGCCAAGCTAGGATCTGTATCAGGATTCCCTGATAGCCCAGATGGTTAAGAAACTGCCTGCAGTGCAGGAGACCAGTGTTTCATCCCCGGGTCAGGAAGATCTTCCGGAGAAGGGAATGGCTACCCACTCCAGTATTCTTGCCTTGACTGGAGAGTCTCATGGACTGAGGAGTCTGGCAGGCTACAGTCAGGGTTGCAAAGAATCAGACACTACTGAGTGAATAACATTTTCACATTGCATTACATTTACATTACAGGATCTGTATCACAGACTGGGTTTCAGACAGCTCCATCCTCGGCCCCTATTGTTTCTGGGGTTTTGGCTTCAGAGAAGCTAATTCAGAGATTTCCTTTAATGTGTAAGTGATTATGAGGTTATTTCAAGAGTAATAGAAGGAAAAATTCGTTTGAAGCCAATTATTACTATAGAGAAACAAACCAAATAAAGGATGCAGCCCTAATGACTTCATTAGTTTTGTGTTGTTAAGCTTCCTAGTTGTCTCCACTTAGGTGTGAATATTTTGTTAATAAATTCTCACAGTGCCAAAACTAAAATTTTCATTGGCATAGGTTTTTTTTTTTTTTGAAATTTATTGATTTTATTTCTAGTTGGTTCTTTCCAGTCTGCCCTGGGATAGACAAGCAAATATAAACATGAGTTCTTGACCTTCAAGGTTTGCATTTAGTCCATTGCATTTCCTATATTCTTGATCCAGAATATTATTAACTTAGGCTCCCTACACACACTACTTTAGCAAATATTCTTTCAGAGTAACAGGTATTAAGATCACTCTAGAGAATTCTCTGTATCTTTCTATTACAGTTCCCAGCTAGCAGAATTTAAAAGTTTATACCCACACATGCCTCTGCTATGGTAACTTATATTCTAGTAATAAGAAATGTGAATTTGTATTTCAAAGTACTGCATTTGAACTATAAATGTCAAATGACCATTTTTATAGTCATTGTTAGAATATAACAGGGTATATACGTGTGTGTGTGTCTGCCTGCATAAAATCTAGATGACATTAAGGAAACTTTATTCTCAATCTTTTTCTTTGAAAACTTATTCATACATTATTTTGTCCTTCTCAAGGATTTGAAGCTATTGATCCTACTATTGAGATCACCAAATGTTGAATATAAATGTGTTTTTACATAGTTTTATCTGAATGTATTAAGATTTAAGGTATATGCTTAATTTACAAATATGAAATAAATACCTACTTAAATTTTAAAAATAATAAAGTTAAAAGCTCTGATAAATGAATTTTTACTGAAGATTTGATGGTGAAAATCAGTTACTAATTTTTTCCTTTGTGTTTCACAGAGAAGCTCCTAGAGTCACAAGAACACACTGAATAATATTTATGATGATACTGTGGCTTTAAAATATAATTTGCAAGAGGAATAGGATTTTTGTTTACTTTACAGTTACAATCTAAACAGTCTAGAAATAATGCATGATACATAGTAGACACTCAAAAAGTATTTGTTGAAAGGATAAGTAATCATTTATTCACTATTAGGTCACTAGACAGAGATGTTTAGAATATCAACCTCATAATTTAATGTGTTCCCTTTTGCTTTTGATTAATCATGTAGTCATCCCAGGAGATACAGATTATTTTAATTCAAGCAAAGAATAAAGAGATGGTCAATAAGAATTGCTTTTCTGGGAAAAGAAAAATGAAAATGAGAACATTTTTACAAGATAAAGTAGGTTAATTTTGTTGTATTTTGGATTAAGATTGTTATTTTCCTGTCTCTATTTTTTTTTTCCTACACAAGAAACAAAAAGATAAAGTAGAAAAAAATGGTGTAAATATTCAAGTTCTCTTCTGGAATGGCTGAGGTCAGAGGTTGTAAATCCAATCTTAAAAAGCAAATCTGAAGGATCCCCTTTGGCCAATCATTCACCTGCTTGTCTTCTTGGCTCTGGATTTTCTCCACCTGGTAAACCACGCTCTAACACCCTCACACCCACCAAAGTGGATCTAGGCTTCAGTTAATCTTGGTATGCTTAAAAACTACTTTTTAATTTTTAACGTGTAAAATTGTTCTTAAGATTTAAACCTGTCTAAATGGTACAAACTCCCCCCCTTTAACAAGTCTAAAAATCCTTGGGAAAATTTTAAACAGATCATCATTTAGTTAAAATGATTTGAAACTTTGAATATTAGTAACTGGGGTGTAAAAAAAAGTTGTGCAGATTAACTGATGTTTAGATATCTTTAGTAGTAACTTTCACTGACACTGCTAAAAAGGTTTAAAAAGAACTGCCTGGGCAGAGAAAAGGGTTCCATTTCCTAGTACAATGAAATCTCTTGTTATCTCCTGCAACTTTAAATGTGACTAATTATCACAAATAATTTTTTTTTTTAGCTTGAAAACTAATAAAACACTGTGAGGAATCTATTTTGTAGCTATCTGGCAAAACAATTGTTAGAATAACAATATGTCATAGGGTACAACCTATGTGCAAACCTGTTTTCAATTCTATGGGGTGTTCAGTTCTCTTGGTGCTCTATGTGTTATTTTCACTACCCATAATTGAAATTGTCATGACTTACTGTTTTCAAAGCTGGATGAGAAAGTCTTATTTAATTCAAGCTTCCTTTTGCATTGGCTCAGAAAATATATCTCATGGACAGTAACTAGGACAGTTTTGGGGAAAGCTACCTCTTGTTTGCAATGTCTTTGTGGCAGATTTCTTAAGATTACACAGCTAGTTTCAGAATGTGGCATTTTAGTGAGTAAATGAATTATTTGTGAAGGAAGGTCACTTTGCAATATATTATTGAAAACACTAAAGATGATGCAGTTTGCTGACTTTTTCTGAAAATAGTTATTTCTGAATATTTTAATATTAATTGAACCTGGAGTTTGTAATGGAAAGTGTTCAGAAAATGGAAGAGAAGAACTGCAGTCTAATGAGGAAATGCTAGAAGGCAAGCTCATTAATGCCCATTGGAACTTCAGCCCACAACAGTACACGTGCTTGTACTGTGTCAATATTAATTCACATGTTCCTGGCTTACTTACAGAAGGCCAGAAAAACATAATCCTCTCCTTAGTCATTCTTATTTCTCTTGCTATCTCTGTATGTCTGTGTGCATGTGTGTCTGTGTACACTCAGAAGTAGTCGCTTAGTATTTCATATATGCAATGACATTCTTAAAAGGAAAAAAAAATCTGCTTGAGATGTATTAGTAGTTAAGATTTTTCCTCCAAGTGCTTCACTCCCCCTCTGCTTATCAATTTATTTTACTCTAAACCTCTGCTCTTTAAGCAACTAGTAATGAGAGGTGATCCCCAGCAGGAAATAATACAGGCAGAGAAGGCAAACCCTGCTCAATGCTATCCTTTCCAACTGACATCTGCTTAAATAACTTAGCTCAGGGAATCTCTGCTGCCTGGTTAGCAGTAGAATGAACATCAGCCTATGTGATGAGCAGACCCTATAACCTAAATTTCTACAAAGAAACAGACATTTGTCAGTTATACTCCAGGTATATACACTGATGTATCTCATAGGATTTCATTTTTTGTGCTAACTTTGGGAATTCACATACGCAACTTTCATCTTTTCTGAAATAGTTCTATACAAATATTCTATCTTCCTAAAATTATTCTGAAATGTTAAATTTGCATATTGTGTTAGAAAACAGACTCAATAGGAGAGCAAGACAAGCCTTTTGTCCAGTATGAAATAATTTCCCTTCAGATATATACTCAAGGGTACACTGCACAGTTTGGTAAACTCATGTTACAGATCTGTAAAGATTACATCATTTTTCTAAAAACGTGCCATGTGCTTTCAGACTACGGAACTTGAATGAAGGGCTTGGCATTTGTAAACCATGATTTTCCATCAAGTTCTATTTACAGGCCATGTTTGCATGTGTATGGACAATCTTCTGCAGCTATTGCTTTAGTCCCTTCAGGATACTGTATCAGAATACCATAGACAGTGTGGCTTATAAACTGAAACTTACTGCTCAGAGTTCAGCAGGGTGGCAAGTCTGAGATCTAGATGCTGGCAGATTTTGTGTCTGGTGAGGACCTGCTTCCTGGTTCATCGACATCTTTACATTATGTCCTCTTATGACATGGCATAAGAAACTCTCTGGAATCTCTATTTTGATAAGGACTCTATTCATGAGGGCACTATCATTATGACCTAGTCACCTCCCAAAAGTCTCCATGTCCAAATACCATCACTTTGGGGATTAGGTTGCAACAGATGAATTTGCCAGGGTGTGGAGGGGGCGTGTGGGGGATACAAAAATTCAGTCTACAGCATTTATGAAAAAGACAAGTTTCCAGAAAAAATTAGGCTATCTCTACCTGTTCAAGGATGCCATCGAGGAACCAGACCCCTTTCTTCCTATTCTACCATCTTCAGTATGTTTGTTGTAATTCCATGCATAATGCAGAAGGTTCAGACATAGATAGAGAGGCAGAAGCAGCAGAGCTGTTTCACTGGGAAGGACTTGAATATATGGCCATCAGGAAAGTAGTGAAATTGAGTATTAGCTTTTACAACCTATAATAGCACTTGTGGGGAAACCTCTGTCTTTCACAAGTCAAAATGTCTTTGCTTTTTTTGCTGTTTCAGAAATGACTTCTCTAGAAAGAAAACATGTGTCCTTTAGTAGAAATGTTCCAGTAAAGGTTGAAAAATACTGAAAAATAACACATATAGCATAATTCACATATATTCATAATTTATGAAAATATGTTTGAGGGACAAAAAGAAAGAAGTGATCCTGTAATTTCAAGTGTTTATCACAGTGGAACATAGATAGAATATCTGTGTACAATCCAGGATCTCTTATCCCTAGAGACCTACAACATAGTATACCATTCTGTGTCCTTTCTCAGGCAAAGTTTCAACCACAGTCTAGGAACACTGAAGGGAACACAGGCCAACAAGAGTTTTATATTCATAAAAACCAGAGAACAAGATTCATTAATGTACTTACAAAATCTAAAAAGGAGCCAAGGATGTGTCTCTTATTTCCCCACTGAGAAATCCATCAGCTTTCTTTATTCAAGAGCTCAATTGCCAAAAGTTTTCTGTCTATCCCCGAATATTACTCAGTAACGACCAAAGAATAGCAGTTGAAAATATTTTCCTAAAATATTTATCCTGTTGATTGTTATTTTCTGAGGCTTTAGACATTTCTTTACTTCTGTGTTACTTTTTAGCATAGAATACTTTTAGAGTAAGCTGCATCTGAGAAGACCAATGATACACAAGAACAAAGATTTTTGAAGCTGGAATAAACTTTAAGACAAATTTGTGAAACTGTTCTGTCTTCAGGCAGGCATGTTTATACGACACTCATTTTGAGAAGGTTATCCTAAATTCATTCAGTTCAGTCACTCAGTCATGTCCAACTCTTTGTGACCCTGGCAGCATGCCAGGCCTCCCTGTCCATCACCAACTACAGGAGTTCACCCAAACCCATGTCCATTGAGTTGGTGATGCCATCAAACCATCTCATCCTCTGTCGTCCCCTTCTCCTCCTGCCTTCACTCTGTCCCAGCATCAGGGTCTTTTCAAATGAGTCAGCTCTTCACATCAGGTGTCCAAAGTATCAGAGTTTTAGCTTCAACATTAGTCCTTCCAATGAACACCCAGAACTGATCTTTAGAATGGACTGGTTGGATCTCCTTGCAGTCCAAGGGACTCTCAAGAGTCTTCTCCAACACCACAGTTCAAAAGCATCAATTCTTCGGTGCTCAGCCTTCTTTATAGTCCAACTCTCACATCCATACATGACTACTGGGAAAACCATAGCCATGACTAGATGGACCTTTGTTGGCAAAGTAATGTCTCTGCTTTTTAATATGCTGTCTATGTTGGTCATAACTTCCTTCCAAGTTGTAAGTTGCAGTCATCATCTGCAGTGATTTTGGAGCCCCAAAAAATAAAGTCAGTCACTGTTTCCACTCTTTCCCCCCTTTCACCATCTATTTGCCATGAAATGATGGGACTAGATGCCATGATCTTAGTTTTCTGAATGTTGAGCTTTAAGCTAACTTTTTCACTCTCCTCTTTCACTTTCATCAAGAGGCTCTTTAGTTCTTCATTTTCTGCTATAAGGGTGGTGTCATCTGCATGTCTGAGGTTATTGGTATTTCTCCTGGTAATCTTGATTCCAGCTTGTGCTTCCTCCAGCCCAGCGTTTCTCATGATGCACTCTGCATATACAGTCAATAAATAGGGTGACAATATACGGCCTTGATGTACTCCTTTTCCTATTTGGAACCAGTCTGTTGTTCCATATCCAGTTCTGACTTTTGCTTCCGGACATGCACACAGATTTCTCAAGAGGCAGGTCAGGTGGTCTGGTAGTCCCATCTCTTTCAGTGTTTTCCACAGTTTATTGTGATCCATATAGTCAAAGATTTTGGTATAGTCAATAAAGCAGAAATAGACTTTTTTTTTTTTTTTTCTGGAACTATCTTGCTCTTTCAATGATCCAGCGGATGTTGGCAATTAGATCTCTGGTTCCTCTGCCTTTTCTAAAACCAGCTTGAACATCTGGAAGTTCACAGTTCCTGTATTGCTGAAATCTGGCTTGGAGAATTTTGAGCATTACTTTACTAGCATGTGAGATGAGTGCATTAGTGCGGTAGTTTGAGCATTCTTCAGCGTGGCCTTTCTTAGGGATTGAAATGAAAACTGACCTTTTCCAGTCCTGTGGCCACTGCTGAGTTTTCCAAATTGGCTGACATATTGAGTGTGGCACTTTTATAGCATCAACTTTCACGATTTGAAATAGCTCCACTGAAATTCCACCTCCACTAGCTTTGTTCATAGTGATGCTTCCTAAATCCAGCATGACTTTAATCAGTGGTTTATGGAGAAAAGTTCTAAATAATGATGAGCAGAGGAGGCAGTACTCTGTCCAGGCAGCAATATCAGCAAAAGATAGCAACTTGATGTCCAGGCAGGGCTTAAGAGGCAGAGATTTTTCAAATCCTCTTTAAAGAAGAACATCATTAGTGAGGCCTGACAACAGATAAATTGCCACTGTGTGCTGCATGAATCATGAATAGTTGCATGAAAGGAAGGAAGAAGAAAAGGAGGGAAGAATGTAGGGGAGGGAACTACAACTAGCAACAGAGTTCAAGAGCAAGCCTTTATTCCCAGTGCCAACAGTAAACCACTGTGAGAGTGGTTTATGTAACAGGAGTGCAGACAAGGAGCAATAAGATAAGGACCCGGTTCCTCAGACTGTTCATTTGCTGTTAGTAGCTCAGCTGGTAAAGAATCCTCCTGCAATGCAGGAGACCCCAGTTTGATTCCTGGGTCAGTAAGTTCCCCTGGAGAAGGGACAGGCTACCCACTCCAGTATTCTAGCACCTTCTTGGTGTCTCAGATGGTAACTAAACACATGCCATGCAGGAGACCTGGGTTTGATCCCTGGGTTGGGAAGATCCCCTAGAGGAGGGCATGGCAACCCACTCTAGTATTCTTGACTGGAGAATCCCATGAACAGAGAAACCTGGAGGGCTACAGTCTATGGGGTCTCAAAGAGTCAGAAACAACAGAAACTAAGCACCCACAGAGGGCCATTTTAAGAGTTTTATTCAGAAGAATGATAAAGATATATGTTCCTTGCTCTAATTCAAAGACAGCAGTTCTAATAAGTGAATTTCTGTCTAACCAGTGAATTTCTGGGTTCCTATCTGGAAACAGGACACAAAAAATCTGGGCCAGTTTCCAATTACAAGAAGAATTTGCAAGAATCATTTTACCTGAAAAAGGATCCAAGGCTACTAGAAGGGGATACAGGGCAAAGGACTATTGGAAACACAACAGTGATTCTGCTGGTGAAGTCTAAGTCAAGAAGGACTGGGCCAGAGTCTTCCTGGGACTTGTCCTGGCAGAAGCGCTTAGAGATATTCTGAATACGGTTGTCTCAAATCAGGATTATCAGTATACTTGGCTTGACTCAGGGTCACCTGTGTCTTCAAAAAATAGTTTTAAAATTCAGGAAGTTTCATGGGTTTATAAGAGCAAGAAAAGCCAGTGCCTGCCTTACTGCTCTTCACTTCTGATTCTTGCTTTATTGAGGCAGCTATTTTGAATATTTCTCCTAGTAATCATTTCCTTATGTCTAAATATGTTTACACAGTGTTCAAGTGAGTTTGTAATTTTAATTCTGGATATTATCTTTTATTTACCTTCCTTATAAAGAAGATGAGGGTATAGCTTCCATATCAGCCCAGTATTTCACTTCATATGATGTTGTCTTTTCACTGCCCTCCCAATACAGTCAGCGAGTACATCGTTATTATCCCAATTATACATACTTATCTCTATGCAATTATAGTTCACAATTGAACCTTTTAGTGTATAAATATTAAAGATCCTTTATACTTATTTTTGCATAAGCTAAGATGACTTACATTTTCATTCCTTTAGCTTTCTGTATTTTCATCATGAATTCATTTTCATATTCAAAATAAGTTCATTTGTTTATTTTCCTAAAAGTTTCATTTTCATTTTAGTCTCACTCTTCTTTTGGAATCTTCTGTCCTCACTATAATAAGCCCTAGAATTTTTTCTGAGCACTTCATTTTCACCTCCAGGATTCCCTTCACTTCCTACCTGGCTTAAATCTCTGGTGCTGCCAGTTCCATGCTTTCTTACTTAATGACCTCTTCTACTTTGGTGGGATGCATCTATCAATGTGCTCTTGAGAAGAAATGGATGAGAGGTAAATATGTTTAGATCTTGCATTACTAATATTTTCTTACATTCTTGATTGATAGGATGGCTGGATATAAAATTCTAGTTTGTAAATTAATTCCCCTTAGAATTTTCAAGATATTACTCAGCTGCCTCTAGTTTCCAGCATTGCTTTTATGAAGGATAACACAGTTCAGATTCTTCTCTTTTGAAAGACTTGTTTCTCTGGAAACTTTTCTGATTCTTTATTAAATTTTGTGTTGTGAAACTGCACTATTATGTGTCTCAATAAGCATTTTTCTTCATCTCCTGGTATATTAGTTTGCTAGAGTGGTTGTAACAAGATACCACAGACTCAGTGGCTGAAACAACAGAAATATATTTTCTTATGGTTCTGGAGGCTAGGAGTTCAAGATCAAGGAGCCAAAGTTTAATTTCTTTCTAGGTTTCTCTCCTTGACTCACAGATGACTGTCTTTTAACTGTATTCTTACCCATGGTCTTTCCTCTGATCAAGTGTGGCTCTAAGTGTCTTCTGGTATATTCAAATTTCCTCTTATAAGGAAACAAGTCAGACTGGATTAGGGGGGCAATGCTAAGGACCTCATTTTAAATTAATCACTCCTTGAAAATATCTGTCCTCAAATACAATTACATTCTGAGGTACAGTGGGTTAGGACTTCAGCATATGTTTGAGGGGACATAATTGAGCCCATAACTCTTAGGGTAATCCCCTTAATTCAGAGATATTTCCTTGAATTAATTTTTGTTAGTTTGTATTTGAACTATTTCATGTGTTCTCTCTTTTTGAGATTATTCTTTGGAATCTGGACTTCCTAACTGACCTTCTTATTCTCTAATTCCTTTCCAATTTCCCTTGTTTATATTTTTATTCTTTTTACTGCTGTTCTTCAGCTTTATTTTTTCATATTCATTTGATTATTGTATTATGTTTCTATTTTTTTAAGAGATGGTTTGTATTACCTGTAGGTTGTATTTTTATGGGCTTGCTTTAATCATTTCCATTTCCTATGAAATGCCACAAAATATTAGCTTTAAAAAGAAATAATCTATTCTTTGCATTTTTTTTCTTTTCCTCTTTCCTCTTAGAGTTTTTGTTAGATGAATGATCCTCTTTGGCTTTCCATTCATATTTAGGAATAATGTGCCTTTGTCTAAGGTTAATTTAACTAATGGGTGCTCTTTTGTATTTGTGCATTATTTCTTTTAGGTTTATTTTCCCTAGAGACTAATTTTCCAATCTGTTTCCTATGGAATCTAAACCCATATATGCTGACATTCTCAGGATTTTGTGTACTGGGTGACTAGGTGCAGTCAAGTAATCAGTCTTGCACTTTATCTCCCTCCTCTGATGAATCTTGGACTCCTGCCCTCAGTTCTTCATGATGTTTTGCAGTCTAGAGTTTCCAGGCTTCAAACTCTTCAGAATAAATTCCATTTTTCTGGAGCTTTCCCCAGCCTTCATAACAAGGTTTTCAACCCTTTATATTTGCCCTTTCTTCTGTTATTTTGTCACTTATTACACCTTTTATGTCAATTTAATGAGACTTTATGAGGGAATGGAGGAAAGCATAGGTGTTTAATCCACCAGAGTCAATGAGGATTTTCTACTCAGGCCCCGTAAAGGACAAGAGTGATGCTAGAGCAGTGATTCTCAACCAGAGACACTTAATAATGTCTGAATATATTTTCATCATCAAAACTGAAGGATGCTATACCATTGCTGGGAATGAAAATTAACACAGCCACTATGGAGAATAGTATGGAGATTCCTTTAAAAACTAAGAATAAAATCATGATATGACCCAGAAATCCCTCTCCCAGGCATATAGGAAACCAAAACTAAAAAAGACACATGTAACCCAATGTTCACTTCAGCTCCGTTTACAATAGTTAGAATATGGAAGCAACCTAGATGTTCATCAACAGATGAATAGATAAAGAATTTGTGTTACATATATATAATGGAGTATTACTCAGCCATAAAAAGGAACACATTTGAGTCAGTCCTAATGTGGTGGATGAACCTGGAGCTTATTATACAGAATGAAATAAGTCAGAAAGAGGAAAACAATTATCATATACTAATGCATATATATGGAATCTAAAAAGATGGTATTGATGAACCTATTTTCAGATCAGCAATGGAGACACAGACATTGAGAACATATTTATGGACATGGCTGGGGTGGGGAAAAAGGAGAGGGTGGGAGGTATGGAGAGAGTAACATGAAAACATATGTTACCACATGTAAAATAGATAGCCAATGCGATTTTCTTTCTGACTCAGGGAACTCAAAGCCAGGCTTGGTAACAACCTACAGGGCTGGGATGGGGAGGGAGGTGGAAGGGATGTTCAGGTGGGAGGGGACATGGGTAAACCTATGGCTGATTCATGTTGATGTTTGGTAGAAACCAAAGCAATACTGTGAAGTAATTATCCTTCAATTAAAAATAAATAAATTTTAAGAGTAGATAAAAGGTGATATATATATATATCTAATGATTAGAGATCTAGGCTGCTGGTAAACACCCCACAATGCACTAAGATGGATTATTCAGCCCCAAATGCCATTAGTGCTAAGGTTAAGAAAACGTCTTCTAGGAGTTTAGAACTTTTCCTGTGGGTGTGGTTTAACATTTTTAAGAATTTCAAGGGATCCTCATATCAGGAACAAGTTAGATACTAAACTTGTAGTAACCAAAGGAATATTTTAAAATATTAAAATAGTCACATTTTTGAACATTTGTTTAAAATATCATAATATTTAAACTGACATTTATGCTGAGGTAAAAATGTTAATGCAGTAAGTTGGCAGGAAAATGTGTACCATTTTCTTATTTTATCTAAAAGAATCTACCATGTTGGTTCTCAACTCTGCATACATTCTCTTTTAAAACTAAAGCCATACTCATTTTAATTAGCAGCTTGTTACTTTATATATGTGTGGCAATTTATCTTCTGTCTTTTAAAAAATGTTTACATAACACTTGTTTATCAGTAGGTCATCTTATCTTAATTTATTTAATCTTCTGTTTAGTTTCCAAAGTAACCCTACTCCTCTCTTGCAGATAGTATCTGATTCTTACAACTACAGATAATGATAACCTCAGATGAGCTTTTAAAGGTGAATTAAAATAATTAAAACATTTCCTGACTTATTATAATAATGCTATGAAAATTGAGGGCTTTAAGAATATATGTTTTAATTTTATATAATCTTTAACTTTAGTTTAATAAAGAGTATAGAATAAAAGTTCAAATGTACAATAATATATAACATTTTTAAAAATATGCATTGCATATTGTGTGGTCATAACAATAACAACTCACTGACATTTATTGAAAAATTACTATGCACAAGGCATATGTAATAATTTACTTACTATAAATTAACTGCACTGTTTAATCCATCTATGTGTTAGGTACCATTTCAATGAGAAAATAAGGCCTGGGGGGGGGGGAAATCAGTGTGTTGCAAAAGGTCAAATAGTTTTCAAAGCATAGTCAGGAATTAAACTCAACGATTCTCATTTAAGCAACTATATTCTTAACCATTCTGCTACTGCCTGGCTGAAGAGCTTTGTAAATGTATAAGTGTATGGAATAAAACTGCTGAGAAGAAATACAACCAAGAGCAGATTTTGTCTCTTTTAAACGCTATATGTATTCTTTGCTGAGAATTTCATAATTTTATAATGAAAACAAATATAATTAATCCCATTTATAAATTAAAATTGCATATCACCTGTTTTTCCTAAAATGTGTATGTGGTATAATTATCTGCACAAATATTTCTCCTTATAACATGCTTAACTTCAGGGATTTGCATTAACTGCTTGTAGACATAAATTTATAAATATTGACTTTAATTAATGATTTGTTTCATGTTAGGATAACCATGAAGTAGTAATGAAAGTTGCTCAGTTGTGTCTGACTCTTTGTGACCCTATGGACAAAACAGTCCATGGAATTCTCCAGGCCAGAATACAAGAATGGGTAGCCTTTGTCTTCTCCAGGGAATCTTCCCAACCCAGGGATTGAACCCAGGTCTCCCACATTGCATGTGGGTTCTTTACCAGCTGAGCCACAAGGCAAGCCCAAGAATGCTGGAGTGGGTAGCCTATCCCTTCTCCAGTGGATCTTCATGGGCCAGGAGTTGAACAGGGGTCCCCTGCATTGAAGGCAGATTTTTTACCAACTGAGCTATGAGGGAAGCCCAGAAGCCTGGGCTCGTCTGGGTAAACATAGCATTTAATATTAACTGGCCTCCAGATATTAAAAATTATATAGCTTTCTCATATGGACAGAATGTAAAGTTTACAACTTTCCGATATTCTATTCTGCTAAAAACCCAACATCCTTGGGCTGTTTCTTCATTTGTCATGGTATGGTAGAAAGCAAAGAAGTTTTGGGTATCAAGTATTTGAGAGTTTCAGTGTAAGAATAGCATTTCCTACCTCTATAACCTTCAGCAAGTTGCTTAACATCTCTGAATTTCAACATTTCTCACTTTCGAAATGAGAAGTAAACCTAAGTTAATCTTGTGCACAGGCTAAATTAAATAGAATAGGTATAAGGTCCCAGGTTACACTTCTATCAATTTACATCTACTCCTGTTTCTGGTCCACAACCATCAGTCAAATCACATTCCTGGAGCAAAATATGCACTTAACCCCACCAGTCTGCTTTTAACTCTATTCTGTCAAGAATTTTAGCCAAAACAATAAAAAAAAAAAAATCCACTGTTTGGAAGACTCCAAGAAGACAGTGCAAAATTGCCCAAGGTGGTATAGCGGTAGACGTGAGGTGTCTAAACATGTAAGTGCTATAGGTGCTGACTTTGCAGTTTCCCCATCCTTATTCCTAGGAGTAAATATAGAACATAAAGTATGCTCAGAGAAAATGGTGATTTGCCCATTTTTTGGGGGGGTGGGTTGGGGAGGGGAGGTACTTCTAAAATTGGAAATTGTATAGCTTTACCCTTTAGGGGAATACTCCTATTTTCCTGGAAGATACATACATGGCTTATGCTTTCTAAACTGTATAAATTATCTTCCCAGAAGCACATGGCTTCCCTCGACCTTATTTTCTAAACTGAGTTAAACATGACATAATTACACTAAAAGTAAACTAATGTTTAGGGCATTTTTCACTCTAAAATCAGAAGGAGACTGAAATATGTGACTCTGACAGTAAACCACAGGTAGACCCAAACTTCTCCACCTGGCCACCTTGAAGATTTCATATGCATAAAGCTGACCTATGCTTCCTCTAGCTTGAGAACAAAATGACACGTCCAGTCATAGACTCAACTGTTACCAGATAGGAAGAAATCTTAGGAAACCACTAGTCTAAGACTCTTACTTTCTAGGAAATGAAAAGTTTCAGCAACTACTTCAAGAAATTATTTTAAAGGTCATATCTAAATAGATTCTTTAAATGAATAATTATGGCCTATAAATGTTTGATAATATCCAAAATATTTAACCACAAACCTTTGTGATTTCTCAACAAATCTCATATAATGATATGGTATGATTTTTACATCAAGTTAACTTATGAAATTGGAGAGTGAAAAAATTGGCTTAAAGCTCAGCATTCAGAAAACTAAGATCACTGAATCAGGTCCCATCACTCCATGGCAAACAGATGGGGAAACAGTAGCAGAGGTTATTATTATTATTATTATTATTGGCCCCCAAATCATTGCAGATGGTGAATTTAACCATGAAATTAAAAAAACACTTGCTCCTTGGAAGAAATTTTATGACCAACCTAGACAGCATATGAAAAAACAGAGGCATTACTTTGCCAACAAGGTCCATCCAGTCAAAACTATGGTTTTTCTAGTAGTCAGGTATGGATGTGAGAGTTGGACTATAAAGAAAGCTGAGTGACAAAGAATTGCTGCTTTTGAACTGTGGTGTTGAAGAAGACTCTTGAGAGTCCCTTGGACTGCGAGGAGATCCAAGCAGTCCATCCTAAAGGAGATCAGTCCTTAGTGTTCACTGGAAGGACTGATGCTGAAGCTGAAACTCCAATTCTTTAGCCACCTGATGTAAAGAACTGACTCATTGGAAAAGACCCTGATGCTGGGAAAGATTGAAGGCGGGAGGAGAAGGGGATGACAGAGGATGAGATAGTTAGATGGCATCCCTGACTCAATGGACATATGCTTGAGAAAAGTCCAGGAGTTGTTGATGGACAGGGAGTCCTTGCCTCCTGCAGTCCATGGGGTTGCAAAGAGTTGGACATGACTGACTTATGAAATTAGCAATCTTGCAATTCAATAGTTAATTTCCTATTTCATTTAGAGTGTAAAAATGTTACAGAAGTTAACACTTTACCAAGCAGAAGGCATTGTCTTTGCTTGTAAGCACTTACTATGAAATTATGCATATTTTGGAAGTGGATTAAAATATATAATTACAATTTGATGTAATTGCTTAATCTATAATTATAAAGCCTTTCTGACTATTGCACATAGCATTTAAAATTATAGAACAAGATTAAAAATATTACACTTCAGATTCTGAGGTCCAATTAATACCGGACTGCTGAAACCAAATGGTAATATATGGTGTCTTTAACTTTAAAACAATACCAATCCCCTGTTTGAGGAAGATTAATATAGAAATTAGTGGTGTATGACAATCTTCCAAGTTAAATAGAATATCACTTCAGGAACTTCTTAGCTTTGAATTTATATTACATCTTACACATTTCTTTTTTGATAACAATTTCAGTAGTCAAGATTTTATCTATTATTTAAGTTAGGGTTTTCAGTTCATTTGTTAATTTAATTCACTGTTTTAAGTTTTAGAAATAATTTTGCAGACACTTTCTATTGTTTCCTAAAGCTTAATCTGCCTAATTTTATCCAAATATGGCATTCTCTTGACGAAAACTATTTTTTATTTGTTTTTCCAAACATATAACTTCATTGGAATGCTTGTGCTTCTTTTGTAGCTTCTTAAATTCCTAAACATTTCCCCTATCCTTGCAACTAAGAAATACTACAGCAATACCAAAGGACCTATAGACTAAGCTAAAAGACAGGTAGTTAAGAGTCTTAAGAAAATTACTATGAGTTATTTTATATTGAGATAAATTTTTGTTCTGCAAGAAAGATTTTCAATTCTGTATATTGCAACTGTATATTCAGTTCTGTATATTGTAACTCCTTTAGAGTTAGCATATTGATGAAAGTTAGGATAAAATATATAATCCTTTCTTCTGTTTACTGTCATTTTCTTTCTATAAAAAAAGTTGCTTTGTTTTACATATTTTAAAATTTTGTTTGACTAGTGGAAACTGTCACCTGCATTCTTGGTATTTAAATAGAGAGTGAGCAGCAGTGAACAAGTGATAGTAAAAATATCTGTTTTTGCATTTTCACTTTCTTACTTTCTTAATGGAAAGATATACACATCAAAATTAAGAAAGAGAATAGTATCCCAGGGTTCAGGCCACAGTATAAAGAATTATCCATGTATCAATAAATAGTATGTTCCTCAGTGATATCAAAATATAACAGTAGAGGAAAATAAAGAAGGGTATTACTGGCTCGACTAACGAAGAACACTTTGACTTCAGTTCAATTGCTCAGTAGTGTCCAAATCTTTGTGACCCAATGGACTGAGCACACCAGGCTTCCCTATCCATCACCAACCCTCAGAATTTACTCAGACTCATGTCCATTGAACTGGTGATGCCATCCAACCATCTCATCCTCTGCTGTCCCTTTCTCCTCCTGCCTTCAATCTTTCCCAGCATCAGGATCTTTTCCAATGAGTGAGTTATTAGCATCAGGCAGCCAAAGGTTTAAGTTTCAGCTTCAGCATTAGTCCTTCCAAAAAATATTCAGGACTGATTTCCTTTAGGATGGACTGGTTGGATGTCCTTGCTGGCCAAGGGACTCTCAAGCATCTTCTCCAACACTACAGTTCAAAAGCATCAATTCTTCAGTGCTCAGCTTTCTTTATAGTCCAACTCTCAGATCTATACATGAATTATGGAAAATACATTTGTTGGCACAGTAATGCCCCTGCTTTTTAATATGCTATCTAGGATGGTCGTGACTCTTCTTCCAAAGAGCAAGCATCTTTTAATGCCATGGCTGCAGTCTCCAGAAACAGTCTGTCACTGTTTCCACCATTTCCCAATCAATTTTCCATGAAGTGATGGGGCCAGATGCCATGATCTTAGTTTTCTGAATGTTGAGTTTTAAGCCAACTTTTTCACTCTCCTCTTTCACTTTCATCAAGATGCTCTTTAGTTCTTCTTCACTTTCTGCCATAAGTTTGATGTCATCTGCATATCTGAAGCTATTTATATTTCTCCTGGCAGTCTTGATTCCAGCTTTTGCCTCATCCAGTCCAGCATTTCTCATGATGTAATCTGCATATAAGTTAGATAAGCAGGGTGACAATATATAACCTTGGTGCATTCCTTTCCCTATTTGGAACCAGTCTGTTGTTCCATGTCCAGTTCTAACTGTTGCTTCTTGACCTGCCTACAGATTTCTCAGGAGGTAGGTCAGGTGGTCTGGTATTATTCTCATATTTTTCAGAATTTTCCACAGTTTGTTGTGATCCACCTAGTCAAAGGCTTTGGCATAGTCAATAAAGCAGAAGTAGATGTTCTTGTGGAACTCTCTTGCTTTCTTGCTGATGAAACAGCTGTTGGCAATTTGATCTCTGGTTATTCTGCCTTCCAAAAACCAGCTTCAACATCTGGATGTTCATGATTCACGTATTGCTGAAGCTTAGCTTGCAGAATTGTGAGCATCGCTTTGCTAGTATGTGAGATGAGTTCAATTGTTCAGCAGTTTGAACATTATTTGGCATTGCATTTCTTTGGGATTGGAATGAAAACTGACTTTTCCAGTCCTATGGCCACTGCTGAGTTATCCAAATTTGCTGACATATTGAGTATAGCACTTTTACAGCATCATCTTTCAGGATTTGAAATAACTCAACTGGAATTCCATCATCTCTGCTAGCTTTGTTCATAGTGATGCTTCCTAAGGCCCATTCGACTTTGCATTCCAGGATGTCTGGCTCTAGGTGAGTGATTACATCATTGTGATTATCTGGGTCATGAAGATCTTTTTTGTACAGTTCTGTGTATTCTTGCCACCTCTTCCTAATATCCTCTGCTTCTGTTAGGTCCCTACAATTTCTGTCCTTTATTGTGCTCATCTTTGCATGAAATGTTCTCTTGGCATCTCTAATTTTCTTGAAGAGATCTCTAGTCTTTCCCATTCAATTATTTTCCTCTATTTCTTTGCATTGATCACTGAGGAAGGCTTTCTTATCTCTCCTTGCTATTCTTTGGAACTCTGCATTCAAATGGGTATATCTTTCCTTTTTTCCTTTGCCTTTCACTTCTCTTCTTTTCATAGCTTTTTGTAAGTTCTCCTCAGAAAACCATTTTGCATTTTTGCAATTCTCTTTCTTGGGTATAGCCTTGATCCCCACCTCCTGTACAATGTCAGGAAAGTTGGTCCATAGTTCATCAGGCATTCTGTATATCAGATCTAATCCCTTGAATCTATGTGTGACTTCTACTGTATAATCATAAGGGATTTGATTTAGTCATACATGAATGGTCTAGTGGTTTTCCCTACTTTCTTCAATTTAAGTCTGAGTTTGTCAATAAGGAGTTCATGATCTGAACCACAATCAGTTCCCGGTCTTGTTTTTGCTGATTGTATAGAGCTTCTCCATCTTTGGCTGTAAAGATTATAATCAATCTGATTTTGGTATTGACCATCTGTTGATGCCCATGTGTAGAGTCTTCTCTTGTGTTGTTGGAAGAGGGTTTTTACTAATATAAAGTCACTTCAAAACAGAATATGTGCATTAATTTGTTTTAATTTTTTTTTCTCTTCTAAATAGTGAATGACAACCAAAGAACTAAAATTAAGTATAAAGACACTCATTTTAGAAGATTAGCAATGAAGTTTAGTAACACAGTCTGGTAAAAACACAAAGAGGCAGAAGTATTGTGCCAAGTTATATACTCTTATTAGTATAAATGTCTTGTTTGAAACTTTTCTTTTTGTGAGGCTGCCAGAGGGTTTGTCTACTGCATCTTGATTATGGAAATTTTATTTATAGGCAAATATTAAAAATCAATGACATGTAGCAGCTTACTTTTTAATATACTTTTGCTTTTGATTGAATTTTGCTTGGTATGGAGATAGATGGTGATTGGCATACTAGCTTAAATATGCTCAGGAATGCTGCTCCCATTTGTAAAAGTTAAGTCAGTATGCACTTATTTCCCCTGTCCTCACACTCTTAGGATTTTACAATAACAATATATCTTGATATGTTCATGTTAATTTTATTAAGTGAAAAAAATAAAAGGATTCCTCAGTCAGATACACCATCAGTTAAATGTTCCCTAACAGAACTTCATCTTTCTGTGCTTAAGGAGCTATCAATGGACATACATCACCTCAAACCTCCTTTCAACTGTGGCTGCGTCAGAATAAAACAGCAAGCATAGGTTTGAAACCAGTATTTTACATCTTTATTTCTTAAATAGATATATTCAGGTCCCCCTGTATCTGTATGTGTCTTATGCCCCATGAGTTTTTGTAACCATAGCAATGCTTTTAAGATTATTTTTTAAAAGTTTGGTATTAAAGAAAAATAGCACAGTCTAAGAGCCTTATCCATATTCTCACTTTTCCTCTGTCTTTTTCCTAGGCTGTCCTCTCTTCATTGTTGCCAAAATAGTTGTGTCCAAATCTTTGTGACCTCATGGGGTATACAGTCCATGGAATTCCCCTGGCCAGGATACTGGAGTGGGTAGCCTTTCCCTTTTCCAGGTTTGTGGGCTAGAAGGACAAAAAGTGTTGAGATGTGGACAGAGCTAATTAGCTTTAGAACCTTAGTAAACCTCTTTATGTGAGAGTCATAACTGCAAATAAAAGCCTGCTGCAAACCACTCTGTCATTTGAGAGTAATCATAATGAGTACCATCTGCCCAAGAGGAGAGAGAAGGTTGCTTGGAGCAGTTGGCTTTGTAGGATGAGATGCAACTTGTATCATTGTGTTCTAGCTCTTTGTTTTCAGGAAGTATTTGACAATGAATCTTATGTTTTCTTTTAAATATTGTTTATATGGGAGTTAAACATCAAATAAATAGGCATTGATGTTAAATTCAGGGCTGATTCTCTTTACATTCTTTTTTCATCTAGCAGTGATGATACTCTATTGTTTCTAAATGCATTTAAATCATTTACATATGCTGTAATTAAAATATTTGAAGTTTACTGATTACTGATATATGCAAAACAGTATAACTTTTAATCTGTATGTGCTGTACAGATAATAATACACATATATAACACTGGCAGGCACTGCCAGTGTACACTAAAATTATTGGATATATTTTTCTATTAACAAGGGCCTTATTGTTTAGGTTTCAAGACAAGATGAGTGCATAATAATGATGACAGCTAACATTTTTGGTATACATTATCATTTGGGTAGTTGCTCATTTGGATACACTGTTTTTTTGATAATTACACAATAACATTTAATTGCATATAAAGACATGACATGATTTGATAGTTATGTATGGTCCCCAAATTAGTCCTGTTATTGTTGAGAGAATGAAAAGTATAAGGTTGATCAAAGTACTCAAGGAATACATCAAAGAAGAGGGTACATAAGACTATTACTGATAGATACAAATAATTTATTAAGGGGATAGAAAAACAGGGAAGCCATATGGGGATCCATTTAGCAAAAGAAGATTATAAATTGCTTTAGGAAATGGCCTGTTTCAGACAACACCGGTTAATAAAGGTAGGGAAAAATGTCCAGCTAAAGATTTTAACTAAAACTCAAGTACGAATTTGGATAACAGAGTAAGCAATCACTACAAGCCTGTGCTTGTTGAGACTGAGAGTAGAAGAGTTATCCTGACTTAAAGTCAAAGCCATGGATTGAGATGGGGATGCAGGCTATCATCTCTTGGGTACCTCACCACTGAGCAAATCTGGAGGGCCTATTTTAATTATTATTCTGGGTAATGATTCCATTTAAAATTGTGTTTCATGTTTAGAAAACATTATTTTGAGTAATACTGAGTGTTGGTGAATTCTAAAAAGTCTGTATAAGGATAAGTAGGAAAAAGAATTAACAAAGTTGGAGAAACAAAGAGAGAGAGAGAAATGCAAGTCATGTGAATTACAAATTATTAATAAAGTAAGCAGTCAGTATTAAGTGATGCTAAAAGGCAGAGGAACCAGAGATCAAATTGCCAACATCTGCTGGATCATCAAAAAAACAAGAGAGTCCAGAAAAAAACATCTATTTCTGCTTTATTGACTATGCCAAAGCCTTTGCTGTGTGGATCACAAACAACTGTGGACAATTCTGAAGGAGATGGGAATACCAGACTACCTGACCTCCCTCTTGAGAAACCTGTATGCAGGTCAGGAAGCAACAGTTAGAACTGGACATGGAACAACAGACTGGTTCCAAGTAGGAAAAGGAGTACATCAAGGCTGTATATGGTCACCCTGCTTATCTAACTTATATGCAGAGTACATCATGAGGAATCCTGGGCTGGAAGAAGCACAAGCTGGAATCAAGATTGCCAGGAGAAATATCAATAACCTCAGATATACAGAAGATACCACCCTTTTGGCATAAAGTGAAGATGAACTAAAAAGCCTCTCAATGACAGCGAAAGAGGAGAGTGAAAAAGTTGGCTTAAAGCTCAACATTCAGAAAACTAAGATCATGGCATCTGGTTCCATCACTTCATGGGAAGTAGATGGAGAGACAGTGGAAAACAGTGGCTGACTTTACTTTTCTGGGGCTCCAAAATCACTGTGGATGGTGACTGCAGCCATGAAATTAAAAGACACTTACTCCTTGGAAAGAAAGTTATGACCAATCTAGACAGGATATTAAAACGCAGAGACATCACTTTGTCAACAACGGTCTGTGTAGTCAAGGCTATGGTTTTTTCAGTGGTCATGTATGGATGTGAGAGTTGGACTATAAATAAATCTGAGTGCTGAAGAATTGATGCTTTTGACCTGAGGTGTTGGATAAGACTCTTGAGAGTCCCTTGGACTACAAGGTGATCCAACCAGTCCATCCTAAAGGAAATCAATCCTGGGTTTCCATTGGAAGGATTGATGTTGAAGCCAAAGCTCTGATAGTTTGGCCACCTGATGCGAAGAGCTGACTCATCTGAAAACACCCCAATGCTGGGAAAGATTGAGGGCAGGAGGAGAAGGGGATGCCAGAGGATGAGATGGTTGGATGGCATCACTGACTCAATGGAAATGGGTTTGGGTGGACTCTGGGAGTTGGTGATGGACAGGGAGGCCTGGCGTGCTGTGGTTCGTGGGGTCACATTGAGTCAGACATTAGAGTGACTGAACTGAACTGTATGAATGTAAAAGCAGGACCCCAAGAAAAAGATTTGAAAAAGTCAAACCTCAGACTCTGAAGAGAGATAAAAGAGCATGAAAAATGAATTTCATTATAACTAGTAGGAAAAAAATGAAATCCAATTCTTTCCACTTTTTCTAAGCACCATCTAAGTGTGAGACATTATACTAATATTTAGTTTAGTCCTGTTCCAATAAGTAGGGGAACTGAGAATTAAGACATCATAGACAGATGAGTCTGATGTCATCCTCTAAAGACATATTAGGAGTCACATAATTTAAAAGTTTGTTTGAAGTAGGAGATAGAAGTCAATATTCGAAGTTGTAAAATGTCCCTTTTAAGTGTCAGAGAACAAAATTTAAAGAAGTGATGGTGAGGCCTTTCTCCTTGCAAAATGTAGTCTTCTGTAGTGAGAAAAAAAGGAAAAAAAGAGGAGCCAGTAAGGAAGATAAAGACTAATATGCAAAACAATGTAAGAATGTTTTATTTTCATAAAGGAAGGATAGTGTATAAATTATATAAAAGCAGTAAATAATCATTTTAAGGACTTTGGAAAATGAAAGACATATATTATATACATTTTTATTTTGTGTTTGGTTTAAAGAGATTTTGTTGTGGTTTTTGTTTGCTTTTTTCAAGCATTATTTTTCCTCTATGAACCTTAGCCTTCAGAAGAAAGCTCAGATTCCTGTTGAAGATTTCTTTCAAGGGTTTTCTATAGTGTTCTTGCTGAAAAAATACTTTACTGTATTAGAAAGAAAAGATCAAAAGAGCAAAAGAATAGATATTTTATTAAGCACTAAATTTTCTAAAACACTTTGCTATGAAATGCAATCTATTTTCCTTTATACAAGAGTCTATCAAAAATGTGTGCAATTCCTAATCTCTCAGGAATGACATTATAAAAAATTATGCTACCTTGGATGAACTTTACTAGTCTAATTAATTACAGTAACCAGTGTTAGCTAGCAGAAACAACTTATTCAAAATATTTAAAACACTATTGCCTAAAAGAAGCCTTATTGTTTTGACTAGCTATACTTTTCACATACAATGGATTACATTATGTCAACAATGCATATATCCTAAGTTTACAATGATGTAGCTGATAATCACAGAATTGATTTGGACACTTCATTTCCTTAAGGAATTTTAAAATAATAATTCTAAAATATGAATTGATTTTCATAGCATGATAGATATAAAATTGAACTATTTGAAGTTCATCAAAATATTTCTAAGCCCACTTTGTCTTCATGGGGAATGGTATGTACATTTTATATTGTCTTTTTCATTGTGTTTTACTTCAATTCCCTTAAAAATCATGAGGAATGCTGCCTTAGGCTTGGCGGCATAAATCATAGAACAGTCCTATGCTGTTGATAGTTGCTGCCTTGTGAAATTTGATACTTTTTGGTTACATGTATTCTTTAAATTTCATGATACAGTCATTAAAAAGTTGATTTATCCTCTGTTTCAAGGACCTCATGTTTAGAATTATTTAAAAGCTGAAAAGACAAGCCAAAGATACACTTTTCTACTATTCAGATATACCACAGTAATGGTAAAGTTGCAGTATTATGAACAATGCTGAATCACCAGGCAGTCCAAAATTGGTAGATTACTGGCTTAAAATGAAGACACTTTGATAAAACAACTAGGCATAATATATAAAACGGGGGCAATTTTTATAAAGTTAAACCCTGTCTTTATTTAGTAAAACTACATTTCTTCCTTAAATCCCAGGATTATTGTGTGATTCAAGTGAACAAGCAAAAATCAAGGGCAGAAGTCTAGGATCTGATTTTAGATCAGAAAAAGTTATTTGCAAATTATAGTCCAGATATATGGACTATATTTGTCGACAATATTGCTGAGATTTGGGGTGAACTTAAGAGCTTAAAACCTGCTGGAAGGTCACTTTGGATAAACAATTCCTACAATTTCATGAGGGATTAAATTGGGAAACTGAAGTGAGCAGAGAGAAATGTTTTTCAATTCTGGAAATGGTAATGAGTAGACGGAAGGTTGTGGTACTCCTGAAGATTTTCTTTAAGAAAATCCAGAGACAGAATAATACAACCTCCCCTACCCCAGTCTACTAAATACTGTGTCTGTCAGTCTCAGTCATGCCCAACTCTTTGCAACCCCACAGACTCTAGCCCTACAGGCTCCTCTGTTCATGGGATTCTCCAGGCAAGAATACTGGAGTGGCTTGCCATTGCCTTCTCCAAAGAATCTTCCTGACCCAAAAATCAAACTCTGGTCTCCTGCATTGCAGGCATATTCTTTACCATTTAAGCTACAGGGAAGTCCTTATATACCCTGAGAACAGACCAATAGCGGAAGAGACGTGTGTATAAGTGTTGTAACTTAGTGTGGAAATCCTTCTCTATGGACAATGCCAATCAGTTCAAACCAAGACACAGAAAGCAGAAAATGAGTAGTACACCTACAAAGACCAAAAAGAAAGTCACTATTGAGGTTAGGAAGCTGAAAACCACGTGATCAATTGTACTGTTCATTCAGAGAATCCAAACCGAGAACATGTTCTATTTCCAGCAATTTTATTAATTTGATTAAAAGTCTGTGGAACATCAGAGGATTATGAGAAATACAACTTTTTTTTTTGTTTCTTTGTTTACATTCTCACTGGCTAGGGATTTCTTTAGTAAATCAATTAAATCTTATTCATCTCCATATCCCAGCATATAGAAAAGCTTATGTTTCAATGTAAGTGTTAATTAAATGGCTTCCCAGGTGACTCGATGGAAAAGAACCTGCCTGCCAATGCAAGGGATATGAATTCAATCCCTGGGTTGGGAGGATTCTCTGGAGGAAGAAATGGCAACCCACTCTAATATTCCTGCCTGGAAAATTCCAAGGACAGAGGAGACTGGTGGGCTACATAGAGTCCATGGGGTCACAAAAAGTCAGACATGACTTAGTGACTGAGTACATACCCTGATTAAGTGTTTGGTAGTGAGTAAATGACTGTTTTAGGATTAGAGAACAAAGAGGTACATTAAATTTTTAGAGCATATAATGAGAACATTAAAAAAAAATGAGGACCATGATAGAGATTGTGTCTAATGTAGATAATATGATAAAAACATTTGTGATGGACAAGAGAAGAAAATTCAGTAATTCTTAATCATTTAGTGTCATGAACCTTTTGAGAGACTGACTAAAAATGGACATATATCATACCTGTTTTTAGGCAAATACACACTTAGATATTTGCTTTCATCTTAGTAGAATTAAACCCTTTTCTTGATCTCATGAGTGTTTTGTCTTTTTAATATAGAATAATCAGATTTATCCATTCTGTCTTGAATAGTCATGATTTACTCCTGTCCCAGTGTAATTATTAATTCTTCTTGACATTGCTTTTAAAAATGTCACCCTCTGTTTTCATTAATGCAATCTCTATCAAGCTACTGATGGTATTCTTCACAGAACTAGAACAAATAACTTCACAATTTGTATGGAAATTCAAAAAAATCTTGAATAGCCGAAGTAATCTTGAGAAAGAAGAATGGAACTGGAAGAATCAACCTGCCTGACTTCAGACTCTACTACAAAGCCACAGTCATCAAGACAGTATGGTACTGGCACAAAGACAGAAATATAGATCAATGGAACAGAATAGAAAGCCCAGAGATGAATCCACAAACCTATGGACACCTTATCTTCGACAAAAGAGGCAAGGATATACAGTGGTGAAAAGACAACCTCTTTAACAAGTGGTGCTGGGAAAACTGGTCAACCACTTGTAAAAGAATGAAACTAGAACACTTTCTAACACCATACACAAAAATAACCTCAACATGGATTAAAGATCTAAATGTAAGACTAGAGATTATAAAACTCCTAGAGGAGAACATAGGCAAAACACTCTCTAACATAAATCACAGCAAGATCCTCTATGACCCACCTCCCAGAATATTAGAAATAAAAGCAAAAATAAACAAAGGGGACCTATGCAAAAATAAACAAACGAGACCTAGTGAAACTTAAAAGCTTTTGCACAACAAAGGAAACTATAAGCAAGGTAAAAAGACAGCCCTCAGATTGGGAGAAAATAATAGCAAACAAAGCAACAGACAAATGATTAATCTCAAAAATATACAAGCAAATCCCGCTGTTCAATTCCAGAAAAATAAATGACCCAATCAAAAAATGGGCCAAAGAACTAAACAGACATTTCTCCAAAGAAGATATACAGATGGCTAAAAAACACATGAAAAGATGCTCAACATCACTCATTATCAAAGAAATGCAAATCAAAACCTCAATGAGGTACCATTACATGCCAGTCAGAATGGCTGCTATCCAAAAGTCCACAAGCATTAAATGCTGGAGAGGGTGTGGAGAAATGGGAACCCTCTTACACTGTTGGTGGGAATGCAAACTAGTACAGCCGCTATGGAAAACAGTGTGGAGATTCCTTAAAAAACTGGAAATAGAACTCCCATATGACCCAGCAATTCCACTCCTGGGCATACACACTGAGGAAACCAGATCTGAAAGAGACAGGTGCACCCCAATGTTCATCACAGCACTGTTTATCATAGCCAGGACATGGAAGCAACCTAGATGCCCATCAGCAGATGAATGGATAAGGAAGCTGTGGTACATATACACCATGGAATATTACTCAGTCATTAAAAAGAATTCATTTGAATCAGTTCTAATGAGATGGATGAAACTGGAGCCCATTATATAGAGTGAAGTAAGCCAGAAAGATAAAGACCAATACAGTATACTAATGTACATATATGGAATTTAGAAAGATGGTAATGATAACCCTATATGCAAAACAGAAAAAGAGACACAGATGTACAAAACAGACTTTTGGACTCTGTGGGAGAAGGCAAGGGTGGGATGTTTTGAGAGAACATCGAAACATGTATATTATTAAGGGTGAAACCGATCACCAGCCCAGGTTGGATGCATGAGACAAGTGCTCAGGGCTGGTGCACTGGGAAGACCCAAAGGGATGGGGTGGGGAGGGAAGTGGGAGGGGGGATCAGGATCGGGAATACATGTAAAACCATGGCTGATTCATGTCAATGTATGGTAAAAACCACTACAATATTATAAAGTAATTAGCTTTTAAATAATAAAAATAAATGGAAAAAATGTCACCCTCTGCACAATGTAAGAAATGATCAATAAAATGAAAAGGCAACCTACTGAATGGGAGAAAAATATTTGCAAATTATATCTTATAAAGGGTTAATACCCAAAATATGTTAAGAAAATTATAGAACTCAATAGCAAAATTCTTCCTGCTAAAGTCTGGAACAAGGCAAGGATGGAACAAGACAAAACATTCTCACCTCTCTATTCAATATACTATTGGAAGTTCTAGACACAGCAAGTAGACAATGAAAACAAATGAACCCAAATTGGGAGCGAAGAGGTAAAATTGTCACTATATACAGATGATATAATATCATACAGAGAACTCTAAAGACTCCATACAGAAACTGCTAGAACTGATAAATGAATTCAGAAAGGCAGCAGGATATAAGATTAACATTCAGAAATCAATTGTACTTCTTTACACTAACAATTAAGTGTCAGAAGGGGGATGTAAAACAAAAACAAACAATCAAAAAATAAAAACTTTTAAAATCACACCCTCTAAAATAAAATATTTTGGAATAATCCTGATCATGGAGGTGAAAGAACTATAGACTGAGAACTATAGAATGTGAATAAAGGAAAATGAAGATGGTTCAAGGAAATGGAAAGATATCCCCTGCTCTTGGATTGGAAGAATCAATATTGTTAAAATGGTTACA
Organism: Hydropotes inermis; assembly: GCA_020226075.1. Lineage (NCBI taxonomy): Eukaryota > Metazoa > Chordata > Mammalia > Artiodactyla > Cervidae > Hydropotes > Hydropotes inermis. The sequence continues at coordinate 8,713,820 of CM035298.1, read as the reverse complement.
CTAGTCAAAGCAATCTACAGATTTAATGAGACCCCTACCAAATCACCCATAACATTTTTCTAAGAACTAGAACAAATAATCTTAACTATCATATGGAAACATTAAAGTTCTAGAGTTACCAAAGCAATCCTGAAGAAAAAGAACAAAGCAGGAAACATAACCCTTCCAGACTTCAGACAATAATTCAAAAATACAAAAACTTCAGTCAAAAATACAAACAGTATGGTATTGGCGCGCGCACACATACACACACACACACCCCAATGGCAAAAAGAAAGCATCCAGATCAATGCAACAGAATAGAGAGTGCAGAAATAAACCTTAACATCTAGAGTCAATCTTCAATAAAGGAGACAAGAATATACAATGAGAAAAAGATAATCTTTTCAGCAAGTGGTCTTGGAAAGGTGAATGTGCATGCATGCATGTATGCTAAGTCACTTAGGCAATGTGTGGTTCTGTATGACCCTATGGACTGTAGCCTGCCCAGCTCCTCTGCCCATGGGATTCTCCAGGCAAAAATACTGGAGTGGGTTGCCATGCATTCCTACAGAGGATCTTCCCAACTCAGGGATCAAACCCATATCTCCTGCATCTCCTTCACTGGAGGTGGATTCTTCAGAGCTAAGCCATTGGAGAAAACAGGAAAGTTGGACAGTCACATGTAAATCAATGAAGCTAGAATATACCCTCTCACCAAACATAAAAATAAACTCAAAATGACTTAAATACTTAAACATAAGGCATGGCACTGTAAGACTCCTAGAAGAAATCATAGGCAAAATATTCTCTGACATAAATCATATCAATGTTTTCTTACATCAGCCTTCTAAGGCAATAGAAATAAAAACAAACAAACAAAAAAAGAGGACCTAATTAAACTTGCAAACTTTTGCACAGCAAAGGAAACCATAAGCAAAATGAAAACACAACCTACAGAATGGGGAAAAAAAATTTACAAATAATGCAACCAACAGGACTTAATTTCCAAAATATACAAATAGTTCATACAACTCAACAACAACAATAAAAACCAAACAACCCTATCCAACAATGGGAAGGAGATTAAATAAACATTACTTCAAAGAAGACATACACATAGCCTAGAGGCACATGAAAAGATGCTCAACAGAGCTAATTATTAGAGAAATGCAAACCAAAATGACAATGAGGTGCCACCTCACACTGGTCAGAACAGCCATCATTAAAAAGCCTACACAGAAGAAATGCTAAAGAGGATGTGGAAAAAAATGAACCCTCCTATACAGTCAATGGGAATGTAAGTTGGTACAGCCACTGTGGAAAACAGTTTGGAGGTTTCTCAGAAAACTAGAAATTGAGTTACAGTATGATCCAGCAGTTCCAGTCCTTAGTATATATCTGAACAAAACTATAATTCAAAGAGATGTATGTACCCCTATGTTCATAGCAGCACTATTCGTATAACTCAGACATGGAAACAACTTAAAGTTCATCAACAAATGAATGGATAAAGAAGATGTCGTACCCGGCAATCCCATTACTGGGTATAAACCCTCAGGAAACCAGAAGTGAAAAAGACATATGTTCCCCCAATGTTCACTGCAGGACTATTTACAGTTGCTAGGACAGGGAAGCAACCTAGATGTCCATTGACGGAAGAATGGATAAAGAAATTGTGGTACTATATACAATGGAATATTACTCAGCTATAAAAAGGAATGTATTTGAATCAGTTCTAATGAGGTAGATAAACCTAGAACCTATTATACACAATGGAGTAAGTCACAAAAAGAAAGACAAATATCATATATTAATGTATATGTATGGAATCCAGAAAGACATTACTGATGATCCTATCTGCAGGGCACCAAAGGAGACATAGACATAAAAAACAGATTTATGGTCATGGCTCAGGAGGGAAGGGGTGGGATGACTTGAGAAAGTAATATTAAAACATGTGTATACATTAACATATGTAAAGTGGATAGCTGGTGGGAATTTGCTCTATGATGCAGGGAACCCAAAGCTGGTGCTCTGTGATGACCTAGAGGAGTGGGATGGGGAGGGAGGTGCAGGGGTGGATGTGGGGGCCTATGTATAACTATAGCTGATTCAGGTTGATATATAGTGGAAACCATCACAATATACTGATGCAATTATCCTACAATTAAAAATAAAATAAAAATTTTAAAAACACATCTGTCAAGATGGCGGAGGAATAGGACGGGGAGATCACTTTGTCTTCTACAAATTCATCGAAAGAACAACAGAACGGTGAACAAAGTTTACAAAACAACTACTGATCCCTAGCAGTGGACATCAGGTGCCCAGAAAAGCAGCCCATTGTCTTTGAAAGGAGGTAGGACAAAAATATTAAAGAATAAAAAAGGGACACAAAAGAACGAGGGACGGAGACCTGTCCCGGGAAGGGAGTCTCAATAGAGGAAGTTTCCAGTCACCAGGAAACCCTCGCGCTGACGGGTCTGGGGGAAGTTTTCAGATCTCGGAGGGCAACCTAACTGGGAGGAGAAATTAAATAAGGCCCACAGATTATGTGCCTAAAAGCGAGTCCCAGCAGAAAAGTACCCCAGACGCCCGCACCCGCCACCAGCAAGAGGGGGTGGAGCGGAGAGGAGCCGGAGGCATTCCTTAGGGTAGGGACCGGCCAGAAGGCCCTGAGAGCAGTCAGAGGGAGATTTTTTTAAACTGTGGGAGAGCGAGAGAAAAATTGACCGGCCGGAACACACCGTCGGCGGTTTGCAAAATAAAGGGACTGAGACACTCCAGAGAAGAGCCGCCCCATCCCTGCTGGAGGTAGGAGGCAGGGGGAGGGGCAAGGGGAAAACTCAGCCCCAGAGAAGCCACCCCCTCCCACCGGCAAACAGGCCCCGGTTCCTGTCTAAAGACTTCCTGAGACCCGACCGGGGCGCATGCTGGGGCCGCGGAGGGAAAAGGCGCGGCGTGCTGGTGGAGAGGGCGCCAAACCTCTGGCCGCCCGGGCCGCTCGCCGCGGAGGGAAAAGGCGCGCAACACCCGGGGAGAGGCCGCCCGAACCTCTGGCCGCCTGGGCTGCCCGCAGCGGGGGAAAAGGCGCGCCGCACCCGGGGAGAGGCAGCCAAAACTTCTGGCTGCCTGGCCAGAACATGGCGAGTGCTCCCACACACAGCGACATCTGCCTGCAGCGCCCCGCCCTCCCCGCAGCAGGACTGAATTGAACTAGCGAACCTAAGTAAGAGATCACCTCCGCCCGCCTGTGTCAGGGCGGAAACTAGACACAGAAAAGAGGACAAACAGAAGCCAAATAAACAAAGGGAATCACTTCAGAAAGGTCCGGTGCAACAGGTTAAAATCCCTGAAGACAACACCAACTACACCGGAAGGGGCCTATAGATATCAAGAAGTGTAAGCTGGAAAAAGGAGCTATCTAAAATTGAACTGAACCTACACTGACTGCAACAGCTCCAGAGAAATTCCTAGATATATTTGCATATTTTTGTTGTTGTTGTTAAATTAAAAATTTTTTTTTTCAATTTTTCTCTTTTATTTTCATTTAAACTTCCCTACTACTCCCTCATTACTCTGCAACTTTCATTTTCATATATTTTTATGATTTTTTTCAATTAGGGAAAAATTTTCTTTTCTTTTTTTTTCCTTCTTTTTTTCTTTTCTCTTTTCTTTCTTTTCTTTTGCTTGTTTTTCTCTCCTATTTCCTTTTAAAGTCCTCTAATACTACTCTATTATTCCTTAATTTTCATTTTTATCTCAATATAACCTTGCAAAAAAAAAGGAAAAAAAAAAAAGAGGGAGAGAAGCCCTATTTTTAAACTGAACTCCAAATATGTTTCTAAATTTGGGGTTTTTGTTTTTGTTTTTAAATATTTTATTTGAAAGAGTCTAACCTCTATGCTAAATTTTTTAATCTTTGTTTATCAGTATGTGATATAAGTGTTGTACATTTAAGAATCCAATATTCAGTTCCCATTTCTATTCAGGAGTGTGTTGATTACTCTCTTCCACTTTTGAATCTCTGTTTTCTACCTCAGAACAACTCTATTTACTCCTTTCCCCTTCTCTTCCCAATCCAATTCGGTGAATCTTTGTGGGTGTCTGGGCTACGGAGAACACTTTGAGAACAAATAACTGTGTAGATCTGTCTCTTTCCTCCTGAGTCCGCCTTTCTCCTCGCCTGCTCACCTCTATCTCCTTCCTCCCTCTCCTATTCTTCATGTAACTCTGTGAACCTCTTTGGTGGACCCTCAAGGTGGTAAATCTTTTCACCATTAACCTAGAAGTTTTATTACCAGTGCTACATAGTTGGAGAAGTCTGGAGACTATTGGTAGAATAAAACTGAAATCCAGAGGAAGGAGACTTAAGCCCCAAACCTGAGAAAACCATAAAACTCCTGACTACACAGATCATTAAGGAATAAGAGTCCATCCAAAAGCCCCCATACCTACACCAAAACCAACCACCACCCAAGAGCCAAGAAGCTCCAGGACAAGACATACTACATAAATACTATAGTAACGCAGGAACATAGACCTAAGTGTCAACATACAGGCTGCCCAAAGTCACACCTAACACATAGACCCATTGCACTCATCACTGGGCACTCCATTGCACTCCAGAGAGAAGAAATCGATTTCCACACACCAGAACACTGACACAAGCTTCCCTAACCAGGAAACCTTGAAAAGCCAATAGTCCAACCCCACCCACTGGGTAAAATCTTCACAATAAAAAGGAACCACAGACGAGCAGAATACAGAAAGCCCACCCCAGACACAGCAATCTAAACAAGATGAAAAGGCAGAGAAATACCCAACAAGTAAAGGAACATGAAAAATGTCCACCAAATCAAACAAAAGAGGAGGAAATAGGGAATCTATCTGAAAAAGAATTTTGAATAATGATAATAAAAATGATCCAAAATCTTAAAAGCAAAAGGGAGTTACAAATAAATAGCCTGGAGACAAAGATTGAGAAGATGCAAGAAATGTTTAACAAGGACCTAGAAGAAATAAAAAAGAGTCAATTAAAAATGAATAATGCGATAAATGAGATCAAAAACATTCTGGAGGGAACCATGAGTAGAATAATGGAGACAGAAGATAGGATAAGTGAGGTAGAAGATAAAATGGTGGAAATAAATGAAGCAGAGAGGAAAAAGGAAAAAAGAATCAAAAGAAATGAGGACAACCTCAGGGACTTCTGGGACAATATGAAACGCCCCAACATTCGAATCATAGGAGTCCCAGAAGAAGAAAACAAAAAGAAAGGCCATGAGAAGTTACTCGAGGAGATAATAGCTGAAAACTTCCCTAAAATGGGGAAGGAAATAGCCACCCAAGTCCAAGAAACCCAGAGAGTTCCAAACAGGATAAACCCAAGGCGAAATACCCCAAGACACATATTAATCAAATTAACAAAGATCAAACACAAAGAACAACTATTAAAATCAGCAAGAGAGAAACAATAAATAACACATAAAGGGATTCCCATAATGATAACAGCTGATCTATCAATAGAAACCCTTCAGGCCAGAAGGGAATGGCAGGACATACTTAGAGTAATGAAAGAGAATAACCTACAATCAAGATTACTGTACCCAGCAAGGACCTCATTCAGATATGAAGGAGAATTCAGAAGCTTTACAGACAAGCAAAAGCTGAGAGAATTCAGCACCACCAAACCAGCTCTTCAACAAATGCTAAAGGATCTTCTCTAGACAGGAAACAAAGAAAGGTTGTATAAACGTGAATCCCAAAACAGCAAACTAAATGGCAATGGGACCATACCTATCATTAACTACCTTAAATGTAAATGGGTTGAATGCCCCAACCAAAAGACAAAGACTGTCTGAATGGATACAAAAACAAGACCCCTATATATGCTGTCTACAAGAGACCCACTTCAAAACAAGGGACACATACAGACTAAAATTGAAGGGCTGGGAAAAAATATTTCATGCGAACAGAGACCAAAATAAAGCAGAAGTTGCAATACTCATATCAGATAAAATAGACTTTCAAATAAAGGCTGTGAAAAGAGACAAAGAGGGACACTACATAATGATCAAAGGATCAATTCAAGAAGAAGATATAACAATTATAAATATATATGCACCCAACATAGGAGCACCACAATATGTAAGGCAAATACTAATGAGGATGAAAGAGGAAATTAATAGTAACACAATAATAGTGGGAGACTTTAATACCCCACTCACAACTATGGATAGATCAACTAAACAGAAATTAACAAGGAAACACAAACTTTTAAGGACACAATGGACCAGCTAGAACTTATTGACATGTATAGGAAGTTTCACCCCAAAACAATCAACTTCACATTTTTCTCAAGTGCACACGGAACCTTCTCCAGAATAGATCACATCCTGGGCCATAAATCTAGCCTTGGTAAATTAAAAAAAAAAAAAATGAATTCATTCCAGTCATCTTTTCTGACCACAGTGCAGTAGGATTAGATCTCAATTACAGGAAAAAAATTATTAAAAATTCAAACATATGGAGGCTAAACAACACGCTTCTGAATAACCAACAAATCATAGAAGAAATAAAAAAAGAAATCAAAATATGCATAGAAATGAATGAAAATGAAAACACAACAACCCAAAAACTATGGGACACTGTAAAAGCAGTGCTAAGGGGAAGATTCATAGCATTACAGGCCTACCTCAAGAAACAAGAAAAAAGTCAAATAAATAACCTAACCCTACACCTAAAGCAACTCGAGAAGGAAGAAATGAAAAACCCCAGATTTAGTAGAAGGAAAGAAATCTTAAAAATTAGGGCAGAAATAAATGCAAAAGAAACTAAAGAGACCATAGCAAAAATCAACAAACTAAAAGCTGGTTTCTGGAAAAAAATAAACAAAATTGACAAACCATTAGCAAGACTCATTAAGAAACAAAGAGAGAAGAACCACATTAACAAAATTAGAAACGAAAATGGAGAGATCACAACAGACAACACTGAAATACAAAGGATCATAAGAGACTACTACCAGCAGCTCTATGCCAATAAAATGGACAACTTGGAAGAAATGGACAAGTGCTTAGAGAAGTATAACTTTCCAAAACTGAACCAGGAAGAAATAGAAGATCTTAACAAACCCATCACAAGCAAGGAAATCCAAACTGTAATCAGAAATCTTCCAGCAAACAAAAGCCCAGGACCAGATGGCTTCACAGCTGAATTCTACCAAAAATTTAGAGAAGAGCTAACACCTATCTTACTCAAACTCTTCCAGAAAATTGCAGAAGAAGGCAAACTTCCAAACTCATTCTATGAGGCCACCATCACTCTAATTCCAAAACCAGACAAAGATGCCACAAAAAAAGAAAACTACAGGCCAATATCACGGATGAACATAGGTGCAAAAATCCTTAACAATATTCTAGCAAACAGAATCCAACAACATATTAAAAAAATCATACACCATGACCAAGTGGGCTTTATCTCAGGAATGCAAGGATTCTTTAATATCCACAAATCAATCAATGTGATACACCACATTAACAAATTGAAAGATAAAAACCATATGATTATCTCAATAGATGCAGAAAAAGCCTTTGACAAAATTCAACATCCATTTATTATCAAAACTCTCCAGAAAGCAGGAATAGAAGGAACATACCTCAACATAATAAAAGCTATATATGACAAACCCATAGCAAACATTACCCTCAATGGCGAAAAATTGAAAGCATTTCCCCTAAAATCAGGAACAAGACAAGGGTGCCCACTCTCACCACTTCTATTCAACATAGTTTTGGAAGTGTTGGCCACAACAATCAGGGCAGAAAAAGAAGTAAAAGGAATCCAGATAGGAAAAGAAGAAGTGAAACTCTCACTGTTTGCAGATGACATGATCCTCTACATAGAAAACCCTAAAGACTCTACCAGAAAATTACTAGGGCTAATCAACGAATATAATAAAGTTGCAGGACATAAAATTAACACACAGAAATCTCTTGCATTCTTATACACTAACAATGAGAAAACAGAAAGAGAAATTAAGGAAACAATACTATTCACCATTGCAACAAAAAGAATAAAATACTTAGGAATATATCTACCTAAAGAAACAAAAGATTTATACATAGAAAACTATAAATCACTGATGAAAGAAATCAAAGAGGACACAAACAGATGGAGAAATATACGGTGTTCCTGGATTGGAAGAATCAACATTGTCAAAATGGCCATACTACCCAAAACAATCTACAGATTCAATGCAATCCCTATCAAGCTACCAACGGTATTTTCCACATAACTAGAACAAATAATTTCACAATTTGTATGGAAATACAAAAAACCTCGAATAGCCAAAGCAATCTTGAGAAAGAAGAATGGAACTGGAGGAATCAACCTGCCTGACTTCAGACTATACTACAAAGCCACAGTCATCAAGACAGTATGGTATTGGCACAAAGACAGATATATAGATCAATGGACCAGAATAGAAAGCCCAGAGATAAACCTACAAGCATATGGTCACCTTATCTTCGACAAAGGAGGCAAGGATATACAATGGAAAAAAGATAGCCTCTTTAACAAGTGGTGCTGGGAAAATTGGTCAACAACTTGTAAAAGAATGAAACTAGAACACTTTCTAACACCATACACAAAAATAAATTCAAAATGGATTAAAGATCTAAATGTAATACCAGAAACTATAAAACTCCTAGAGGAAAACATAGGCAAAACACTCTCCGACATAAATCACTGCAGGATCCTCTATGACCCACATCCCAGAATATTAGAAAGAAAAGCAAAAATAAACAAATGGGACCTAATGAAACTTAAAAGCTTTTGCATAGCAAACAAAACTATAAGCAAGGTGAAAAGACAGCCCTCATATTGGGAGAAAATAATAGCAAACAAAGCAACAGACAAAGGATTAATCTCAAAAATATACAAGCAACTTCTCCAGCTCAACTCCAGAAAAATAAATGACCCAATCAAAAAATGGGCCAAAGAACAAAACAGACACTTCTCCAAGGAAGACATACAGATGGCTAAGAAACACAAGAAAAGATTCTCAACATCACTCATTATCAGAGAAATGCAAATCAAAACCACAGTGAGGTACCATTACACACCAATCAGCATGGCTGCTATCCAAAAGTCTACAAGCAATAAATGCTGGAGAGGGTATGCAGAAAAGGGAACCCTCTTACACTGTTGGTGGGAATGTAAACTAGTACAGCCGCTATGGAAAACAGTGTGGAAATTTCTTAAAAAACTGGAAATAGAACTGCCATATGACCCAGCAATCCCACTCCTGTGCATACACACCAAGGAAACCAGATCTGAAAGAGACACGTGCACCCCAATGTTCATCACAGCACTGTTTATCATAGCCAGGACATGGAAGCAACCTAGATGCCCATCAGCAGATGAATGGATAAGGAAGCTGTGGTACATATACACCATGGAATATTACTCAGCCATTAAAAAGAATTCATTTGAATCAATTCTATTGAGATGGATGAAACTGGAGCCCATTATACAGAGTGAAGTAAGCCAGAAAGATAAAGACTATTACAATATACTAACACATATATATGGAATTTAGAAAGATGTTAATGATAACCCTATATGAAGAACAGAAAAAAAAAAAGACACAGATTTATAGAACAGTGGGAGAAGGCGAGGGTGGGATGTTTCAAGAGAACAGTATCGAAACATGTATATTATCTAGGGTGAAACATATCACCAGCCCAGGTTGGATGCATGAGACAAGCGCTCGGACCTGGTACACTGGGAAAAACTAGATGGTGCGGGCGGAGAGGGAGGTGGGAGGGGGGATCGGGATGGGGAACACATGTAAACCCATGGCTGATTCATTTCAATGTATGACAAAATTAACTACAAATAAAAAAAAATTAAAAAAATAAAATAAAAAGACATCTGTTATAAAAACATACAATAGAATTTATTCAGCCATAAAAAGAACAAAATAATGGGATTTGCAGCAACACAGATGCAACTAGAGATTATACTAAGTAAAGTAAGTCAGAAAGAGAAAGACAAATATACCACATGATGCCACTTACATATGGAAACTAAAATGTGACACAAATGAATGTACATATGAAACTAAAACAGAATCACAGGGATAGAGAAGAGGCTGGTGGTTGTCAATGGGGAGTTAGTTAGGGGAGGGATGGAGTTGGAGATTGGGATTAGCAGATGTAGGGCTTTATATATGGAGTTGATCAGCAGCAAGGTCCTTGTGTATGACACAGAGAACTATGTTCAACATCGTATGATAAACTGTAATGGAAAAGAATGCTTACAAAATCACTGTGGACAGCAAATGAAGCCAGGAAATTAAAAGACACTTACTCCTTGGAAGGAAAGCTAGGGCAAACCTAGACAGCATATTAAAGAGCAGAGACATCACTTTGCAGGCAAAAGTACAGATAGTCAAAGCTATGATTTTTCCAGTAGTCATGCATGAATGTGAAACTTGGACCACAAAGAAGGCTGAGAATGAAAGAACTGATGCTTTCAATCTGTGGTGCTGGGGAAGACATTTGAAATTTCCTTGAACTGCAAGAAGATCAAATCAGTCAATCCTAAAGGAAATCAAACCTGATGATTCATTGGAAGGACTGATGCTGAAGCTGAAGCTCCAGTACTTTGGCCAGCTGATGCAAAGAGTTGACTCATTGGAAAAAACCCTGATGCTGGGAAAGATTGAAGGCAAAAGGAGGGGATGGCAGACAATGAGATGGTTACATAGCATTACTGATTCAATGGATATGAATTTGAGCAAACTCAGGGAGATAGTGGAGAACAAAGGAGCCTGGCATGAGGTAGTCCATGACGTTACAAAGAGTCAGAGATGACTTTGTGGCTGAATAGAAACATTATATAATTGAATTGCTTTGCTGAACAGCAGGAATTAGCACATTGTAAATCAACTATATTTCAACAAAAAATAAAATAAAACCAAAACATAAAATGGACAAGAACCTGAACAGACTTTTTTTTTCCAAAGAAGGCATGTAGTTGGCTGAGAGTTATATACTCAACATCACTAATGGTAGGGGAAATGCAAATCAAAACCACAATGAGATATCACTCCATGCCTGTTAGAATAGCTGTTATCAAAAAGATGAGAAATAGAAAGTGCTTGTGAGGATGCATAGAATAGGGAACTCTTGTGAACTGTTGGTGGAAATCTAAATTTGGATAGCCACTGTGGAAAACTGTATGCAGTTTCCTCAAAAAAAAAAAAAAAAAAAGAAATACCTTATTATCCAGCAATTCCAGTTCTGTGTGTTTATCTTAAGAAAATGAAACTACAAACTCTAAAAGATACCTGTATCACCATGTTCAGCACAGCATTATTTACCATAGTAGAAACAAGAAAATGTTCCTAGTGTTTATCAACAAAATAATAGATATAGAAAACTGCTATACACACAATGGACTGTTACCCATAAAAAGAAGGAAATCTTGCAATTTGCAACAAGATGGATGGACCTTGGTGATATTATGCCATGTGAAATAAGTCAGACAGACAAAGACAGATACCGTGTGATCTCACTTACAAGTGGCATCTGGAGGTAAAAAGAAAACAAGCTCATATATACAAAGAACAGATTGGTCGGTTGGGCAAAATGGGTGAAAGGGCTCAAGATATACAAGCTTCCAGTTATAAAATAAGTAAGTCACAGGGTTGAAATATAAAGTATGGTGACCCTAGTAAATAATATTACTGTACTGTATATTTGAAAGCTCCTCATGGAGTAGCTCACGTTAATGAAAGAAAACATATAATGATGGGTGTTAACTAGACTTATTATGGTGATAATCATTTCCAATATATACAAATATTGAATCGTTATATTGTACACTTGAAAATAATGGTATATGTAATTACATTTCAATTAAAAATGCTAAAGAAACATTCCTGTAGTCATAAACTATCCCTCTTTATCAAGAGAAATCATAATTCTTCTGCCTCAAATTACATAAAGGAAACTTAGAACGCTAGGGACTAACAGACCACCAGTGTCCCCTTGGATTGAAGGTTTCAGGAACTTGAAAGTGTACTTTTCTATCCTGGTTGCTGCCTTTGCAGCATTCTCAGATGCCAGCACATGGTGGTGAGCAGGGTTTTAAGTAACCTTTCGTGTCCCTAAATAATAAGTCTCAGGTGCTGCTCTCTTTACTACAGAGTCCTGGATACTCTTCTACTAAACAACTCTCCTGGCTGTACCTACTATATATTTAACTTTAGACACAAAATTGCTTCTTTATGTATTTTTAAAAATAGTGTCATTTAGTTGCTAAGTTGTGTATAACTCTTTTGCAATCCCATAGACTGGAGCCCTGAGGCTCCTCTGTCCATGGGCTTTCCTCCTCCAGGGGATCTTCCTGACCCAGGGACCACACTCACATCTCCTGCATTGGTAGGTGGATTCTTTACCACTGAGCCACCAGGGAAGCCCAAAAGTAGTGTTAGGAAAGTTATTATTCAAGGCAAAATTAATAAAGGGTTCTGATTCTATGAAGCTGAAGGGACTTGCCCAAGGTCACATATACCAGAAGATAGAGATCAAGGTTTTAATTTATTACAAATTTTTCTGTAAGGCTAAATTCCCTGGGAACTGGACAATACCAGTCTAGTCTCTTGCCCATCTGCAACTTGTAATCTTGGCTCCATATTCATCATATGTTTCAAGTTAACACACTGCTCATTCTGATCTCAAGGCCTTTGTAAGACTGGTTTCTGTGCTGGTAACACTCTGTCCAACACCACCTTCTTTACTTGGCTAATTGCTGACCACCCTTTTGCTCTAAGCATAAAAAAGTGTCAACCTATTCTAGTAGATATGAGTGTTGTGCATATAAAACTACATATCACATATTTATACACAAATGCAAACACACACACACACAGTGAGTGTGCACAGTTGAGTCAAGATTCAGCCATAGAGACAGACCAGCAGGAGATATAAATTAAGAGATCAATTGTAGGACACCACTTTGCAGGATATTAGAGCTTGGCTGGGCAAGTCCAAAATCTATGAGTCAGACTGTCAGGAAAGGCAGTCTGGAACACTGCTGGCCATGACTGAAACTACTTTCAACAGGGAAAGTCTTCTTTATCAGGGAAACCTCAGCTCTGATTTAAGGCATTTCAAGTGATTAAATCAGGCACATTCAGATTATCTGCAATAATCTCTTTTACGTAAAGTCAACTGATTATAATCACATCTATGGAAATACTTTCAGAGCAACACCTAGATTATTATTTGATTGAATAACTAGGGACTGTAGCCTAGCAAAATTCACACACTAAGAATTCATTACAATTTTATGTGAGCTAAGTGAGTTGAGGAGTGCACATTATTTTATATCTATATGATGCCATATCTCTTTTTCTTAACATTGTTAGCATCTAATATCCAAGACTGAGTTTTGAAACCCTTGGTTCCAAGAATATTGCAAATATATTATAATAAGTATTATTAGAATTATATTGATATACATGAAAATAATTTAAGTAGTGAATCATTTATGTAATTTTATGTCACTGTACTTTGCCAACAAAGGTCCATATAGTCAAAACTATGGTTTTTGAAGTAGTCATGTATGGATGTGAGAGTTGGACCATAAAGAAGGCTGAGTGCCAAAGAAGTGATGCTTTTGAACCGTGGTTTTGAAGGAGACTCTTAAGAGTTCTCTGGACACCAAGGAGATCAAACCAGTCAATCCTAAAGGAAATCAAACCTGAATATTCATTGTAAGGACTGATGCTAAAGCTGAAGTGCCAATATTTTGCCTATCTGATGCAAGGAGCTGACTCAGTAGAAAAGAGTCAGACACAACTGAGCCAGTGAACAAATTAAACACATTTGCCCATATTTTGTGGTTTCAACTTTTAATCTAAATATAGCCTATTCTCCCAGCATCCTGGGGGAACTATTACAATGTTATTTTCCTCTGAAATGTTTGAATGTTCTTTGCAAAGGAGAGGTACAGATGAGAAGTAGAAGGGTAACTCTTCATGAAAGATGTGGGCTTGGATCTGACCACAGAGAAAGCAGAAGATATACCTAAGAAGAGGTGTAAGCCTTCTCTATAAAGGAAGAAGTATCGGGCAGGTGAGGTGTTCCCAGCAGATCTTCATACATAAATAGGGCAATCTGCTTTCTGAGGAAGATTAGGTATGCAATAGTAGGGGAAGAAGTTGGAAAAGGAAGCTGTGACCAAACTGTAGAGGAACTATACCAAGAAACAAAGTTGGAATTTATCTTTATAGGTAACGCTTCCTGAGAGAGCCATCAGCAAAGTGAGTGGTGACAAGAATAATTGAACATGAGAATTTGAGAGAACACTTTAACTTAATAAATGCATCAGATGGAACACTTACCATAATGGACAGGATAAAATGATTTATTTTAGTGCTAGTAGTAACACATGAGGCCAGTGTTCTAATGAAAATGATTTGGTTTAATGAATTAACTTGTAAACCTACTGGGCAAGATATCTAATGCTATGTCAGGTACTAGGCTTAGCATACAGCCACTTTTCAAAAAAGTGAAATGTAATAATGGGACTTGTCAAAGCTCTGAAGTAATAAATGTCATTAAACCCAAGAGACAAGGAGATAGCTTTGCTTTCATTTACTGAGGGACCTAAAATCCCAGTTTCTCAGGAATACCTAAAAGCCTGTTAATAAATTTACATTTGAAAAACTGAATACATTACTTAAAGCCTGATTCAGGCCTCCCCAACATAAAGCATAGGGAGTTTTACCTACAGTGATTGGTCTCTCAAAGATGTGTGGAAAATTACCCCCCTCCTAATCACTGAATTAAATAGAATTTGCTAGCATTGGTTTAATCAGTACCCTGTAATCAAATCAGGCATGAAATCAAGTTTTGATTATACATTATTCTCCCTATTACGAACAAATTGTCAAATCACTGGCAACGCCCCTAAGTATGGAGGAGGATGGCAAAGGAAGGGGGAGGCAAGTAGTTTATTTAGCAAAACAGAAATACAATTAGATTTCACCAAGTTTACAGTTATTCAGCATTCTTTTCTGAACTCTCCTGGAAAAATGATGGTTCTAATAATACATCTTAAGTCTGCCCTAAAAGGCTCAACAAGTGGAGATAAAATTACTTGTTTTCTCTGAACTCTCTAGAAAATGTACTAATGAACCTATTTGCAAGGCAGAAATAGTGATGAAGAAGTAAAGAATGGACTTGTGGACACAGGGGGAGAAGAGGAGGGTGGGATGAATTGGGAAACTATGATTGACATATATATTCTACCCTATGTAAAATAGTAGCTAGTGGGAAGCTGCTGTCTAGCACAGGGGGCCCAGCTTGGTGCTCTGTGCTTACACAAATGGGTAAAATGGGAAGGTGGGGGTGGGGTGGGAGTGAAGTCCAAGAGGGAGGGAAGTAAGTGTCCATATTGTTGGCTTACATTGTTATACAGTAGAAGCCAACACAACATATTGTAAAATAATAAGAATGTCCTCTGAAATATGCTCTTAAAAAAAAGTGCATTTTTTCATTAATTATTCTAATCTAATTCTCCAATTAAGATTGGCTTATACAGAAAATAATTATAAAAAATTTACTTTCTTCTAGATAAAGTCATGTTTAGGGTTTACCACCATGTCAATTTTTTTTACTTATATATTCACATTAAATTCTAACAACAATCCTATGAAGAAGGGCTTTATTTTACAATAAGAAAAATGAGATTGATTTTCTTATAATATAGTTAAGTAGTACATTTGAAATTAAAATATGTTCAGTCCTGTTTTTCATATTACCATTATAAAAGCCATTTTCCCATTGCAAAATTTGTTTTACCTCTTAAGGATGCCAGAAGGTAGGTAATAAGCATGGGGAAAAGTATTCTCTCAGGCTAGCAGAGCACTAATAAATTAAGTCTTTCCAAACTGAGAAATCAGACAAAGATTTTGATCAATACATCATTCAGTTAAAAAAAAAAAAGTTTGTTGGTGACCCAATGTATTTCTGCATAAATTCAACAATACACAATTATTC
This sequence comes from Hydropotes inermis, assembly GCA_020226075.1. Classification (NCBI taxonomy): domain Eukaryota; kingdom Metazoa; phylum Chordata; class Mammalia; order Artiodactyla; family Cervidae; genus Hydropotes; species Hydropotes inermis. The sequence continues at coordinate 8,697,756 of CM035298.1, read as the reverse complement.
AGAATAACCTAGTGTGATTTATTAAAGGAATGCATGGTGTGAAAAATTAGAAAATTTTTACACCCAGTACTAAATCTATTTTAATGAAAATGGTAAGAGCAAAGTTTAGTGACTTGCAGACTATTGTTCAATCATTTGATTTGTTGGAGAATTTTGTTTTGAGAGGCAATTATATGCTTAACATTGATTTTTTTTTTTTTTTTTTTTTTAGAAAGTGAAGTTAGATGTAGTCTTGAGCCCTCAAAAATCATATTACTTCTACAGGAACTTTATTAGATTTTTAACAAGTAGAAATAAAACTTGGTAATTTGTTTAAAGAAAACTATGATGAAAAGAGCCAATTCATTAGAAAATACTCTGATACTGGGAAAAGATTGAGAACAGGAGAAGAAATGAGCAACAGAGGATGAGATGGTTGGACTGCATCACCAACTCAGTGGACATGAGTTTGAGCAAACTCTGGGAGAGAGTGAAGGACAGGGAAGTCTGGCATGTTGCAGTCCATGGGGCCACAGAGTCTGACATGACTGAGTGACTAAACAACAACAAAAATGTTGTAGAACATGACTAGAATGATCTAATAAGAAAATCACAGAAATGATCAATGAATCAACAGACAGGGAGGCACATCAGAGCAAAATGTGGCCAAGTGAATGACAAGAACAAAGCATTTGGGCCAAAAAGCGACAACAATTTGAAAAAGAAAGGATAATGGCTAAAGGCAGCAAGACAAATGTTTCCCTACAATTTTGTCTGGTTATCAGAAAAAGATGTTATTATATCCAAAATTTTGAAGGAAAATTACAACCTTAGAATTGTATGTTCAATTAAACCATAATTTTTGTGAAAACTAAATCTTCTCAGACATACACAGACAGAATCATTTACAAGAAACTATTTTGAAACATGAGCTAACTGTACTATTAGAAACTATACATTAAAGTGACATGCAATAAAAATTAATTTTCATCAATCCAACAATATTTACTGCACTGTAACCATGTGCTATCTTGTAAGTAGGAGCAGAATATACATAAATAATCAAGATTTATGTTTTTCCTCTACAAAGAGCTCAGGAAACATAATGTAGCAGCAAATAACAACAATACAGGATGATAAGGGCTATAAAGGCACAATTAAAATTTAAATGGAATATATTTGCAGGAAAAATTGTCTCTGCCTAGCAGAAGGAAGGGACATGGGATGATCTCAGGAAGTTATACAGAAAGTATCACCTTTAAAAATGAGTAGTAGTGGTGGGATGAAAAAGGAGACAGAATAGATGAGGGAAGAAGAACAGGAACGGGACTGTAATGTGAACTAAGCATAAAGAGTGGCAAGGATAAGTAAAATGTTGTACAATCTCGAGATCAGTGATTTGACTAAAGAATTTGGTACATGAATGAAAGGGATGCATGTGGGAACGTAACCTGGAGTACAATTATGATGGATCTTATATGCTGTTATTTATTTTAAAATATTCAATATAAAGCTAAACTTGAAGAGTACATCCTGGGAAATGCTGGGCTGGAAGAAGCACAAACTGCAATTAAGATTGCCGGGAGAAATATCAATAACCTCAGATATGCAGATTATATCACCCTTATGGCAGAAAGTGAAGATGAACTAAAAAGCCTCTTGATGAAAGTGAAAGAGGAGTGAAAAAGTTGGCTTAAAGCTCAACATTCAGAAAACTAAGATCATGGCATCCTGTCCCATCACTTCATGGCAAATAGATGGCGAAACAGTGGAAGCAGTGTCAGACTTTATTTTTAGGGCTCCAAAATCACTGCAGATGGTGACTGCAGCCATGAAATTAAAAGACACTTACTCCTTGGAAGGAAAGCTATGACTAAACTAGATAGCATATTAAAAAGCAGAGGCATTACTTTGCCAACAAAGGTTCATCTGGTCAAGGCTATGGTTTTTCCAGTGGTCATGTATGGATGTGAGAGTTGGACTGTGAAGAAAGCTGAGCGTGGAAGAATTGATGCTTTTGAACTGTGGTGTTGCAGAAGACTCTTGAGAGTCCCTTGGACTGCAAGGAGATCCAACCAGTCCATCCTAAAGGAGATCAGTCCTGGGTCTTCACTGGAAGGACTGATGCTGAAGCTGAAGCTAAAGCTCCAATACTTTAATCACCTGATGCGAAGAGTTGACTCATTGGAAAAGGCCCTGATTCTGGGAGGGATTGGGGGCAGGAGGAGAAGGGGACGACAGAGGATGAGATGGCTGAATGGCATCACCGATTCGATGGGCATGAGTTTGAGTAAACTCTGGGAGTTGGTGATGGACAGGGAGGCCTGGTATGCTGTGATTCATGGGGTCACAAAGAGTCGGACACGACTGAGTGACTGAACTGAATTGAACTGAAACTTTAAGAACATCTGGAAGTTAATAAATTTAGATAGTGGTGGTGGTTTAGTTGCTAAGTCATGTCTAACCCTTGCAACCCATGGACTATAGCCTGCCAGGCTCCTCTATTCATGGGATTCTCTACGCAAGAATATTGGAATGGGTTGTCATTTCCTTCTCCAGGAGATCTTCCTGACCCAGGAATCAAACCTGGGTCTCCTGCATTGCAGGCGGATTCTTTACCAACTGAGTTACAAGTGAAGCCTCAGATTTAGATACTATGTTTTATCAAATACACTTCGTTCAAGCCTCATACTACTTTCATGAAAGTGTGCAGGTGATCTTTTTCTTTCTTTCTTTCTTTCTTTTTTTTTGTCTAGACTTTTAAGTTTTGGAGGGTTTTTTTTTGTTGTTGTTGTTTGTTTGTTTTTGTTGTTCAGATGAGAGTACCTATATTATGTTTCTTGACTTAGAGGAACAAATTTTTCAAGTCTCCCATTTCACTGTGAACACCTGTTTTCAAGAAGTAACCATGAACTTTACATCAATATTCTGTGTCCTAGGAAAGACTAAGCAAACAGTCTTTTCCAAAATGGGTATATAGATATTCAGTATGTATGTATGTGAAGTCACTCAGTTGTGTCCAGCTCTTTGTGATCCCATGGACTATAGCCTACCAGCTTCCTCCATCCATGGGATTTTTCCAGGCAAGTGTACTGGAGTGGGCTGCCGTTTCCTTCTCCAGGGGATCTTCCCAACTTAGGGATCAAATATGGGTCTCCCACATTGCAGGCAGATGCTTTACTATCTGAACCACCAGAGTAGTCATTTTAATACCTTTTTTGCAGCTGCTCACTTTCTCTCACCTACTTATAGGGCTTCAGATTTTAAAGGATACCAGGAGTTTAAAAAATACATAAATAATTTTTAAAACTTTTCCATTCTGTACGTTTGTGTCTCTTTTTCACTCTGTGGGAGAAGGCGAGAGTGGGATGTTTCGAGAGAACAGCATCGAAACATGTATATTATCTATGGTGAAACAGATCACCAGCCCAGGTTGATGCATGAGACAAGTGCTTGGGCCTGGTGCACTGGGAAGACCCAGAGGGATCAGATAGAGAGGGAGGTGGGAAGGGGGATCAGGATGGGGAATACATGTAAATCCATGGCTGATTCATGTCAGTGTATGACAAAAACCACTACATAAAGTAACTAGCCTCCAACTAATAAAAATAAATGAAAAAAAAAAACTTTTCCATTGTTATTTAAAATGTTTTAAAAGCATACTACTAGTACACATTTAAATATTGCACTAGAATATCCATTCTTAATTTTGTATAAGAGTATCACTTTTCTTAGAATATTTTTCCACTTTGAAAAATTGATGAGAATCCTATGTATTGATGTGTTTAGAAGTTACAAGTTTACTGCTCATTTTGAAGTCCATATTACCATCTAGCAATGAACTTATGTTTCTTTTCTTGTCCTGATACACTCACAATAGAAACAGGGCGAGCTCTACACACAGCCACACACAGCCCTGTGCCAACATTTCAGTGAAAATCTTTCTTCCTGTCCCGTGAAGTTAGTATTGATGAACTGCAATCTTTCTCTGTGTACAGAAATACTCTTTTCAAGCATTTCTTGACATCAAATTCAATGCTATTTTCAAGTAGATTAAGGTGCCTCTAGAGTGCCAATATTGATAAACAGCCACCCTTGTAGAGATGATGGGTTTTATATTTTTAAAAAAATAAATAAATAAAAGCAACAGTGTACATATTTGGACACAACAAAGACCTCCCTTTCTATATACAGCTTACAAAAGACTCCACAGGATCCCTGGCTTCATGGGCTCTGTGCTAACAGGCCTATTTACTCCTACTGTGGCAAGCATATATCTCCAGTGTTCATGAACGGTTTACGGCTTTGTCAAGCATCAATTGCAGCAAATGTCTGCTTTTCTGTACTTGATTATACCTTTTGTTCGTGCTTTTCCTCAAAGCCTTTAAGTCAGAGGTTTTCAAGGACTAACACAGAAAGGGGCAAGTAGGAAGTGAGATGTGCAGGTAGCTCACATTCTGAGACCCTGTCTGGGACGCTAGCACAGCTCACAGGATCAGGGATCACCTGGTTTTCCATCCTTTGAACCCATTCCAAATGAATCTGGATTAAAAGACCCCTATAAAATCGGTTTCTTAATGTAAATACATTACCAGTTTTACTTTTATTAGCAGATAACTACTGAAATTCTTCACTATCTTAGCACATAACCTGTATATACAAGTACACACAGGTTATATATACCTGAATAACAAGTATATGCAAAAATTCTTTGAATTTTGACTTTATATGTAAAACTATAAAGAGAATAAAAGCTTCATGTTGACAAAGACAAGATTTCTGTTACTACTGGTTATACAATATTTTTTTGCTCATTTAAATTAAAAGCTCTTCTTTCAGGCTAACATTTATATCCATCCTAGTTTAGACCTTGATACCAAGAAAACAAAACCTGAGGCAAAGATTATTGCTAGTTTTTTATTTAGGAAGTACAAACAAAGGGTAATAAGAATGAAGGAAATGGAAGGTAAAATAGGAAAGGGTGGGGAGTAATGACGGTGATACTTTATCAAATTCACCAACAAATGTGAAAAGATGCAGCTAGCTATTCAGCAGGTACACCCATTCTGCAATATAGGACTTATCTCCCCAGCATTACATAAGCAATTGGAGATAGGGAAAAGGGCAAATCCACTTGCTAAAATCTGTCTAGACTTCTTTTTCAATGGTCAATGTTTCCCTATGTGGGGAAATTTCTTATTCACTTCTAATATTCGGGTGCTAAACTTTGGGCCTAGAGGAGCTACTCCACCTTCAAGGTCAGGAGGGGCAGCCGTGAGAAGATACCCCTTGTCCAAGGTAAGGAGCAGTGGCTGCACTTTGCTGGAGCAGCTGTGAAGAGATACCCCATGTCCAAGGTAAGAGAAACCCAAGTAAGACAGTAGATGTTGCAAGTGGGCATCAGAGGGCAGACACACTAAAACCATAGTCACAGAAAGCTAGCCAATCTGATCCCAGGACCACAGTCTTGTCTAACTCAAAGAAACTAAGCCATGCCATGTGGGGCCACCCAAGACAGTCAGGTCATGGTGGAGAGGTCTGACAGAATGTGGTCCACTGGAGAAGGGAATGGCAAACCACTTCAGTATTTTTGCCTTGAGAACCTCATGAACAGTATGAGAAGGCAAAATGATAGGATACTTAAAGAGAAACTCCCCAGGTCAGTAGGTGCCCAATATGCTACTGGAGATCAGCAGAGAAATAAATCCAGAAAGAATGAAGGGATGGAGCCAAAGCAAAAACAATACCCAGTTGTGGATAGGATTGGTGATAGAAGCAAGGTCCGAGGCTGTAAAGAGCAATATTGCATAGGAATCTGGAATGTTAGGCCCATGAATCAAGGCAAATTGGAAGTGGTCAAACAGGAGATGGCAAGAGTGAATGTCAACATTCTAGGAATCAGCGAACTAAAATGGACTGGAATGGGTGAGTTTAACTCAGATGATCATTATATCTATTACTGTGGGCAGGAATCCCTCAGAAGAAATGGAGTAGCCATCATAGTCATCAAGAGAGTCTGAAATGCAGTACTTGGATGCAATCTCAAAAATGACAGAATGATCTCTGTTCATTTCCAAGGCAAACCATTCAATATCACGGTAATCCAAGCCTGTGCCCCAACCAGTAACACTGAAGAAGCCGAAGTTGAGCACTTCAATGAAGACCTAAAAGACCTTTTAGAACTAACATCAAAAAAAGATGTCCTTTTCATTATAGGGGACTGGAATGCAAAAGTAGGAAGTCAAGAAACAACTGGAGGCAAATTTGGCCTTGAAGTAAGGAATGAAGCAGGCAAATTTGGCCTTGAAGTAAGGAATGAAGCAGGGCAAAGGCTAATATAGTTTTGCCAAGAGAACACACTGGTCACAGCAAACCCCCTCTTCCAACAACACAAGAGAAGACTCTACACATGGACATCACCAGTTGGCCAACACCGAAATCAGGTTGATTATATTCTTTGCAGCCAAAGATGGAGAAGCACTATACAATCAGCAAAAACAAGACCTGGAGCTGACTGTGGCTCAGATCATGAACTCCTTATTGCCAAATTCAGACTTAATAGAGTCTGAATAGAGTAGGGAGAACTACTGAATAGAGTAGGGAGAACTACTAGACCATTCAGGTATGACCTAAATCAAATCCCATATGAATATACAGTGGAAGTGAGAAATAGACTTAAGGGACTAGATCAGATAGACAGAGAGCCTGATTAACTATGGATGGACGTTCGTGACACTGTACAGGAGACAGGGATCAAGACCATCCCCATGGAAAAGAAATGCAAAAAGGAAAAATGGTTGTCTGAGGAGGCCATACAAATAGCTATGAATAGAAGAGAAGCAAAAAGCAAAGGAGAAAAGGATAGGTATTCCCATTTCAATGCAGAGTTCCAAAGAATAGCAAGGAGAGATAAGAAAGCCTTCCTCAGTGATCAGTGCAATGGAATAGAAGAAACAACAAAATGGGAAAAACTAGAGATCTCTTCAAGAAAATTAGGGATACCAAGGGAACATTTCATGCAAAAATGGGCTCAATAAAGGACAGAAATGGTATGGGTCTAACAGAAGCAGAAGACATTAAGAAGAGGTGGCAAGAATATACAGAAGAATTGTACAAAAAAAAAAAAAAAAAAAGATCTTGATGACCCAGATAATCACAATGGTGTGATCACTCACCTATAGCCAGACTTCCTGGAATGTGAAGTCAAGTCGGCCTTAGAAAGCATCACTGCGAACAAAGCTAGTGAATGTGATGGAATTCCAGTTGAGCTATTTCAAATCCTGAAAGATGATGCTGTGAAAGTGCTGCACTCAATATGCCAGCAAATTTGGAAAACTCAGCAGTGGCCACAGAACTGGAAAAGGTCCGTTTTCATTCCAATCCCTAAGAAAGGCAATTCCAAAGAATGCTCAAACTACCATACAATTGTGCTCATCTCACACACTAGTAAAGTAATGCTCAAAATTCTCCAAGCCAAGTTTCAGCAATACGTGAACCAAGAACTTCCAAATGTTCAAGCTGGTTTTAGAAAAGGCAGAGGAACCAGAGATCAAATTGCCAATATTCACTGGATCATTGAAAAAGCAAGAAAGTTCCAGAAAAACATCTATTTCTGCTTTATTGACTGTTTCAAATACTTCAACTGTGTGGATCACAATAAACTGTGGAAAATTCTGAAGGAATACCAGACCACATGACCTTCCTCTTGAGAAACTTGTATGCAGGTCAGGAAGCAACAGTTAGAAATGGACATGGAACAACAGACTGGTTCCAAATAGGAAAAGGAGTACATCAAGACTGTATATTGTCACCCTGCTTATTTAACTTATATGCAGAGTACATCATGAGAAATGCTGGACTGGAAGAAGCACAAGCTGGAATTAAGATTGCTGGGAGAAACATCAATAACCTCAGATATGCAGATGACTCACCCCTATGGCAGAAAGTGAAGAGGAACTAAAAAGCCTTTGATGAATGTGAAAGAGGAGAATTAAAAAGTTTGGTTAAAGCTCAACATTCAGAAAACTAAGATCATGGCATCTGGTCCCATCACCTCATGGGAAATAGATGGGGAGACAGTGGAAACATTGTCAGACTTTTTCGTTGGGGGCTCCAAAATTATTGAAGATGGTGATTGCAGCCATGAAATTAAAAGATGCCTACTCCTTGGAAGGAAAGTTATGACCAACCTAGATAGCATGTTAAAAAGCAGAGACATTCCTTTGCCAACAAAGGTCCGCCAGGTCAAGGCTATGGTTTTTCCAGTGGTCATGTATGGATGTGACAGTTGGACTGTGAAGAAAGCTGAGCATGGAAAAATTGATGCTTTTGAACTGTGGTTTTGGAGAAGACTCTTGAGAGTCCCTAGGCCTGCAAGGAGATTCAACCAGTCCATCCTGAAGGAGATCAGTCCTGGGTGTTCATTGGAAGGACTGATGCTGAAGCTGAGAGTCCAATAATTTGGCCACTTCATGCAGAGTTGACTCATTGGAAAAGACCCTGATGCTTGGAGGAATTGGGGCAGGAGGAGAAGGGAACGACAGAGGATGGGATGGCTAGTTGGCATCACAGACTCGATGGGCATGAGTTTTAGTAAACTCCAGGAGTTGGTGATGGACAGGGAAGCCTGGCGTGGTGTGATTCATGGAAATGCAAAGAGTCGGACACGACTGAGCAACTGAAGTGCAGTGAACTGAACTGAACCTTTCTATAGTTAGTCAGAAAGCCAGATCTTACACCCTATGGTAGGTGCCTCATTCAATTTCTAAGTGGTGGGAGAAATCATAAAATGAGATCATGTGGTAGATTGGTATAATTTTACAGAGACAGAAAAATAAGAAGTCCCACTTCTACAATGCAAACATCTAGTCCACCCTGAGCAGCAAAACGATATGGGCTTAAGCTATTATTCTCAGTGGTTTAGAGTCTGGGAAAGGATAGTCCTAAGTGAGTAGGAGGAAGCACTTGAAATAAGCCCAAAATTGAACAAACCTTATAGAATATATTTACTGCATTATTTCTATTAAGTCTTTTTGATGCTGCCTATTAGGATAAAAGGTATATAATTATTAATGAAATTAAAAAAACTGCTAAGTATTTTTATACTGAAAAGTAATATGAATACTTTAGATTCACTGGGTATAAAACAGTAAGTAATATTAAGATATAATTATATATATATATATTATTTAATAACAAGTTAGTAAATAATTTACATGAGTAACAATTAAGACCAGAAATAAAATAGCTAATAGTATTTGTTGAGAGCCTATTATGCTCTAAGAATTGGTCTAATTTCCATGGATAGAAAATTGATTAAAACAAACTTCACACTTGAGATTCACAGTTTAACAGGATATAGATAAAACAATATATAAAAGAGTTTGATCTTAATAATGTGAAGTAGAAATAACCTCAGGATATTATTGGAGAATAAATGAATTTAAGGAAAAAGCTAAACCCAGTTTCAAAGGAAAATAAAAGAGTTAAACAGGTGGATAAAGCAGAAAAACTCATTGAAGAAAATGAAACCAAATTGTTGAAACAATTGGAGAAATGAAAGCGTTCAGTGTATTATGAAATCAGCAAGATGTTTTACTTGGAGAAATGGTAAGAGTTGAGGTTGTGGACTTGTGTGATCAACTGAGGCACTTTAGTTCAATTCCCAAGACAATGGGGACCCATTGAAAAATATGCAGATCAGTAACAATACACGTTTTGAGTTTTGGAACAGAATTGTAGTTATAAAGTAAAACCAATCAAAAATATCTAGCTAGTAGGCAGAGATCAGTCAGGACTTCATTGTTTGGAAATAAATGAAGACCAACCAAATGAGAGGCTTCTCTGTTGGCTCAGCTTAAGGAATCTGCCTGCAATGCAGGAGACTGGGGTTCAATCCTGGGTCAGGACAATGCCCTGGAGAAGGCAATGACAACCCACTCCAGTATCTTTGCCTGAGAAATCCCATGGATACAGGAGCCTGGTGGTCTACAGTCCATAGGGTCACAAGAGCTGGACACAACGTAGTGACTAAACCATCACCAACCAAATGAGAACAAGAAAAACCTATTTATTCAGAGCTTAATATAGTGAGGAAGTCAGTCACCATCACTTGTTCTTAGTTGATACTCAAAGGCAGAGGAGTGGGAATACTTTGTAGTGAAAAAAAAGAGGAAGATTCCAGCTATGCACTGATTGGAGGCTACTGATGATGAGGAAGCTAGAGCTGGGCTCACTAGAAATAGGCGTCCTGTGTGATTGGTTAGTGGTACATACTTGATTTCCCTGGTTGGTCCTAAGTTGGAAGTTTCTCTGGTTGGTCTTAAGATGAGATAGAAATTAGGGAAGCTATCAGTTACTATCCAATTGCAATATTAATTATACTAGGGAAAATTCTGAAAAGCTCTGAGATACCTTGGATTTTCATGAACCTAAGCTGACTTTGTGAATGTTGTATATTTATTATAATTCTAAGAATTAGGAACATTTGCTACAGTAAACTAGTGTAGCTATAAACTTGTTAGATGATGACATAAACATTTAAAATAATTGGGCATACACTAAAGGTAGAAATGTTGTAAGCTTTCTTTCAACCCTGGTATATCAGTAAAGAGCCTGCCTGCAGTGTGGGAGACCCAGGTTCTATCCCTGGGTCTGGAAGATCCCCTGGAGAAGGAGATGATAACCCACTCCAGTGTTCTTGCCTGGAAAAGCACATGGGTGGAGGAGCCGGGCAGGTCACAATCTGTGGGGTTGCAGAGTCACACAAGATTGAGCGACTTCACTTTCATTTTCTTTTCATTGACTATCTGGGACTTACCAGGTAGCACTACTGGTAAAGAACCCACTTGCCAATTCAGGAGACACAAGAGATGGAACTTTGATCCCTGGATCGAGAGGATCCCTGGAGGAGGAAATGACAACCCACTCCAGTATTCATGCCTGGAGAATCAATGGATAGAGGAGCCTTGCAGGTTATGGACCACAGAGTCTCAAAGAGTCAAAAATACCTGAAGCAACTTAACACAGCACGCACTGACTATGTACTGTATGCTGCATTGTGAAATAGTAATAGGAATACAATGTTAGACCAAAAATACATATGGTGCCTGCTTTCAGAAATCTTATTTTATGTGGATGAGATATACACTAAAGAAAGAATCCCATACTTAACATTAGTATATCAAAATTAGAGTGTGATAAGTACCATAACCAAAAGGTACAAAGTACAGGAGGGCGCCGAATAAGAAAAACCTGATATGATTCAGAAGACAAGGGAAAGATGACGTGAAGAGGTGGGCTGGGGCTCAGAAATTAACTGCATATTAAACACAGAGGAAAAATTTGTGTGTGGGGGGAAGTTCAGATTTGTTCAGTTGGTCACTCAGTCTAGCACTTTGTGAATCCATGGAGTGCTGCACGCCAGGACTCCCTGTCCATCCCCAACTCTCAGAGCTTACTCAAACTCATGTCCATTGGGTCGTGATGCCATCCAACCATCTCATCCTCTGTCGTCCCCTTCTCCTCCTGCCCTCAATCAGTCCCAGCATCAGGATCTTTTCCATAGAGTCGGTTCTTGACATCAGGTGGCCAAAGCATTGGAGTTTCAGCTTCAGCATCAGTCCTTCCAATGAACATTCAGGACTGATTTTCTTTAAGATGGACTGGCTGGATCTCCTTGCTGTCCAAGGGACTCTCAAGAGTCTTCTCCAAAGCCACAGTTCAAAATCATCAATTTTTGGGTACTCAGCTTTCTTTATAGTCCAACTCTTACATCCATACATGAATGATGGAAAAATCATAGTTTTTACTAGATGGATTTTGTTGGCAAAGTAATGTCTCTGCTTTTTAATATGCTGTCTACGTTGGTCATAACTTTTTTCCAAGGAGCAAATGTCTTTCAATTTCATGGCTGCAGTTACCACCTGCAGTGATTTTGTAGCCCCCCAAAATAAAGTTTGTCACTGTTTCTACTGTTTCCCCATCTATTTACCATGAAGTGATGGGACCAGATGCCATGATCTTACTTCTGTGAATGTTGAGTTTTAAGCCAACATTTTCACTCTCCTCTTTCACTTTCATCAAGAGGCACTTTAGTTCTTCTTCACTTTCTGCCATAAAAGTGATGTCATCTGCATATCTGAGGTTATTGATATTTCTTCTGGAAATCCTGATTCCAGCTTGTGCTTCATCAGTCCAGCATTTCTCATGAGGTACTCTGCATATAAGTTACATAAGCAGGGTGGTAATATGCAGCCTTGACGTACTCCTTTTCCTATTTGGAACCAGTCTGTTTGTCCATGTCCAGTTCTAACTGCTGCTTCTTAATCTGCATACAGATTTCTCAGGAGGCAGGCAGGTGGTCTGGTATCCCCATCTCTTTTGGAATTTTCCACAGCTTGTGAGCCACATAGTCAAAGGCTTTGGTGTAGTCAATGAAGAAGAAGTGGATGTTTTTCTGGGACTCTCTTGTTTTTTTGATGATCCAAAGGATGTTGGCAATTTGATCTCTCATTGCTCTGCCTTTTCTAAAACCAGTTTGAAAATCTGGAATTTCATGGTTCATGTACTGTTGAAGCCTGGCTTGGAGAATTTTGAACATTACTTTACTAGCGTGTGAGAAGAGTGCAATTGTGCAGTAGTTTGAGCATTCTTTGGCATTGCCTTTCTTTGGGATTGGAATGAACACTGACCTTGTCCAGTCCTGTGGCCACTGCTGAGTTTTCCAAATTTGCTGGTATATTGAGTGCAGCACTTTCACAGCGTCGTCTTTTAGGATTTGAAATAGCTCAACTGGAATTCCATTACCTCGGCTAGCATTGTTCATTGTGATTCTTTCTAAGGTCCCTTTGACTTTGCATTCCAGGATGTCTGGCTCTAGGTGAGTGATCACATCATCGTGGTTATCTGGGTCATGAAGATAATTGTTGTATAGCTCTGTGTATTCTTGCCACCTCTTCTTATCTTCTGCTTCTCTTAGATCCATACTATTTCTGCCCTTTATTGTGTCCATCTTTGCATAAACGTTCCCTTCGCATCTCTAACTTTCTTGAAGAGATCTCTAGTTTTTCACATTCTATTGTTTTCCTCTATTTCTTTGCATTTAATCACTGAGGAAGGCTTTCTTATCTCTTCTTGCTATTCTTTGGAACTCTACACTTAAACGGGTATATCTTTCCTTTTCTCCTTTGCTTTTCACTTCTCTCTTCACAGCTATTTGTAAGGTCTCCTCAGACAATCATTTTTCCTTTTGCATTTCTTTTCCATGGGGATGGTCTTGATCCCTGTCTTCTGTACAATGTCACGAAGCTCTGTCCATAGTTCTTTAGGCACTCTATCAGATCAACTCCCTTGAATATTTTTCTCACTTCTTCTGTATAATCACAAGGGTTTTGATTTAGGTCGTAACTGAATGGTCTAGTACTTTTCCCCACTTTATTCAATTTAAGTCTAAATTTGGAAATAAGAAGTTCATTATTTGAGCCACAGTCTGTTCATGGTCTTGTTTGGCTGACTATATAGAGCTTCTCCATCTTTAACTGCAAATAATATAGTCAATCTGATTTCAATATTAACCATCTGGTGATGTCCATGTGTAGAGTCTTCTCTTGTGTTGTTGGAAGAGGTTGTTTGCTATGATCAGTGCATTCTTTTGGCAAAACTCTATCAGCCTTTGCCCTGCTTCATTTCGTACTCCAAGGCCAAATTTGCCTGTTACTCCAGGTGTTCCTACTTTTTCATTCCAGTCTCTTATATTGAAATGGACATCTTTTTTTGAGTGTTAGTTCTCAAAGGTCTTGTAGGTCTTCACAGAATCATTCAACTTCAGCTTCTTCTTCATTACTGGTCAGAGCATAGACTTGGATTTCTGTGAAATTGAATCTTCACCTTGGAAATGTTTAGAAATCATTCTGTCGTTTTTGAGATTGCATCCAAGTACTTGCCCACAGTAGTAGACATAATGGTCACCTGAGTTAAATTCACCCATTCCTGTCCATTTTAGTTCACTGATTTCTAAAATGTTGATGTTCACTCTTGCCATGATCTGTTTGACCACTTCCAATTTACCTTGATTCATGGACATAATATTCCAGGTTCCTCTGCAATATTGCTCTTTACAGCATTGGACTTTACTTCTATCACCAATCACATCCACAATTGGGTGTTGTTTTTGCTTTCGGTCCATGTCTTCATTTATTCTCTTCATTATTTCTCCTCTGATCTCCAGTAGCATATAGGGCAGCTAATGACATCTTTCAGTGTCCTATCTTTTTGCTTTTTCATACTGTTCATGGGATTCTCAAGGGAAGAATACTGATGTGGTTTGCCATTCCATTCTCCAGTGGACCACGTTTGTCAGAACTCTCCACCATGACCCTTTCCCCCACTGGACAGCTAAAAGAAGTATACATAAAGTGCTATCAAATTTAAGAAATTAGCAGTTTCCCAAAGTGAGTAGGTTAAATAGAAAATCAAGCTACTATTCAATGATCAACCAGAAAAGATAATAATGAATGTTTTGCTGTTTTGATTTGTGAATGGCATTTTATTAGGTCTTATGAAAAATATTAAGAGTAACTCAAATTTATACAGAAGGGGGAAATATAGGGCAAATAGATTTTAAAATATAAGACAGAAAGTGTGTCAAGTGCCTATTGAAGAAATCATGTGCTTAAGTTCCAAAAGAGACATAGAGCTCATTGAGAATGACTACCTTTCGTCACTGAGATGACTAAAGTCCAATAATAAAATTAGTGCACCAACCAGGGATTTTTAAATAGGTATCTTAAAGTTTGAAGAAGATGGTTGGTGCAGTGGTGGAGCTGATTCAAGTCTAGAGCAAAGACTTACAAAGTTTAGGAACAATTATTCAAAATGTATCAAAAGGAAAACTTTCATGTTAGATTGTCTGGAAGGGAACTTTTGCACAGAAAGTAACAAAAGGTGCATTCATGCTAAATCATTTCAGTTGTGTCCAACTCTTTGTAACCCTATGGACTGTAGCCCACCAGACTCCTCTGTGTCCATGGGATTCTCCAGGCAAGAATAATGGAGTGGGTTGCTGTGCCCTCCTCCGGCGGGTCTTCCTGGCCTAGGGATGGAACACACATCTGCTTATGTCTCCTGCGTTGGCAGGCAGGTTCTGTACCATTTGTGCCACCCAGGAAGCCCACAATGAAAGGTAAGTATAATTAAATGAGGGAGCTAACTAGGAAACAAATAGGATACATTTGAAAAGTGACACTAAAGATCTTGGGTTTGAAATCAATGGCAAGAATATTCCATTTTTCATCAAGAAAAAAATAAAATTTATATCTACATAGTTTACAAATTTGATGCCCTGTGTAGTTTCAGTTAGATCATCTAGTAGCTGACACCCTCTGAACTTGGGTGGTCAAGGTTACATAAACTTTTCTCAGTGTTGAAGAATGACTGTTTCTTCCCTGGGACTGGAATTCAGAAATTACAAGGGTGCTAACTTGATAGGATCATGTAATGTGGGCTTGGCAACATTCCTTGGAGAAGTGATAAAAGAACCACGGATCAGTTCTTCAATGTGTTTTATTAATACAATTAAGACTCACTGAATTGACTGATGATTTTCAATAATGTAATAGTTTATACTTGCATCTACTGTTAGGTGTTTTATGGACTCTAGAGCATTGTTTGGCTCAATATTACATTGAAGAGAAGAAATTGAGATTAACATTTGGATAGAGAAATACATTAATATGACCTAAATCTCTAAGAAGTAAAAATCACTTTAAAAAAAAAATTCAAATGTTCAATTTACAAGCAAGATTCTTTTTTTTCTTTTTAAATTTTTTTATTATTATTATTTATTATTAGTTGGAGACTAATTACAATATTGTAGTGTTTTTTGTCATGCATTGACATGAATCAGCCATTGAGTTACATGTATTCCCCATCCCGATCCCCACTCCCACCTCCCTCTCTACCCGATCTCTCTGGGTCTTCCCAACCGACCACTTGTCCCATGCATCCAACCAGGGCTGGTGATCTGTTTCACCCTAGATAATATACATGCTGTTCTCTTGAAATATCCCACCCTCACCTTCTCCCACAGAGTCCAAAAGTCTGTTCTACATATCTGTGTCTCTTTTCTGCTTTGGGTATAGGGTTATCATTACCATCTTTCTAAATTCCATATATGTACATTAGTTTACTGTATTGGTCTTTATCTTTCTGGCTTACTTCACTCTGTATAATGGGCTCCAGTTTCATCCATCTCATTAGAACTGATTCAAATGAATTCTTTTAATGGCTGAGTAATATTCCATGGTGTATATGTACCACAGCTTCCTTATCCATTCATCTGCTGATGGGCATCTAGGTTGCTTCCCTGTCCTGGCTATCATAAACAGTGCTGCGATGAACATTGGGGTGCACCTGTCTCTTTCAATTCTGGCTTCCTCTGTGTGTATGCCCAGAAGTGGGATTGCTGGGTCACATGGCAGTTCTATTTCCAGTTTTTAAGAAATCTCCACACTGTTCTTTTACAAGTGGTAACCAGTTTTCCCAACACCACTTGTTAAAGAGGCTGTCTTTTTTCCATTGTATACCCTTCCCTCCTTTGTCGAAGATAAGGTGACCATAGGTTCGTGGATTTATCTCTGGGCTTTCTATTCTGTTCCATTGATATACGTTTCTGTCTTTGTGCCAATACCATACTGTCTTGATGAATGTGGCTTTGTAGTATAGTCTGAAGTCAGGCAGGTTGATTCCTCCAGTTCCATTCTTCTTTCTCAAGATTACTTTGGCGATTCGAGGTTTTTTGAATTTCCATACAAATTGTGAAGTTATTTGTTCTAGTTCTGTGAAAAATACCGTTGGTAGCTTGATAGGGATTGCATTGAGTCTATGGATTGCTTTGGGTAGTATAGCCATTTTGACAATATTGATTCTTCCAATCCATGAACACGGTATATTTTTTCCATCTGTTTGTGTCCTCTTTGATTTCTTTCATCAGTGCTTTATAGTTTTCTATGTATAGGTATTTTGTTTCTTTAGGTAGATATAGTCCTAAGTATTTTATTCTTTTTGTTGCAATGGTGAATGGTATTGTTTCCTTAATTTCTCTTTCTGTTTTCTCATTGTTAGTGTATAGGAATGCAAGAGATTTCTGTGTGTTAATTTTATATCCTGCAACACTACTATATTTGTTGATTAGCTCTAGTAATTTTCTGGTAGAGTCTTTAGGGTTTTCTATGTAGAGGATCATGTCATCTGCAAACACTGAGAGTTTCACTTCTTTTCCTATCTGGATTCCTTTTACTTCTTTTTCTGCCTTGATTGCTGTGGCCAACACTTCCAAAACTATGTTGAATAGGAGTGGTGAGAGTGGGCACCCTTGTCTTGTACCTGATTTTAGGGGAAATGCTTTCAACTTTTCACCATTGAGGGTAATGCTTGCTGTGGGTTTGTCATATATAGCTTTTATTATGTTGAGGTATTTCCTTGTATTCCTGCTTTCTGGAGAGATTTAATCAGAAATAGGTGTTGAATTTTGTCAAAGGCTTTTTCTGCATCTATTGAGATAATCATATGGTTTTTATCTTTCAATTTTTTAATGTGGTGTATCACATTGATTGATTTGCAGATATTAAAGAATCCTTGCATTCCTGGGATAAAGCCCACTTGGTCATGTTGTATGATTTTCTTAATATGTTGTTGGGTTCTGTTTGCTAGAATTTTGTTAAGGATTTTTGCATCTATGTTCATCAGTGACATTGGTCTGTAGTTTTCTTTTTTTGTGACATCTTTGTCTGGTTTTGGAATTAGGGTGATGGTGGCCTCATAGAATGAGTTTGGAAGTTGACCTTCTTCCGCAATTTTCTGGAGGAGATGAGTAAGATAGGTGTTAGCTCTTCTCTAAATTTTTGGTAGAATTCAGCTGTGAAGCCATCTGGTCCTGGGCTTTTGTTAGCTGGAAGCTTTCTGATTACAGTTTCAATTTCCTTGC
This sequence comes from Hydropotes inermis, assembly GCA_020226075.1. Taxonomy (NCBI): domain Eukaryota; kingdom Metazoa; phylum Chordata; class Mammalia; order Artiodactyla; family Cervidae; genus Hydropotes; species Hydropotes inermis. The sequence goes on along the minus strand of CM035298.1, from coordinate 8,679,794 downwards.
TTGTGATGGGTTTGTTAAGATCTTCTATATCTTCCTGGTTCAGTTTTGGAAACTTATACTTCTCTAAGAACTTGTCCATTTCTTCCAAGTTGTCCATTTTATTGGCATAGAGCTGCTGGTAGTAGTCTCTTATGATACTTTGTATTTCAGTGTTGTCTGTAGTGATCTCTCCATTTTTGTTTCTAATTTTGTTAATTTGGTTCTTCTCTCTTTGTTTCTTAATGAGTCTTGCTAATGGTTTGTCAATTTTGTTTATTTTTTCAAAAAACCAGCTTTTAGCTTTGTTGATTTTTGCAATGGTCTCTTTAGTTTCTTTTGCATTTATTTCTGCCCTAATTTTTAAGATTTCTTTCCTTCTACTAACCCTGGGGTTCTTCATTTCTTCCTTCTCTAGTTGCTTCAGGTGTAGAGTTTGGGTATTTGATTGATTTTTTTCTTGTTTCTTGAGGTAGGCCTGTAATGCTATGAATCTTCCCCTTAGCACTGCTTTTACAGTGTCCCATAGGTTTTGGATTGTTGTGTTTTCATTTTCATTCATTTCTATGCATATTTTGATTTCTTTTTGATTTCTTCTATGATTTGTTGGTTATTCAGAAGCGTGTTGTTTAGCCTCCATATGTTTGAAATTTTAATAATTTTTTTTCCTGTAATTGAGATCTAATCCTACTGCACTGTGGTCAGAAAAGATGACTGGAATGATTTCAATTATTTTGAATTTACCAAGACTAGATTGATGGCCCAGGATGTGATCTATTCTGGAGAAGGTTCCGTGTGCACTTGAGAAAAAGGTGAAGTTGAATGTTTTTGGGTGAAATGTCCTATAGATGTCAATAAGGTCTAGCTGGTCCATTGTGTCCTTTAAAGTTTGTGTTTCCTTATTAATTTTCTGTTTAGTTGATCTATCCATAGTTGTGAGTGGGGTATTAAAGTTTCCCACTATTATTGCATTACTATTAAATTCCTCTTTCATATTTATTAGTATTTGCCTTACATATTGCAGTGCTCCTATGTTGGGTGCATATATATTTATAATTGTTATATCTTCTTCTTGAATTGATCCTTTGATCATTATGTAGTGTCCTTCTTTGTCTCTTTTTACAGCCTTTATTTGAAATTCTATTTTATCTGATATGAGTATTGCAACTCCTGCTTTCTTTTTGTCTCTGTTTGTGTGAAATATTTTTTTTCAGCCCTTCACTTTTAGTCTGTATGTGTCTCTTGTTTTGAGGTGTGTCTCTTGTAGACAGCATATATAGGGGTCTTGTTTTTGTATCCATTCAGCCAGTCTTTTTCTTTTGGTTGGGGCATTCAACCCATTTACATTTAAGGTAGTTATTGATAGGTATGGTCCCATTGCCATTTACTTTGTTGTTTGGGGTTCACATTTATACAACCTTTCTGTGTTTCCTGTCTAGAGAAGATCCTTTAGCGTTTGTTGAAGAGCTGGTTTGGTAGTGCTGAATTCTCTCAGCTTTTGCTTGTCTGTAAAACTTTTGAGTTCTCCTTCATATCTGGATGAGATCCTTGCTGGGTACAGTAATCTAGGTTGTAGGTTATTCTCTTTCATCACTCTACGTATGTCCTGCCATTCCCTTCTAGCCTGAAGGGTTTCTATTGATAGATCAGCTGTTATCCTTATGGGAATCCCTTTGTGTGTTATTTGTTGTTTCTCCCTTGCTGCTTTTAATATTTGTCCTTTGTGTTTGATCTTTGTTAATTTGATTAATATGTGTCTTGGGGTGTTTCACCTTGGGTTTATCCTGTTTGGGACTCTCTTGGTTTCTTGGACCTGGGTGGCAATTTCGTTCCCCCTTTTTGGGGAAGCTTTCAGCTATTATCTCCTTGAGTAACTTCTCATGGCCTTTCTTTTTGTCTTCTTCTTCTGGGACTCTTATGTTTCAAATGTTGGCACGTTTCACATTGTCCCAGAGGTCCCTGAGGTTGTCCTCATTTCTTTTGATTCTTTTTTCTTTTTTCCTCTCTGCTTCATTTATTTCCACCATTTTATCTTCTACCTCACTTATCCTATCTTCTGTCTCCATTATTCTACTCATGGTTCCCTCCAGAGTGTTTTTGATCTCATTTATTGCATTATTCATTTTTAATTGACTCTTTTTTATTTCTTCTAGGTCCTTGTTAAACATTTCTTTCATCTTCTCAATCTTTGTCTCCGAGCTATTTATTTGTAACTCCATTTTGTTTTCAAGATTTTGGATCATTTTTATTATCATTATTATAAATTCTTTTTCAGGTAGATTCCCTATCTCCTCCTCTTTTGTTTGATTTGGTGGGCACGTTTCATGTTCCTTTACTTGTTGGGTATTTCTCTGCCTTTTCATCTTGTTTAGATTGCTGTGTCTGGAGTGGGCTTTCTGTATTCTTCTGGTCTGTGGTTCCTTTTTATTGTGGAGATTTTACCCAGTGGGTGGGGTTGGACGTTTGGCTTGTCAAGGTTTCCTGGTTAGGGAAGCTTGTGTCAGTGTTCTGGTGCATGGAAATGGATTTCTTCTCTCTGGAGTGCAATGGAGTGTCCAGTAATGAGTTTTGCGATGGGTCTATGTGTTAGGTGTGACTTTGGGCAGTCTGCATGTTGACACTTCGGTCTATGTTCCTGTGTTGCTAAAGAATTTGCGTGGTATGTCTTGTTCCAGAGCTTATTGGCTCTTGGGTGGTGGTTGGTTTTGGTGTAGGTATGGAGGCTTTTGGATGGTCTCTTATTCTTTGATGTTCTGTGTAGTCAGGAATTTTCTGGTTTTCTCAGGTTTTTGGCTTAAGTCTCCTGCCTCTGGATTTCAGTTTTATTCTTCCAATAGTCTCAAGACTTCTCTGACTATACAGCACTGATAATAAGACTTCTAGGTTAATGGTGAAAAGATTCTCCACCATAAGGGACAACCAGAGAGGTTCAGAGAGTTACATGAAGAATAGGAGAGGGTGGAAGGAGATAGAGGTGAGCAGAAGGAGAGAAGGGGGGACTCAAGAGGAGAGAGACAGATCTACAAAGTTATCTGTTCCCAAAGTGTTCTCCATAGCCCAGACACCCACAAAGATTCACAGAATTAGATTGGGAAGAGAAGGGGAAAGGAGGAAATAGAGATGTTCTGAGATAGAAAACAGAGATTCCAAAATGGAAGAGAGTAAGCAACACACTCCTGAATAAAAATAGGAACTGAATATTGGATTCTTAAATGTCCAAAATTTATATCACATACTGAAAAGCAAAGATTAAAAATCTAGCGAAGAGGTTAGACTCTTTGAAATACAATATTTAAAAACAAAAACAAATAAACAAAATTTAGAAATATATATGAAGTTCAGTTTAAAAATAGGGCTTCTCTCCCATTTTTTTTGCAAGGTTATAGTGAAATGAAAATGAAAATTAAAGAATAACAGAGGAGTATTAGAGGACTTTAAAAGGAAATAGGATAGAAAAAAGAAGAAAAAGAAAAAAAAAGAAAGAAAAAAGAAAAAAAGAAAAAAAAATTTCCTTAATTAAAAACAATCATAAAAATATATGAAAATGAAAGTTGAGGAGTAGTGGGGGAGTAATAGGGAATTTTAAAAGAAAATAAAAGAGAAAAAATTTTAAAAAATAAAGGAAAGAAAAAATTGTTTTTTAATTTAACAAAAAATATACATATACATCTAGGAATTTCTCTGGAGCCGTTGCAGTCAGTGTAGGTTCAATTCAATTTCAGATAGCTCCTCATTCCAGCTTACACTTCTCGTTATCTATAGGCCCCTTCTGGTGTAGTCGGTGTTAACTTCAGGGATTTTATTCTGTTGCACCGGTCCTTTCTGAAGCGGTTCTCTTTGTTTATTTGGCTTCTGTTTGCTGTCTCTTTGGTGTCTAATTTCCGCCCTAACATAGGTGGGTGGAGGTGATCTCTATTTAGGTTCAGTAGTTCAGTTCAGTCCTGCTACGGGGAGGGTGGGGCGCTGCAGACAGACATCGCTGTGTGTGGGCAGCACTCCCCGTGTTCCGGCCACACTGGGTTTGCCCCGTACAGGGGTGTCTGTGCTTTCCCCGTCTACACTGCTCAGGTTCCCGGCTGCTCTATATGGAGCGGGCCCTGTGTTGAGTGCAGTTCCAGTTTTCGGGTCCTCCACAAAAGCGCAGATTCGGTTGCGCCTGCGTTTTGTGCCTTCCCTGGCCTGAGCGGCTCAGGCAGCCAGAGGCTTGGGTGCCCTCTCCCCGGATGTGGCACACCTTTTCCCTCCGTGGCCTCAGCACAGGCCGCCGGTAGGGTGCCTGCGGCTTGCATTTGCTCAGAGGAGTTGGCCTCTAGCTGCGACCCGGGGGCGGATTCTCAGGAATTCTTTAGACAGGAACTGGGGCCTATTTGCCGGGTGGGAGGGGGTGGCTTCTCTGGGGCTGAGTTTGCCCCTTGCCCCTCCCCCCCTGCCTCCTACCTCCAGCGGGGATGGGCCGGCTCTTCTCTGGAGTTTCTCAGTCCCTTTGTTTTGTTAGCCGCAGGCAGTGTGTTTGGGCTGGTTAATTTTCTCCCTGGCTTTCCCACAGTTTAAAAGAGCTCCCTCTGACTGCTCTCAGGGCTTTCGGGCCAGTCCTTACCTCAAGCAATGCCACCCACTCCTCTCTGTTCTGCCCCTATTTGTTGGTGGCTGGTGCGGGCGTCTGGGGTACTTTTCTGCTGGGAGTTGCTTTTAGGCACGTAATCTGTGGGCCTTATTTAATTTTTCCTCCCAGTTAGGTTGCCCTCCGAGATTTGAAAACTTCCCTCAGACCCGCCAGTGCCAGGGTTTCCTGGTGATTGGAAACTTACTGTATTAAGACTCCCTTCCCGGGACAGGTCTCCATCCCTAGCTCTTTTGTCTCCCTTTTTATCTTTTATATTTTGTCCTACCTCCCTTTGAAGACAATGGGTTGTTTTTCTGGGCACCTGATGTCCTCTGCTAGCGATCAGAAGTTGTTTTGTGAAATTTGTTCAGCATTCAATTGTTCTTTCGATAAATTTGTAGGTGAGAAAGTAGTCTCCCCGTCCTGTTCCTCCGCCATCTTGGATCCTCCCCAAGCAAGATTCTTTATATTAAATGCTGGCATTCCTCAATGCCAGGTCCTAGTCTATATCCTTTTCATCATCTCATTGGGTGATCTCATCCATGCCCATTATTCCCAACGACCACTTATAAGCATATTAATCACATCGTTTATCTCCATCCCAGAGATCTCTCATGAGGTTTTGATCCACAGATTTAACTCTGTACTTGACATTTTGGCATGACCTCTCAAAGGTACATGAAACTCAACAAAAATTTAAAAAATTCATGATCTTCTCTATTCATTACTTTTTATCTTTCTTTTCAGTTATACAGAATGGTAACATTATTTAAAAAAAATAGGAGCTGTATTAATCCTAACATCTATAATTTTTGTTACAAAGTATATTTTAATGAATTTCAGATTTTTGTTTAGGATAATTGCCCTTATTTTTATGTATATCCTTTAAATTTTTATTTTTTCAGTAATGTTAGTTTTTAAATGTTTGCTTTAAAATATTATTTGGTTCTAACTTTTGAAAGGTATTTTAAGTTCATGTAGCATCTGATATTGACTTGTTTTCTCTTAGTGTGTTTAAGATGTTACTCCATTGTATTCTGGCATCCATCATTTCCATTGGAAAATTCAGTAGTCACTTTGCTATCAATTCCTCTGAAGTTAATCATCTTTTTTTTTTTTTTTTCTGGCTGCTTTTAGAATTTACTTTTTGTCTTAGGTGTTCTATATTTTATTTTGTTGTGTCTAGGTGTGTATCTCTCTTTATATTTTTGAAAGGATTCAGCAGCATACTGAAATCAGTGGCATATTGTGCTGAATCATTTATGAAACATTCTCATCTATTTTCTTGAATATTCTCTCATTCTCTTTCTCTTTTCCTTCAGAAACCCCGATTGGATGTATATTACATATTCTCTCTGCTCTCTATGTCTTTACAAAATGTTTTCATAGTTTTAGTCCCTTTCTTTCTGTTATTTTTTGATAATTTATTTACATCAACTTTACAGAATACAAATTCCCTTCAGCTTCTCATAGTTCACTGTTAATACTATTTATATAAAATTGCTCTGTTTAATTTGTAGGATGTTTATATGCATTTACATTGTGTTCATATATGCCTGCCATTTCTTAAACCCTTGCCTTTTATGCAGTTTTAATTTCTACTCATTGCCTTAAATATATTTTAACACTATGCTTAATTTCAATATCTGAAATTTTTGTTCATCTTAGCCTTGACTTTTTATTCTGTCATTCATGATGGCTTGTGTTTTGTTTGTTATGGTTTCTGTTTCCTGCTTTTTGCCACTGTGATTTAATTATTCTTGGAGCTCTAACTCTAGAAATTCCTGAAAGCAACCACTGAAGGTTAGTCTTAAAAAAAAAAATTTTTTTTGCCTTACAAAAAATATGAAGGCACTACCATTTTAACTGAATTCTTGCCTTGAGGTAACATGACCTCCTGTTTCGGATTCTTTAAGTGAAATTTCCTCCCCTCATCGGTAAATTAACCTCCAGTATCTTGTTTATTTCTCCCGAAATATAAAACATAATTATTAACACATATTCTGGATAATGTGTATTTTATTAAATGTGTTCGTTTCAAGCTGTCAAAATCATAAGGAATTAGTTAGGCTCCAAGTGGAATATCTAAAATGATTAATTGAGTGCACTGTGGAACTAAGGGAATGTAAACAGCACCCTTATCCCCTTCTGTTAATTGAAAGTAACACAATGCCATGCCCTACCTCTTGGTGTTTATGTTCAATATTAAGTGTGAGAGCAGTAGTCTTACCATATGCAAACATAAGCATAAATATAAAGTTAGAGACACAAAAAGACAATGGGCAAAATCCATTTCAAACCATTCACACAATGCTAATCCTTTTAATGTGGCATGAAAATAATTTGGCACAAAAAATTATTTACCAAAATTCTATTGAAGTCGTTACTTAGAAAATATCTTGTGTCACTCAAACCTGTATTTCAGTATAATAGCATAAAAATAACTTCTGAGGTATTTTCTGGTCATGAGCATCTAATACACAGAGTATCATGTTGAATAACTCTTACTGTAGATCAAGAAAGCAGTATTTCTCTGAAGCCTAAGTGTGATTTCAATATTCTAATATACTAAGTGCTATCAAAATACATCATTTTAGAAAGTGTTTTCTAAAGTCCACCTTGTATTTAACTTAACAAATACTGTGGATAATAGCTATCTAAAAAACCACTTAATCTTTCTTTACAAGTAAATCTTAAAATCCTCTGTCTGTAAAAGGTTAAAAAAAAATGCTGGGTTAAAACTCAAGGTTAAAAAAAAAAAAAAAAACTAAGATCATGGTCATGGGCTTCCCTGGTGGCTCGGATGGTATAGACTCTGCCTGCAATGTTGGCGACCTGATTTTGATCCCTGGGTCAGCAAGATCCCCTGCAGAAGCGAATGGCTACCCACTCTAATATTCTTGCCTGGAGAATTCCACGGACAGAGGAGCCTGGCAGGTTACAGCCATGGGGTCTCAAAGAGTCGGACACGACTGAGCAACTAACACTTTCACTTTACACAAGATCATGGCATCTTGTCCCTTCACTTCATAGCAAATAGAAGGGAAAAATGTGGAAGCCGTGACAGATTTTATTTTCTTGGGCTCCAAAAATCACTGCAGATGGTGACTACAGCAATGAAATTAAAAGACGCTTGCTCCTTAGAAGAAAAGCTATGACATACCTAGAGAGTGTATTGAAAAGCAGGGACATTACTTTGCCGACAAAGGTCAGTATAGTGAAAGCTATGATTTTTTGAGTAATCATGTACAGTTCTGATACTTGGGCCAAAAAGAAGGCTGAGCAATGAAGAATTGATAATTTTGAAATGTGGTAATGGAGAAGACTCTTACGAGTCCCTTGGACAGCAGGAGATAAAACCTGTCAATCTTAAAGGAAATCAACCCTGAATATTCATTGCAAGGACTGATGCTGAAGCTCCAATACTTTGGCCACCTCATGCAAACAGCCGACTCACTGGAAAAGACTCTGATGCTGGAAAAGATTGAACCAACAAAAGAGGGTGGCAGAGGATTAGATGGTTGGATAGTATCACTGATTCAATGGACATGAAGTGGGGCAAATTCACATTTGCAGCACTTGGAGTGCTACAGTTCATGAGGTCGCAAAGAGTCAGACAAGGCTTAGTGACTCAACTACAACAACATAGATCAGTATAAAAACAACACAGTCGACTAACTGGGTGGAGACAGCACTACCCATCAGCAGACATTATACCTAAAGACATCCTGGGCCCATGGCTGCCTCAGTACACGGTCCTGCCTACTAAAGGACCAAGACCCAGCTCCATCCACCAGTGAGCAGGCACTGGCCCTGCCCTCCAGGAAGCATTTGCTAGCCTCTACCCGTCTCACCTCCCAGGGGATAGACACAGGACATAAGAAAGTCACAATCCCACAACCTACAGACCCATCTGCCCACGGTGGGCCAGATCCTGCCCTTGGACCAGCTGGATCATGGCTCTGTCTACTAGCAGTCCAACGCAAGCATAGAACACATTGGACCCCATACCCAACTGTGTCACAAACTGGACCCCTCACCACCAGCAATCTGACACCAGCTCTGAAGAACCTGGGTCCCACAATCAGACTCCAGGACCAGTTCTGGCTGCCAATAATCTGTCACTACCCTCATGACCTGGCTTCACCCACCAGTGATCAGACAACAGACCCAGAGCCTTCTGGACCCTGATTCCACTCACAGTAAGCCAACACTAGCTTCAGGGAGATCGGAGATTCTGCAACCAGTCGCTCATGACTAGGCCCCACAAACAAGCAGCTGGCAGCTTCTGCACAAGGCAGGGCCTGGAAACTAACTGGACTAGGGGCCAGACAAGACAACCAGACACTTAGACAGCCTGTTACAACAGAAGAAACCATAGAGCCTTCACAGTGAAAACCCCTAGATGATACAGCTCAGTAACAGGGGCATGCATAGGATGTCTCCTCCAGAAATCTGCCTCTCCAAGGCTTAGAAACATAATTGACCAGATACATTAAAGAAACAAACAGCAACTTAGGCAAAATGAGGCCGCAGAGGGAAGGTTCCAGACAAAGGAACAAGATAAAACCCCAGAAGAATTAAATGAAGAGGAGATAGACAATCTACCTGAGTTCAAAGTAATGACTGTGAAGGTGATTAAAGAAATACTAAGCTAAGTGAAATAAGTCAAATCAAGAAAGATAAATGCTATATAATATAACCAGTTTGTGGAATTTAAAAACTACAACAAACTAGTGAATGCAACAAATAAGAAGCAGACTCACAGACACAGAGTACAAGCTAGTGTTACCAGTGGTGGGGAGGGGCAATATAAAGTTAGGGGATTGAGGGATACAAGCTACTATGCATAAAATACACTATGCAATTTAGAAGATGGTACTGATGAATCTATTTGCAGGGCAGAAATAGAGACACAGACATAAAGAACAGGCTTGGGACATGGTGGGAAGGAGAGGGTGAGACCCATTGAGAGAGTAGGATTGAAACATATACATTATCCTATGTAAAACAGATAGCTAAAGGGAAGCTTCTATTTAACACAGGAAGCTCAACCTGAAGCTCTGTGACAAGCTAGAGGGGTGGGATGGGGTTTGGAGAGGAGGTGAGTTTCAAGATGGAGGGAACATATGTATGTGTATAGCTGATTCATGTTGTATGACAAAAGCCAACTCAGTACTGTAAAGTAATTATCCTCCAATTAATGGTAAACAAAAAATAACCTACAAGGATATACTGTACAATACAGGGAATATAGCCAATATTTTATAAGTATAAATGGAGTATAACCTGTAAAATTATGAATTACTATACACCTGTAACATATTTTGCATCAACTACACTTCAGTAGAAAAAGCAGTCTTGGAAGCTATGCTTATAAGCAGAACTGAAAACATACCCAACTAAAGCTAAATAATCAGGACTTCTCAGGTGGCTCATTGAAAAGAATCCACCCGCTCATGCAGGAGATGTAAGAAATGTGGGTTAGATTTCTCGGCCAGGAAGATCTCCTGAGAAGGAAATGGCAACCCACTCTAGTATTCTTGTCTGGAGAATTCCGTGGACAGAGGAGCCTGGCAGGTTTCAGTCCATAGGGTCACAAAGAGTTGGACATGACTGAGCATGCACACAAGGCTAAATAAACATCAGTAAAACTAATTATGAATTCATTAACAACCAGACATTATACAACTGGTCATAGATTTGAAGAAATCACTTCAGAGTATATTTTTGGCCTTAATCTTAAAAGAAGAAGCTTTGGTATTTCTAAGTGAATAGCATTTCTAACTAATTGTCACTTTCTGATAGCAGAATAGAAACAGCAGTGTAGAATCCAATTCTTCTGCAGCATTCTAAGCAGCTTCAAAAGACATTCTTGACAGGCATTTTTTTTTTTCCCCCATGAATTAACTACACACATTGTTAATCTCTGGAAAGCTGTTCACATTTACAGAGTTTGATTCTCTATCTTGTGAAATGATAGATATATTAATGTCATTGGGGAATAAATTAGAAGCAAATAGGTTTTTCTGAGACGCAAAAGAAGGTAGTTTAATGCCACTTTCATGTAAAACAAACTCTTGATCTCTAGCAACAATAGATTACTTTAAAACATCTGTACTTTCAGTGGGCTATGTGAACTTACAATAGGTAATGCAGCCTTCCTAATGTAACAAAATCCAGTGTTAGAAATACCAGGACAGTATCAGAATTCATTTTGGAAAGGATTCTGAAGTTTGTGAAAAGGTAAAGTCTAAAGCATTCTCTCTTAAGGGCTTCAGTCCTCACTGCCTCTGACATCCCTGTCATGACCAGGTACATTTTTTTTATGGCATTTGAATGCATTGCAATATCAATTCACATAATTTAAATGAGAACCATGTCTATTGCATTTGTGCTTATACTGTAAAATCAAGATTCATGAGGGCTCAAGGAGAATCAAGCTATGAATGTGTTATAAGCGAGATTGCTAAAAGCTGTAAAACTAAAAAAAAAGTAATGTTATGACAAATTGTGATTCCCATTACAAATTTTAAAAATATATGCTATATTGTTAAAGATTATAATAAATAAAAATATATTCATCTAATTAGACTTTTCTAGCATTTGAAAGAAAAATAGTATTTTAAAAATCTTCTCCTAGGACTTATTGCCAAATACCAAAAGGTTTGTGATGATTTATAGCTGAGATATTTTTGGTCTTCACGGTGAAATGCATATGGGCTTTAGCCTACATTCCTATATAATTGATCTGTGCTAAAATAGAACTTTTTAAGAAAGAAAATAGTTACCTCAAGGTATAGCTTTCTGAACTCATACAGACATGAAAAGAAAAGTCTCAATTCTTAATTCTACTCCCAGTGATTAAGACTGTAACTCTTTGATTTTGTTAAATTTTGTTTATAGTTTATATATTGTTTTTTATATTTAAGTCTCTCACCTATAGTAATAATGACTCTGTGCTTCGGCAGTCCTTTTAATCTAATCACATGATAAACTGTCCTCCATCAAGATGATCTAAATAATATTTTTGTTTGTTTGTTTTGTTGTTGTTTTAATTTGGTTCATAGCCCACTTCTTTCAAACTCGGGGACTTAACAATCACTGTTTCCTCTCTCTAGCCTCCTCTGACTTACTCTTCCCTTGGCCTTCCATGCTCTTGCAGTTGGTATTTGGTTAAATATCACTTCTTCAGAGTGACTTTTCCTGAGTTCTGAATCTTGAATCAAGTTTCTTTTGCTACCCACCCTCAAATTAAGCTGCTCTTTTCCTTTATATCCCTTACACCAATTATAATTGCATATCTATTTAACTATTTGGTTGAAATCTGTTCCTTTTACTAAAAAGCAAAAACCAGTTAAAACAAGAAAAGGTCCATGTGGACAAGTTTCATGCGTTTTGATTTTACCATTGTATTCAATACTCAGTCTAGGGGGACAAATTGTGAATGAAAGAATGAAATGTTTTTGGTATGAACATTACCTTTATGGTCAAAACAATGCTCTGTGAAATGTCTAGAAAAAATTCTTTATGGATTATACTCAAACATGATCTCTAGTGAGGACAAATGAGCTTTGGAGAGATTAAGATTTGAGTTATTTGAATCTGAGCTATGGAAATTACTAGCTATAGTACAGTGATCAAGTAAATATTTTATTCTATATTCCACCTATAAATGGAAAAGATCCAGAACAGTGCCTGAAATGTAATATGTACCAAATAATCAGCCTCTATTAATATTGTGAAAATGTACTGTAAAAGAACTATAAGATCTTTGTCTTTTCCTAGATTTTATATGAATAACTGAAATCAATTCAAACTATTCACAATTATTATGTTGGTCATTATTACTTCAGGCAAGTCATTTAGTGATTTTATCTTACTTGCAATTTCTATTCCAGAATAATGATTTCAACTATGATTCAATGTTTCATCAGGATCATACAATATATATTTTACAAAGAGATTTATATATCTTGTTTTGCAAAAATCTGAAAAAAAAAACATAGTAAAAAAATTGTTTTCTAAATGTATCTTTCACCATAATCACCCTCTTGTTATTGTGTAAGCTCTCAGCATGGGTGTATGAATGACCTGGTGTACATGTTGAATCTGATGGTTTGCTAAGGTAGCAAATATTCGGGAGAAATTTCATTTTTGTTAGGATTTAGCTAAATAAATAATCAAGCTGATTTAAACATATTTTAGCAGTGAAGTTTTGCACAAACTTCATGTTCTTAATCAATGATGTATGACCTAATTAAAATAAGAAATGAAATGTTTAACATTTGTGTTTCAGTGATTGTATTAACATATGTCATTCAGTGAATGATTTGCTATAGTTTCAGATATTCTACAAACTAAACTTTCTTTTTCTTCTATCTCAGTTAAAACTCTCATTTCTGTTGTGAGCATGATCCCAGGTAGACATAAAGAATACAGACACTAGAGTAAGATGTATTAAGATATTAAACCTTCTCCAATCCAGGAGGATGCATTGTTTACAAAAGAAATGATTTTATATAATAGAACAAGAAATGATTTTATATAATATAACAGTTTGAAAGTATTTGTGGGAAACTTCTCCATGAAAACTATCTGATTTACCTTATTATTTTTGGTCCCTTTACCAGCTCTTCAAGATAAAAATGGGTCAATAATGGGGCATTGACCTGAGAGATTTCTCAGATAACTAACTTATTTTGTATCAACTTTACATTATAACACTTATGTTGTACTTTAAACCTGAAACTCATATGTGACCAATTTGTAGATTTACAAATTCCTTTAGCAAAGGAAAAACAAGATATTAACAAAAATTAAAAGAGGGGTATTTCTTTTGTTTGGCATTGTGTAATATATATTTTTCAGCAAGACTGAGTCATTAAAAGGCACACAGACTACCACTTGATCTTTTTTTTTTCTTTATCTGAAAAAGAGTTGACATATTGAATGTTTTTGGAGACAGACCCATCAGCACTACACTGAGCTTTCTTTCTTTGGTTCTCTTATCAGACAATGACAATGATTAAAAGTGATGAATAGCAGATGTATTTGAATCTATAATTGAACTTCTTTAAGCATAATGACATTTTCTCTCATTTTGAATTGGCTTGTAGGATCCTGATATTCAGCAAGAGCAAACATTCATCCTAGAATGACTTATCTATAGTCCCAGGTGGACTCCTCCAAACACTCTTGTTGCAGCTGGCAACCTTTAAATCAGAGACTAAAGCCAAATCAGAAGAGAGCTGAAACTTGTGTTGTATTGAAATGCTAGATATGTACCAGCCTTGGAGTACATATTATGCATTTGCTTTTTAGAGGATTATCTTTTTTCCTGCATTGATGGGACCAGCTGTTGCTGTTAATACATCTGGGAAACACATTTTTCTTTGTTTTGTGTCAGATGAGAGGAGGCTGTCAAACCTGGCAAAGTGCCACCGATGTTTCTTAAGCTGCCAAGGGCACTAGGGAGGTAGATACTGATAATCACAGAGTGGAATTGTAGTGTTTTGGGTTATTGGAACTTTGGCCAAGGATCCACATCATTATATGTTGCATTAAGGGAATCCACAATCCTCAAAAATTTTTAGTGAGTACTGGATGACATGTCTTTTATCTGACATTGCCAGTATATTTCCCAGAGTAGATTTTTGAACATGTCAATCATTTGAATTTCAGACTGAATTGGATGTAAGCAATGATCATTTATCTGTTTTCCTTCTACACATGGAGACTAGATGTGCTAGTTGTCTCTGTGAGAAAATAGGGTGCATTGGAAATTTTATATATATTATATACAGACACAGACAATCAGAATACCAGAGTTTTAATTCTAATTTTGTGACACCTTGACTGGTGGCCTTATTTCTTGAAGCTTTTTGAATTATAAAAGAAAGAAGCTGACAAAATAATTGGAGATCCTTTGATTTCTAAAAATCTGTGATTTCTTTGCCTTTGATATTAAGACAAACCTGTGAACTCATAGCTCCCATGTCTTTTGAACAGAAACATTTTCTGCCCCTTGTGACAATCTTTCATTCTCCTGTCTTAACATTTAAATATATTTTTGATTCCATAAAGTTCTTAATATGCATTTTTTATTTTCTTACACCAAAATCTATAAAAGTATGCATAGCAAATATTAGTATTGTGTTAATTACTATTACTATTATTATTTTATCATTCTTTTTATAGAGATAAGGCAATTGCATAATTAAATTAATCATTTACAATTTCTCAGTTAGAAACAGGAACAGAACACAATGTTGAATCTATAGGTCATTTTTAAAAAATATTCAAAGTGTACTATTTACCTTTTAAATTTTGGATCTAAATGAAATAATAGCACTAAGTTCATTACTCTATATGACTCCTGTCTTCTGGAAAAAGGAAATCTAAGCTTCTCAATGCTATTGTTGATCTAGGCAAATCATATACACAAACTTTAAAAACACCAGAGAAAAACAGTATCAGAATAAGTAACAAAATGGGTAAATGCTAACAGCAAAGTGAAATATTAGAGATAATTACAAGCTGTATTTATTACAGTATTATTATTCATATAAAGTTTTTTACACTTTCTGTTAAACAGTGGGATCTTTGAATAATACTCAAAGTTTAGAAACCATTTATAAGAAGTTCAAATAGAAGGTAAAGAAAAGCAAACTTGGAGCAATAGAGCTGTGCTCCCAGGTAAGGTGGTTTGTTGCGAGGGTAAGTTCAAGCCACTCCATTTTTTTCTTCCATTTACAAAATAAGGATTAGACCAAAAACTCTAAAGTTTTGTGACTTTTTTTTAAAGCTTAGTAGCATTTCCTCTGACTTGGCTCTGCTTCTTCTCACTGTCTCCTATGCTCAATGGGTTATCATTTCCAGAGAATAGAGAGTCCAAAAGCACACAGATCCTGCCTACCTTCTTAATAGTGTATCACTGGCACTTAAAAACAGTGCCTGTTACTAGTAGAGGATAAAAAATACTTTTATTATAATGAATTAAATGTACTCAGAAGTAAGGTATAAAGAACAAAAAACAAGGAGGAGATAAGATGACAAAGTAGAACATGATTTTCTTACAGAAACATCAAAATCACAACTAAGTGCTGAACAACCATTGGCCAAGAAACACTGAAACCTACTGAAAAAGATACCTTACATCCAAAGGTAGAGAATAAATCACAATGAAATGGTAGGAATGGCTCAATCATGATAAAATCAAATTCCATGTACACCAGTGGGCAACTCACCAACTGGAAAAATAATTATACCACAGTAGTTCTTTCACAGGGGTCAACTTTCTGAATACTACATTAGGCTGCCCATCTGGGGGTGGCAATGGGAGGGGGGCACCCACAGAATCTGGCTTTGAAGGGAAGTGGGGTTTGATCTCAGGGATTCCATAGGACTAGAGGAAACTGAAACTCTACTTTTGAAGGGCACACACAGGATCTCATGCACACCAGGTTCCCATAAAAACATGGTGACCTCATAAGAGACTGGGCCAGACTTACCTGCTAGTACTGGAAGGTCTTTCTGTAGAGGCAGGGGGAGGCTATGTCTCACTGCTGATACAAAATCACCAATGACAGCAATCTGAGAATAAAGGGAATAAAATAAAGGGAATTCAAAGTGGAAAAAGAAAGAAGTTAAAACTATCAATGTTTGCAGATGACAAGATGCCATATATAGAAACCCCTAACAAAACCACCAGAAAACTACTAGAGATCATCAATGAATTTGGTAAAGTTGCAGGATACAGAATTAATACACAGAAATATCTAGATTTCCTGGATGCTAACAATGAAAGATCAAAAAAGAAATTAAGAAACAATCCTATACACCATCATATAAAAAAAATGCCTAGGAATAAACCTAACTAAGGAGACAAAAGCTCTGTACTCTGAAAACTCTAAAACAGTGATGAAAGAAGTCAAAGATGACACAAACGGAAAGATATACCACATTCTTGGATTGGAAGAATGAATATCGTGAAAATGACAATATCACCTAAAGTAATCTACAGATTCAATGCAATCACTATCAAGTTACTAATGGTATGTTTTTTCAGAACAAGAACAAAAATTTTAAAACTTTATATGCAAAAACAGTCTTGAGAAAGAAAAAGAAATGTAAGAAGCAAGCTTCTTGACCTCAGACCATACTACAAAGCTACAATCACAAAAAGAGTATGGTGTTGATGCAGAAACAGAAACATATGTCAATGAAACAGGATAGAAAACTCAGAAATAAATCCACACACCTATGGTCATTTAATCTATGAAAAGGAGGGAAGATTATACAATGGGGGAAAGGCAGTCTCTTCCATAAATTGTGATGGGAAAACTGGAGTTACATGTCAAAGAATTAAATTAGATCATTCTCTAACACCATACACAAAAATAAGCTCAAAATGAATCAGACATAAATGTAAGGCTGGTCACCATAAAACTCTTAGAGAAAAACATAGGCAGAACACTCCAACATAAATCACAGAAACACCTTTCTTGATCCATCTCCTAGAATAATGAAAATAAAAATAAACAAATGGGACCTAATTAAACTCAAAAGATTTTTCACAGCAAGGTAACAAAAGACAACCCATAAAATGGGACAACATATTTGCAAATGATGGGACTGACAAGGGATTAATCTCCAAAATTTACAAACAGCTCATGAGGCTCATAATATATAGGCAAAGAGGACTTCAGCTCAGTTCAGATCAGTTGCTCAGTTGTGTCCAGCTCTTTGTGAACCAAAGGACTGCAGCATGGCAGGCCTCCCTGTCCATTACCAACTGCCAGAGTTTACTCAAACATATGTCCATTGAGTCGGTGAAGCCATCCAACTATCTCATCCTCTGTTGTCCCCTTCTCCTCCCACCTTCAGTCTTTCCCAGAATCAGGGTCTTTTCTGTGAAGTCAGCTCTTCACAGCAAGTGGCCAAAGAATTGGAGTTTCAGCTTCAGCATCAATCCTTCCAATGAACACCCAGGACTTGTCTCCTTTAGGATGGACTGGTTGGATCTCCTTGCAGTCCAAGGGACTCTCAAGAGTCTTCTACAACACCACAGTTCAAAAGCATCAATTCTTCAGTGCTCAGCTTTCTTTATAGACTAACTCTCACATCCATACAAGACTACTGGAAAAACCATATCTTTGACTAGATGGACCTTTGTTGGCAGAATGATATCTCTCCTTTTTAATATGCTATCTAGGTTGGTCATAACTTTCCAGCCAAGGAATAAGTGTCTTTTAATTACATGACTGCAGTCACCATCTGCAGTGATTTTGGAACCCCCCAAAAAGAAAGTCTGCCACTGTCTCCCCACCTATTTGCCATTAAGTGATGGGACCAGATGCCATGATCTTAGTTTTCTGAATGTTGAGCTATAAGCCAACTTTTTCACTCTCTTCTTTCACTTTCATCAAGGGGCTCTTTAGTTCTTCTTCTTTTTATGCTATAAAGGTGGTGTCATCTGCATATCTGAGGTTATTGATATTTCTCCCAGCAATCTTGACTCCAGCTTGTGCTTCATCCAGCCCACTGTTTCTCATGATGTACTCTGCATATAAGTTAAATAAGCGGGGTGACAATATACAGGCTTGACATATTTCTGTTCCTATTTTGAACCAGTCTGCTGTTTCATGTCCAGTTCTAACTGTTGCTTCCTAACCTGGATGCAGATTTCTCAAGAGTCAGGTCAGTTTATCTGCTATTCCCATCTTTTTCAGAATTTTCTACAGTTTATTGTAATCCACACAGTCAAAGGCTCTGGCATAGTCAATAAGGCAGAAATAGATGTTTTCCTGGAACTCTCTTGCTTTTTCAATGATTCAGTGGATGTTGGCAATTTGATCTCTGGTTCCTCTGCCTTTTATAAATCTAGCTTGAACATCTGGAAGTTCATGGTTCATGTATTGCTGAAGCCTGGCTTGTAGAATTTTGAGCATTTCTTTACTAGCATGTGAGATGAGTGCAAGTTGTGTAGTAGTTTGAACATTCTTTGACATTGCTTTTCTTTGGGACTGGAATGAAAACTGACCTTTTTCAATCCTGTGACTTTTCCAAATTTGCCAGCATATTGAATGTAGCACCTTCACAGCATCATCGTTTAGAATCTGAAATAACTCAACTGGAATTCCATCACTTCTACTAGCTTTGTTCATAGTGATGCTTTCTAAGGCCTACCTCACTTCACATTCCAGGATGTCTGGCTCTAGGTGAGTGATCACACCTTCATGATTATCTGGGTCATGAAGATCTTATTTTTTTTTTTGGTACAGATCTTCTGTGCATTCTTTCCACCCCTTCTTAATATCTTCTCCTTCTGTTAGGTCCATACCATTTCTTTCCTTTATTTAGCACATCTTTGAATGAAATATTCCCTTGGTATCTCTAGTTTTCTTGAAGAGGTCTCTAGCCTTCAGTAGACATTTGTCCAAAGTCGTACAGGTGGACAAAAACACATGAAAAAGATGCTCAACATCACTAATTGTTAGAGATATGCAAGTCAAAACTGCAATGAGGTATGACTTCACACAAGTCAGAATGGTCATCACCAAAAAAATGCACAAACACTAAATACTGGACAGGGTGTAGAGCAAAAGGAACCCTCCTGCATCATTGATGGGAATATAAATTGGTACAGCCACTATAGAGAAAAGTATGGGATTCCTTAGGAAATTACAATAGAGCTACCATATAATCCAGCAATTCCACTCCTGGGCATACATCTGGAGAAAATCATGGTTCAAAAGGATACATATACCCCAGTGTCTATTGCAGCACTGCTTACAATAGCCAAGATTTGGAAGCAACATAAATGTCCATAGACAGATGAATGGATACAGAAAATGTGATATATAATGGAATATTACTCAGCCATTATAATAAATGAAGCAATGCCATATGCAACAATATGGCTATACCTAGAGATTACACTAAGTGAAGTATGTCAAAGACAAATATCATATGACATTGCTTATATGCATACCTAAAAAACCTGCTAAAAATCAACTTATTTTCCAAAACAGAAAAAGACTCACAGACTGAGAGAATTAACTTTTAATTACCAGAGGGCCAGGGTGGGGGAAAGGGATGGATAGGTATTTTGGTATTGACGTGTACATAGTGCTATATTAAAAATTGATAATCCATAGAAGTAGCTAACCATTTCTTTAGAATATGCTCTCTATCCAAGTGTAACTTTATTTAGATGCTGCATACAGACCACCTTGACTTCTTGAACCAAATGGGAACATTACACAAACATCACATCCCTTTCTGAAAACACTGCTACTTTACTGTCAGGTGTAGAATCCTCCCTTCAAGAAAATGATTGTGATCATTTTCTATGGCTTGTCTGGAAATTTCGGGAAATTTTGTGTTTTAGTAAAATATTTTTTGTTATACTAAAAATTGTTTTTAAATAAATAAGCAATAAAGACCTACTAAACAGAACAGAAAACTGCTCAATACTCTGTAATTACATAAATGGCAAAAGAACTGGAAAAACAACAGATACAGTGTATGTATATTTGAATAACTCTGCTGTACACCTAATCAATTATACTTGAATGTAATTTTTGAAAAATAAGCTCAGTAAATTTCTCAAAGACTGTATCAGGAAAGCAGCAGATAATTACCTTGAGTAGTTCAAGCCCTGATTCTTGAATGCTTCTATTAATTTTTGGACTGTTCGAAGCTGTCCAAATTGTTTGCAAATTTGGAAAACTCAGCAGTGGCCACAGGACTGGAAAAGGTCAGTTTTCTTTCCAATCCCAAAGAAAGGCAATCCCAAAGAATGCTCAAACTACCGCACAATTGCACTCATCTCATACACTAGTAAAGTATTGCTCAAAATTCTCCAAGCCAAGTTTCAGTAATACGTGAACTATGAATTTCCAGATGTTCAATTCCAGAAAAACATCTATTTCTGCTTTATTGACTATGCCAAAGCCTTTGTGTGGATAACAATAAACTGGAAAGTTCTGAAAGAGATGGGAATATAAAACCACCTGACCTGCCTCTTGAGAAACCTGAATGCAGGTCAGGAAGCAACAGTTAGAACTGGACATGGAACAACAGACTGGTTCCAAATAGGAAAAGGAGTACGTCAAGGCTGCATATTGTCACCCTGCTTATTTAACTTATATTCAGAGTACATCATGAGAAACACTGGGCTGGAGGAAGCACAAGCTGAAATCAAGATTGCTGGGAGAAATATCAGTAACTTCAGATGTGCAGATGACACCACCCTTATGGTAAAAAGTGAAGAAGTAAAGAGCCTCTTGATGAAAGCGAAAGAGGAGAGTGAAAAAGTGGCCTTAAAGTTCAACATTCAGAAAACTAAGATCATGGCATCTATTCCCATCACTTCATGGCAAATAGATGGGGAGACACTGGATACAGTAGCTGACTTTATTTTTCTGGGTTCCAAAACAACTGCAGATGGTATTTGAAGCCAGGTAATTAAAAGACACTCACTCTTTGAAAGGAACATTATGATCAACCTAGACAGCTTATTGAAAAGCAGAGACATTACTTTGTCAACAAAGGTCCGTCTAGTCAAGGCTGTCATTTTTCCAGTGGTCATGTATGGATGTGAGAGTTGGACTATAAAGAAAGCTGAGTGCTGAAGAATTGGTGCTTTAGAACTGTGGTATTGGAGAAAACTCTTGAGAATCCCTTGGACTTCAAGAAGATCCAACCAGTGCATCCTAAAGGAAATCAGTCCTGAATATTCATTGGAAGGACTGATGTTGAAGATGAAACTCCAGTACTTTGGCCACCTGATACAAAGAGCTGACTCATCTGAAAAGACCCTGATGCTGGGAAAGATTGAAGGCAGGAGGAGAAGGGGATGACAGAGGATGAGATGGTTGGATGGCATCACGGACTCAATGGACATGTGTTTGGGTGAACTCTGGGAGTTGGTGATGGACAGGGAGGCCTGTTCTGCTGCGTTTTATGGGGTCGCAAAGAGTCAGGCACAACTGAGTGACTGAACTGAACTGAAGCTTTCTTCAATGACGAAATAATAATTGCATTAAAACTATCTCCCAGTGGTTTTTGTGATGATTAACTGAAATAATATATGTAATGCTTCCATAAAATTATCTATAATAAAATACCTAACATTTAGTAAACCCTTACTAAAGACAGTTATCTGTCATAAAATTAGCTAATATTTTACTAGGGGAAGAGTGTAATTTTATGGTGTGTTGACAGTATATATACAAAAATACACACTGACCACCTTATGTCATAACTATTTCTTATTCTTGGTCAATTCTTTCACCTAAATTTCTGTTGATTCCTCCTTTCTTCCCTCAGTGATTTCTAGAAGATAGCACTCAAATTTTGGATTTTTCTGTGACTTTGATAGAAAAGATCATTTCTTTCTTTGTCAGTTTTGCTCTGCTCATAATAAAATTTACTTAGTCTTTCAGTACATTTGTTAGTTTCATGTTGGGCTCAATTTATAAAATTCCCTCTTCAAAAAAATTCACTTGTTGAAATTTCATGGTCATTTTTAAAATTTTCATTTCAATCTACTTTTACACTAAGAAATTTCATCCTTCCTGAAATCTTATTTTCATTTCTATGAGACTGGTTTCTCTTGGTTCTCTTAATTATCAGATATACCTTTTCAACCTTAACATATGTCCTCTGCTTACCTCTTCTCAACTTTTGAATGTGGGCATCCCTTCATTTACAAGTTCTTTTAATCTCAAGAACTCAGATATTATTTATAGGTAGCTGAAGCCAAAATCTATGCCTCTAGCGTTTGGCCCATTCCTGAACTCAGATGCAAATTTCTAAAATCTTGTTAAATATTTTCTCATTAATCTCATAGATTCCATTAAAACCTTTCAATCACAATTTTTCCAAATAGGACTCAGTTTATTTTTCAATCCACTCTTTACCTCAAATATTATCCTATTCCCTAATTTTCAATATTATTTAATGTTATCTTATTCTGTCCTGCATTGTATTTTATAAAAAAACATGTTTACATCTGAATTAAAATATACAGTTACTTCTATTTGCTTATTTAATAAGTGACAATGAATGGAATTCTTTATTCATCTTTTGGCTTACTCTAAAAATAGTTTAAAAGGTCCTACAAAGTACCTATGGTAGAATAAAAATAATTTTAAAAATTAAAAAGTACATTCAATTGTCATGGTGATTTCAACCATATGCCTACAGTACAAATCTCATAATTCTAATATTGTTATATAAATGCCATTATAAGCAAATGGTTGATATAACAGCTACATGTAAACTATAACTGAAGTTTTATAGTTTTAGTAAGATACTTTATAGGTTTAATAATCTTCCTAGTTTTAATAAGTTTCCTAGTTTTAATAAGCTCTACAAAATCATTAATAAATACAAAATGTCAATAGTTACAGTTTATATAATAGTTGTGTTCTAACCTATATGTGGGCTTCCCTGGAGGTTCAGAGGGTAAAGGTCATTTCAGGGTTTTCCTGAAATGCAGGAGACCCAGGTTCAATCCCTGGGTTGAGAAGATCCCATGGAGAAGGAAATGGCAACCCACTCCAATATTCTTACCTGGAGAACCCCATAGAGGGAGGAGCCTGGTGGGCTACAGTCCATGGGTTCGCAAAGAATCAGACACAAGTGAGCAACTTCACTCTCACTTTCAACCTATATGTGATTTATGATTTATAAATTCATTTATATAGCTTTAATTAGTTAATTAATTGGCATATATTTTATTATTCAAGTATATTTATTATATATTTACTAGAATATGTTTGTTTTACAATGTTGTCAATTTCTGCTGTACAGCAAAGTGAACCAGTGTTATATATATACATGTGTTTGTGTGTATTCATACATATATATGTGTATATATATATATATATATATATTTTTTTTTTTTTTTTTTTTTAGATTTCTTTCCATTTAGGTCACCACAGAGCATTGATGAGAGTATCCTGTGCTATACAGGATGTCTTCATTAGCTAGAAAAATAAGTTCATTAGTCTCTTTTATATATAGTATATATATATGTCAATATAGTCAATACACTATAGTATACAGTGTATGTATGTCAATCCCAACCTACCAATTCATCCTACCACCCCTTCCCCTCTTGGCAACATCTAGGTACATTTGTTTTCTACATCTGTAACTATTTCTGTTTTGTAAATGGGTTCATTTGACCATTTTTTAGATTCTACATATCCGTAGAGTTATACAATATTCATCTTTCTCTTTCTGAATTACTTTACTCTGTATGATAATCTCTAGGTACATCTGCTGCTGCTGCTGCTAAGTCACTTCCGTCATGTCCGACTCTGTGCGACCCCATCCCTGGGATTCTCCAGGCAAGAACACTGGAGTGGGTTGCCATTTCCTTCTCCAATGCATAAAAATCAAAAGTGAAAGTGAAGTTGCTCAGTCATGTCCGACTCTTTGCGACCCTATAGACTGCAGCCTACCAGGCTCCTCCGTCCATGGGACTTTCCAGGCAAGAGTATTGGAGTGGGGTGCCATTGCCTTCTCCTCTAGGTCCATCTATGTCACTGCAAATTTTCATTTCCTTTCATTCTTTTCTATGGTGAGTAATATTCCATTGTATATATGTACCACATCTTCTTTATCCGTTCCTCTGTTGATGGGCATTTAAGTTGCTTCCATGTTTTGGCTATTGTAAATATCACTACAATGGTCATTAAGGTGCACACATCCTTTCAAGTTAAGGTTTCCTCTTGGATATATGCACAAGAATGGGATTGCTGAGTCATCAGAACAATATAGTACTAGCACAAAAACAGAAATATAGATTAATGAAACAAGAGATAAAGTTCCGAGAGAGATAAACAGACACACCAGGGGACACCTAATCTATGAAAAAGGAGGCAAGACTACAATAGAGAAAAGGTAGGCTCTTCGATGAATGGTGCTAGAAAACCTAAGAAAACAGACAGCTACACATAAAATAATGGAATTAGAACACTCCCTAATGCCACACAAAACTAAATTCAAAATGCATTAAAGACTTATGTGTAAGGTCAGGTTCTATAAGACTCTTAGGGGAGAACATATGCAGAACATGCTTTGACATAAATGGCAGCAAGGTCTTTTTCGATCACTTCCTAGAATAAGGAAAATAAAAACAAAATTAAACTAATGGGATTTAATGAAATTTAAAAGTGTTTACACAGCTAAGGAAACTATAAACAAAATGAAAAATACAGCACTCAGAATGGGAGGAAATATTTGCAAATGAAACAACTGACAAGGGATTAATCTCCAAAATTTACAAACAACTCATGTAGCTAAAAAAAAAAAAAATTGTGGAAGACCTAAATAGACATTTCTATAAAGAAGATATAGAGACGGACAAAGTACATGGAAAGGTGCTCAACATCACTAATTATTAGAGAAATGAAAATCAATACCACAATGAGGTATCAGTTTACATCAGTCAAAATGGCTGTCATCAAAAAGTCCACACACAAATTCTGGAGAGAGTGTGCAGAGAAAGGATCCCTCCTACACTGTTTGTGGGAATGTAAACTGGTAGAGCCACTATGGAAAATATTAGGGAGGTTCCTTAAAAAATTGAAAGCTACCGTATGACCTAGCTTTAACTTATTTCAAAGGATTTTCACTTATAAATATGAAAATACTTTCTTCTTTCAGTTTAGATTTATAGTTTTTGAAACCTAATATAGAGTTTGTTTCTTGATAGGCATTTAAAATATTATATTCATAGCCACACTTCTAAAAATAATCAATATTTTGTTATTGATTTTCAAAAGCTCTTTCAAGGCCCTGTTACTTAAAACCACTTTATGAATGGGCATTATTAAAATTTGTGCATTTCAATTTATAGATTTACATTTAAAGTGATATTGAGAAACATGTTTAAACCCATAGCATTAGTAAATGGCAGAAATCCGACTTAGTATACATGTTAATATTTCCACTCCAATGCTCCTTCTATTCTATATGTCAAAATATTCTAGGATATACTTTATCACTGATCTTAATTTTTGGAGGGAAAAATATCTTAAATTTTTTCTATTATCACATGAGTCTGACACCATAACCAGAATAATCATACAAAATCCTGAATCTCATCAAGCAACTTAATATTCTGGGTCCATATTTTGCCCTCAGATAGTACAGCCTCCTCAGCACAGGGCTCCGGATTACTATTCCAACTTTGTCACACAGTTTGCAACAAGTGAGCTTGTTATTACACACTACATGCTTCCATTTCTTTAATCTGCTAGCTTTTCTAACATCCAGAATTTTCCACATAATGTTTTCTTTGTTTGGGGTAGAGATTTTGCTTCTACTCACTTCCATGACTGCACTACTTAAATCTCATTTATATATAATTGGGTGGGAATAGCTCTTTCTTGCCAACCACTTCTCCCCACCAACTTACATTCTGGCTAGGTATTTCTTTGGTTGACTCTCATAACACTGTACTTATCTTGGTAACTTTCTCATTGTTTTTAATCCCCTAGTCACATTATTGAATCTTTTCCTAAACTTGTTTAAGTGTCCTTAGTGACTAACAGCACCCAAAGTAGACAATGAATTGCTCTTCTTTGAATTAATTACAACTTCTCTATTCTGCTTTCATTTTCTCATTCAAACTCATTTCAGTATTGGTGAACTCATAACTTTTAACTTATTCTCAAACTTATGATTTGACAGTTTAAGGATAAGTGATATCTAAGCCAGATATCTGTCATTCTCATTGGGCATTAGGAACATATTTTGAACCAAATACAGTTGAACCTTGGTTTTCATGGGTTTAACATTGGCAGCTTCCACAGTGTTGTGCTTTGATCTACCAGAAGGTTAATGAAATACAATAAATACACATCAATTGAGGAAGGAATCTGTAGCAAATTCAATTTCAGGTTAGTGTGAAAAAAGTCACTTAACTAGCTATTGAGTTTACCTGACCTCCCAGCTTCTGCATCCCAATATGGCTTTATCTTTCTATAATGTAATCATCATCTTTTCTTTAATTGTCTGAAGAAAAAAATCCAGCTGTCAGCTTTGAGATGGCTGAAGCAAAATGTGAGAGATTTGGCTCTTAGCTTAAGGGACAAGTTTTATGAAAAAAAGTCATAGATGATAATATGTTGTGCTTAGTCACTCAGTGCTGTCCAACTCTTTGTGACCCCATGGACTAGTGGGATCTGCCAGGCTCCTCAGCCCTTGGGATTCTCCAGGCAAGAATACTGGAGTGGGTTGCCATTTCCTCCTCCAATAGATGATGATAACTAACCATTTCTGCAACAAACTGAATATAGATAAATAAGAGGTAAATAGTAGTATTTTACAAAATTGATATCAAACATACCAGATATATCAACTACAGATATCAAACATATATTTTACAATAGTACGGTAGGTATTATTATTACCCAAGGATAATAAATGTTATAAAGAGTGAAGAAAAAACAAAACAAAACAGTATGATGCATTTGTGATAATTTGTAGGGTTTTTTTTTTTTTTTTTTTTTTTTTTAATGTGGGTCTATACAGCATTGGTGATAGTCTCAACAGAAAGGCCCAGGGGAGGTATGGAGGTTCCTGGGAGTGAGTGGGAAGCATGATGCCCTATTGTGTATATTGGGGCCACACCCTGGATTTCAGCAGAAGCCAGAAGAGATTGAGGCTTGGGTGTGGGCTAAAGGGGAACTAGAGGTGATTTCTAGCCAGGGCGGAGCTGGGAGCCAGCACTGGAGAGGGGAGTGGCCTCAATACCAAGCAGCAGATAAGGATTTGCCAGGCAGCCTGGGTAGAGCCAGGATGAGCTGTCTAGAGAGCAGATGTTGGAGATCTCCCGCCAGATGAACACGGACGGGACATCGGAACCTCGGTGCATACTCCTGGTGTGGGAGGCAGTCTTCTGGATGTCATGCCATAGCTGAGACTGTGGTTTGGGGTGCAGGTTCTCGTTCCTGGAGCGCCGAGAACTTAGCGTGTTGTCCTGTGAGAGGCAGCTGCTTCCCTGGTGGCTCAGATGGTAAAGTGTCTGCCTACACTGTGGGAGACCCGGGTTCAATCCCTGAGTCAGGAAGATCTCCTGGAGAAGGAAATGGCAATCCAGTCCAGTACTCTTGCCTGGAAAATCCCATGGATGGAGGAGCCTGGGAGGCTGCAGTCCATGGGGTCGCAAAGAGTCGGACACGACTGAGCGACATCACTTCACATATAGCGTTTAAAGTCAGTGGTTTCAAGTTTTGTTAACTTAGTTGACTCTTTGTGTTCAACGTCACTTTTCTAAATTTCTCATTTCTCTTCCCTCACTGTCTTTCTTTCTTGCTCAGTAGACTACTCTTCCAATACTGCTTCACCTACCAGATGTCCATCCCCAGATTTGGACTATCTCTCTGCTGATGTTCTGAATAAAAATCATTAAATTTATTCACTACCATACAAACATGTTATTCATTTCTTATTGTTCCCTTGCTTAATAATACTGTCATTTACCCAGATATACAGTTTACAAATAGTGATAACCTTGGCCCTTCATCTTTCCAGTTGCAAATTAATCAGCAAATTATCACATCAACAGCATCCTAAATTTTGTCTCATATATATATATCCTAAATCCTGTTTGCTAAAATTTATCATCCTTACAATCTTTCTTTGCTAACAACTACCATAATTTTTACCAAGTTGTTTTCCTATTGCTTTTTTTCCCTTTCCATTCTAGCCTCTACATTAATTACATATTTACCAGATGAATTTCCATTTTTAAAACTTGTTAGAAAATTTCATTTAGCTAACAGTTTCTTTAACTCTTCCATAAAATGTATAATTGTTCATAGAAAACACAATATATAGCATCTGAAATCAGCCTATTAACAAAATATTCATGAAATTTATGCAAAATGCATAAAATGATGTAACTAGAAATAAAAATACAACTGAGGACATATGCATGATCTTAAGAGAAATTAAAAAAAAAAAAGAAGAAAGATAAGAAAAACAACCCACCTCCCCAAAAAAGAGAGATAGACATAAAAATAATTTAGTTAAATTCTCCTAAATACCCTCTATGTGGAATTGCATTTTCTGGTGACCACTGAATTTTTCCTCTGCCAGTAATGTACCACCCGAACTCTTAATTTATTCAGGGAGTTTAACTTTTGGCAAATAAAAAAGCTCAGCTGGTAAAGAATCTGTCTGCAGTGCAGGTGACCAAGGTTTGATTCCTGGATTGGGAAGATCCCCTGGAGAAGGGGTAGGTTACCCACTCCAGGAGTCTTGGGCTTCCCTGGTGGGTCAGATGGCAGAAAATCTGCCTGCAATGTGGAAGACCCCGTTTTGATCCCTGGGTTGGGAAGATTCCCTGGTGGAGGGCATGACAACCCACTCCAGAATTCTTGCCTGGAGAATCCCCATGGAGAGGAGCTTGCTTGGCTACAGTCCACGGGGTTGCAAAGAGTCAGACATGACTGAGCAACTAAGAACACACGCAGGTGGTGACTGTTAGAGAAAGTGAAGCAAAGTGAAAGTCGCTCAGTTGTGTCTGACTCTTTGCAACTCCATTGACTATGTAGTCCATGGAAACCTCCAGGCCAGAATACTGGAGTAGGTAGCCTTTCCCTTCTCCAGGAGATCTTCCCAATCCAGGAATAGAACCCAGGTCTGCAGCATTGCAGGAGAATTCTTTACCAGCTGAGCCACAAGGGAAGACCATTAGAGATAGTAGGTAATAATATATTGCAAATTGGAAAAGATTTATTAACTAAAGGTTAAGTTTTACAGGTTAAGCAATGAATGTAAAAGAAATAGAATGGATTATCATAGAAGTGCAGACTTTATTTCAGGATACCAAGAACTCTACTTTGAAATTAACAGAACTTTACAATCACACATAGGTGACATAGAAAAAAATGTTAGGCATTAGAAAACTGGATAGGAAAAATGTACATGATAAGTTGTTAACTTGAGAAAAGCTTTCATCAAGCAATCAAAATTAAAATGAAGGCAAAAAATAGTCTATACATCTCTGATGACAAACTTTGAGCCATATTTGAGAAGGAGCTAACACAGCTGCTGTGAACTTCTAGATGTTTAAGCTGGATTTAGAAAAGGCAGAGGGACCAGAGATCAAATTGCCAACATTCTTGGATCATCAAAAAAGCAAGAGTTCCAGATAAACATTTACTTCTGCTTTATTGAATACACCAAAGCCTTTGACTGTGTGGATCACAACTAACTGTGGAAAATTTTTAAAGTGATGGGAACATCAGACCACCTGACCTGCCTCCTGAGATATATGTGTGCAGGTCAAGAAGCAACAGTTAGAACTGGACATGGTACAACAGACTGGTTCCAAATCGGGAAAGGAGTGTGTCAAGGCTGCTTAATGTCACCCTGC
This sequence comes from Hydropotes inermis, assembly GCA_020226075.1. Classification (NCBI taxonomy): domain Eukaryota; kingdom Metazoa; phylum Chordata; class Mammalia; order Artiodactyla; family Cervidae; genus Hydropotes; species Hydropotes inermis. The sequence continues at coordinate 8,649,804 of CM035298.1, read as the reverse complement.
TTATTTAACTTATATGCAGAGTACATCATGAGTAATGCTGGGCTGGATGAAGCACAAGCTGGAATCAAGATTGCTGGGAGAAATATCAACAACCTTAGGTATGCAGATGACACCACCCTTATGACAGAAAGAGAAGGAGAACTAAAGAGCCTCTTGAAAGTGAAAGAGTAGTGTGAAAATGTTGACTTAAATCCCAACATTCAGAAAACTAAGATCATGGCATCTGGTCCCATCACTTCATGGCAAATAGATGGGGAAACAATGGAAACAGTGACATATTTTATTTGGGGGGGCTCCAAAACCACTGCAGATGGTTACTGCAGCCATGAAATTAAGACACTTACTCTTTGGAATAGAAGCTATGACCAACTTAAACAGCATATTAAACAGCAGAGACATTAACTTGCTGACAAAGGTCTGTCTAGTCAAAGCTATGGTTTTTCCAGTAGTCATGTATAGATGTGAGAGTTGGACTCTGCATATTAAACAGCAGAGACATTAATTTGCTGACAAAGGTCTGTCTAGTCAAAGCTATGGTTTTTCCAGCAGTCATGTATAGATGTGAGAGTTGTGCTCAGAAAGCTGAGCACCAAAGAATTGGTGCTTTTGAACTGTGGTGTTGGAGAAGACTCTTGAGAGTTCCTTGGACTGCAAGGAGATCCTACCAGCCCATCCTAAAGGAAATCAGTCCTGTGTGTTCATTGGAAGGACTGATGCTGAAGCTGAAACTCCAATACTCTGGCCACTGAGGCAAAGAGCTGACTCATTGGAAAAGACCCTGATGAAAGATTGAGGGGCAGGAGGAGAAGGGGATGACAGAGGATGAGATAGTCAGATGGCATATCCAACTCAACGGACATGAGTTTGAGTAAGCTCCGGGAGTTGGTGATGGACAGGGAAGCCTAGTGTTCTGCTGTCCATGGGGTCGCAAAGAGTCAGACACGACTGAGCAAGTGAACTGAAGTGAACTGAACTGAAATACAGTTGACACACAAATTTGGGGACTAGAGGGTGCTGACCCTCTGCATAGTTAAAACTGTGTATAACTTTACAATCAGCCCTCCATATTTATGGTTCTACAGACTGAACCCATCATGAATTGCATAGTACTGTAGTATATATGTACTGAAGGAAAAAAATAAAATCAAGTATATGTAGATCTGCACAGTTCAAATCTGTGTTGTTCAAGGGCTAACTGTAGGAAAAGCAAAAAAAAAAAAAAAAAAAAGTAAAAAAAAAAAAGGAAAAAAAAAGAGTGAAAAAAAAAATGACAGAGTCAGGAAATGCAAATATCTGTCTCACCATAGAGGCAATTAAAAAAAAAAAAAAAAAAAACAGCCATAGTCAGGTATTTTGGAACTCTGGAAAGTAACTAAAACTTTTAATGATTTATACAGAAATCCTTCTTTAAAAAAAATGGCTGAATCTCTGTAAGAACATAAGACTTGTTAACATTTTAAATTGAACTTGTTCCCTTTTCCTAAAGTTTCCAAATCTGCACTAACTGTTGAAAATAACATAATATTTCTACTACCAGTACTGTATAAAAACTTTTCCTCACCCCCAAATAAGTGTCCATATTTGATCTATCTATTGACTCAAATGTCAATAGACCCACTCAAAATGTCTATCTTTACCTTCCCTGATTCAGAACTCACCCTGAAATAAAACCTGTATCTGAGAGGCATTTCTCAAAACATTTGTAGATAGATATTTTACTCATTGAGATAATGGATAGAAAATTGGCATAGATAGAAATAGACATAAATCAAGAATCTTGGATTAGTGTTATATTTAAAATGGATAACCAACATGGATCTACTGTTTAGCACAGAGAAGTCTGCTCAATATTATGTAACAAACAAAATGAGAAAAGAATTAGGAAAAGAATAGATACATGTGTATGTATAACTGAATCATTCTTCTGTACATCTGAAACTAACACAACCTTGTTAATCAACCATGTTATGTCTGACTCTTTGTTACTCCATGGGTTGCAGCACACCAGACTCCTCTGTCCACTATATCCCAGATCTTGCTCAAATTCATGTCCTCTGTGTCAGTAAAGCTATCTAACTATCTCATCCTTTGCTGCCTCCTTCTCCTTTTGCCTTCAATCTTTCCCAGCATCAGGGTATTTTTCAATATAAAAGAAAAAGTTTAAAATGAATCGTGGAAGAAAAAGCTGAGGGATGAGAAGCTTTGGAGTTAAAAGACCTTTAAAAAGTGGGAACCTAGAGAGTCATGTACATCCTTAAGGAGATGAAGACGTTATAAAATTAGTGTGTGATAAGACTAATAAGATAGATATAGACTAGATAGATAGATAGATACATAAGACTAGATAGATAAGACTAATAAGATATGTGCTAAGACTAATAAGATAAGTTATATTTTAGATTTCATATACAAGTGATGCCGTACATTATCTGCCTTTTCTGGCATATCATTTTGTATGACAGCTTCTAGGTCCATCCATTTTGCTGCAGTTTCTTAATGGTGCTTCTAATCCATGATAATAAAAAATTGATTGGAACCTATTTTAAGTGGAAAAATGTCACCCAAGAAAATAAGATGGTGACATGGCTAGAAATAAATACTAGCTTTTAAACTCTGCAATGCAATGTGGTTTCAATAATACCATATGTCTTGTGACTTGTATATTATTTCTACAGCATAATTTAATGGGATACTGAACCCATAGGAGAGAGACTCCAATATCATTTTGAAAAGAAAAACATATATAATATTTATAATATATATGTTATTGTAATGTATAATTATAGGATTTCATTTGCAATAGTTGGGAAATAGGCTCTATGAATGCTTTATATATTTCAAAGTTTTTCATTTATTCCATCTGTCAATGTGAATACCCAGAAGCTACAAAGTAAGATTCATAACCTAAATTTCAGTAATAACTATAATTGCAATTCAAGATTTAATACTTCAAAACAAAGATCAGTGTCCTGAAAATTAGGTTTGGTGCTCCAACAGGGAAATTTTTACTTATGTTACATTTCTTTAATTTCAGGTGATACCCTGAAAAAAGAGCACACATTCACTCTTGAAGGAATGAACTTTCCCTATATTTCATGTACAGTTTTTCTTTTTTGATTAAAAATATACTTTAAATTATTCCTCTTAAATATTTAACCAAATTAGGGTTAAATCTTCCTTATAGGTATTCAAAGTGAGAGAATTAAATAAAATTTTCTGTCTCTTCTTTGAGTCATGAAAGTACATGAAGTTATATATAAGTACAATTAAATTGATATTCTTGTTTTCTCTTTGCAATTTTACTTACATAGTAATTCTAAACTTCATAGAATGTATATGTATAATCTAAGTAATATAAGCTCAAGGAAAAAGTTTGGAGGCTAAGAAGACATTTAAACTGCCTTAGATGATATAATGTCAAATGGAAAAATGGTATATATTACTTTTCTATTGATATATAAAATATTTTTGTGACATTAAAAATTTGTTAATCAAAAATTATGTTAATCAAGGTTCAAATCTTCAAAATTATCTTTCCTGTATGTTTTATAATGTTTTGCTTACCACTCTGAGTTAATATAGAAAGTACACAAACATCAAACATTAACAGGCTAACATTTTAGTTCAAAACTAATTGTTCATAATGACACACACCTGAACTGTGATGCATCTCCACTAAAAAACAAACAAAAAACAACTAATTGTTCATAATGAACAATAGTATATGTTTCAATCAATTATTATAATTACATTACAAGGACTCTTTCTATAGATACAGCAAAAATACAGCACATTTTTTCAGCTAATGAGACAGATTTCTTTATGGAACATATTTCTTCATGTTCAGTTAAAAATAACATCCCATGTTTAAGAGTACACACTTGCAATTAGTATGTATAAAAGGCTTAGAGATCTAATGCACAGTAAATGATTATAGACAGAACAGTAACATAAGTATTAAAATTTATAAAGAGACTACCTGAATTGTTTCCATCAGTATAAGAATGATGTGGCATGACAGAGTGGTTAGCTAAAGCTACCATGGCATACATTTTGAAGTGTGTCAAAATTAGAGATGCCAAGGGAGCATTTCATGCAAAGATGGGCTCAATAAAGGACAGGAATGATATGGACCTAACAGAAGCAGAAGATATTAAGAAGAGGTGGCTAGAAAACACAGAAGAACAGTACAAAAAAGATCTTCATAAGCCAGATAATCATGATGGTGTGATCACTCACCTATAGCCAGACATCCTGGAATGTGAAGTCAAGTAGGCCTTAGGAAGCAGCACTATGAACAAAGCTAGTGGAGGTGATGGAATTCCAGCTGATCTATTTCAAATCCTAAAAGATGATGCTGTGAAAGTGCTGCACTCAATATGTCAGCAAATTTGGAAAAGTCGGCAGTGGCCACAGGACTGGAAAAGGTGTTTTCATTCCAATCCCAAAGAAAGGCAACACCAAAGAATGTTCAAACTACCACACAATTGCACTCATCTCACACATTAGTAAAGTAATGCTCAAAATTCTCCAAGCCAGCCTTCAGCAATACATGAACCGTAATCTTCCAGATGTTCAAGCTGGTTTAGAAAAGGCAGAAGAACCAGAGATCAAATTGCCAACAACTGCTATCATAGGAAAAGCAAGGGAGTTCCAGAAAAACATCTATTTCTGCTTTATTGACTACTTCAAAGCCTTCGACTGTGTGAATAACAATAAACTGAAAATTTTGAAAGAGATGGGAATACCAGAACACCTGACCTGCCTCTTGAGAAATCTGTATGCAGGTCAGGAAGCAACAGGTAGAACTGGGCATGGAACAACATACTGGTTCCAAATAGGAAAAGGAGTATGTCAAGGCTGTATATTGTCACTCTGATTATTTAACTTATATGCAGAATACATCATGAGAAACGCTGGACTGGATGAAGCACAAGCTGGAATCAAGATTGCCAGGTGAATTATCAATAACTTCAGATATCCAGATGACAACACCCTTATGGCAGAAAGTGAAGAACTAAAGAGCCTCTTGATGAAAGTGAATGAGGAGAGTGAAAAAGTGGGCTTAAAGCTCAACATTCAGAAAACTAAGATCATGGCATCTGGTCCCATCACTTCATGGAAAATAGATGGAGAAAGAGGGGAAACAGTGGAAACAGTGGCTGAGTTCATTTTTGGAGGCTCCAAAATCACTGCAGATGGTGACTGTAGCCATGAAATTAAAGATACTTACTCCTTGGCAGAAAAGTTATGACCAACCTAGACAGCATATGAAAAAGCAGACATTATTTTGCCAACAAATGTCCATCTAGTCAAGGCTATGGTTTTTCCAGTAGTCATGTATGGATGTGAGAGTTGGACTACAAAGAAAGCTGAGCACCAAAAAATTGATGTTTTTGAATTGTGGTGTTTTAGAATACTCTTGAAAGCCCTTGGACAACAAGGAGATCCAATCAGTCCATCCTGAAGAAGATCAGTTCTGAGAGTTCACTGGAAGGCCTGAGGTTGAAGGCCTGGTGTGCTGTGGTCCATGGCGTCGCAAAGAGGCAGACACGACTGAGCGACGGAACTGAACTGAACAACATAAAAATTTACACAATCTTTTTTCAATTACATCATAATCATGTTTTAAAAATTGGATGTCTCAGATAGAGAATAATGTAAGAAAATTATGAAAACAAAGTCTCTCAACCTTAACTAAGAAGCACTGTGTCAGACAGCATCCCTCTTTTATCTTAGACTAGTAAAGAACCCGTCTGCCAATACAGGAGACCTAAGAGATGTATGTTCAGTCCATGGGTTGAAAAGATCCCCTAGAGGTGGGCATGGCAGCCCACTCCAGTATTCTTGCCTGGAAAATCCCATGGGCAGAGGAGCCTGGCAGGCCACAGTCCATAGGGTCGCAAAGTATCGGACACAGCTGAGTGACTTGGCACACATGCAGGGAGACAATGAGTACTAGTCCATTAAGGTCAATATCATTTGTTATCACTGAGTTCAAGTCTCTTTCCATATCTCACTGTTACATTAAAAAGGAAGTTTGCTGTCAGTACCTAAGTTATTTGTCTGGGAAATCCCAATGTATCTATTTGATGAATCAGTTTAAAAATTCTGAGATGATGTGCACATTTAACACCAAGGTCCCATCTCATCCACATTTCTAACCAGATATCTTCTGAGGATCAGGAGTCAGTCTAAAATTAGTAGCTTTCTTTGTCCCCCCTCTCCTTATATATATACCATCTATAAGAAACTCATAACTATAAACAATCAGATTCACATTGGTTCTAAGCAATAGGCTGGGGGAAAAAATAGCACTCTAAATGAATCAAATAAAGTGGAATTCACTATTCTAATTTTAAACAAAGCATTCCAAAAATAAAAATTAAAATAAAAATTATAAATAAAATTATCAGAAAATAGAGGTTATTACATAATTATTAAAGAGGTCAATATCCAACAAGACAATACTAAGTCAAGTATCTATCCAGGAGCAGAGCATCAAAATAAGTGAAACAAAAAATGACAGAACTGAAAAAGAAGTCTACAAACATATTCGACTCAAGACTTCAACACACCTCCTTCAGAAATTGACATATCAAATCAGCAGAAAGTTATTAAGCATATATTTGACTGAATATGATTAGAAATCAACACAATCTAGTTGACATTATAGAATGGTATTTCCAGTGACAGCAGAATACATATTATTTTTAAACTCACAGGGAAAAATCATCAGGATGGACAACATTTTGTGCCATAAATCATATCTTAACAAATTTAAAATAATATAAACAACATAAAGTATGTTATCAGACTACAGTGGGATTAAACTAGAAGTTAAATCCCCCAATATTTAGAAATTAAACAACACACTTCTATATAAGATGAACAACAAAGTCTCAAGAGAAATTTAGAAATAGCTTTAATTAAATTATATGATAATGAGCATACAAAATTTATTAGCTACAGGACAAATAGCATGTACAGGAAAATTATAACACTATATTCATATATAAGAAACAAATACCAAAGTCTATAACCTATTCTTACAGCCCTAGGGAAATGAGAGCTATCTACATCAAAGGCATTCATTACAAAGAATGAAATTAGAGGAGATAAATTATATTGAAAATAGGAACATAGAGAAAATAAAATTTAAATCAGTGAACTCATAATCTGAGTGTTTGAGTGATGAAATTTATAAACTTCTAGTTAGGCCAAAGAAGAAAAAGAACATACACTAATTACCAGTATTACAAGTAAACAACACTATCAATCTATGGACATTATAAAGTAAGTTACAGAATACAATAAGCAAATCCTTGACTATAGATTTTTAACTTAAATAAAATGGATTAATTTCTTATGATACATTACCAAATATTACACAGTGAGACCACACAACCAGACTACCCATGTAGTCAGCCTACCACAACAGAAGGACCCGTGTAATCCATGTAAATACATAAAAATCTATGCTCCAAATCTTTCAACACTATATGAACCAACAACTTTCAGATGTACAAGCTGGATTTTTTTATTTATTTTTTTTTCAAGCTGGATTTAGAAAAGGCAGTGAAACCAGAGATCAAGTTGCCAACATGGGTTGGATCATAGTGAAAGCAAGAGAATTCCAGGAAAACATCTACTTCTGCTTCATTGACTACACGAAAGCCTTTGACTATGTAAATCACAACTAACTAGAAAATTCTGAAAAGGATAGGAATACCTTCCTCTGAAGGGAAGCTATAAAAATCCTAGGCAGCTTGTTAAAAAGCAGAGACATCACTTTGCCAACAAAGGTTCATATGGTCAAAGGTATGGCTTTTCCAGTAGTCATGTATGGATGTGAGAGTTGGACCGTAAAGAAGGCTGAGCACCAAGGAATTGATGCTTTTGAACTGTGTTGGAGAATTTTCTTGATAGCCACCTGGACTACAAGCAGATGAAACCAGTCAATCCTAAAAGAAATCAGTCCTGAATATTCATTGGAAGGACTGATGGTGAAGTTGAAGCTCCAGTACTTTCACCACCTGATGTGAAGAGCTGACTCACTAGAAAAGACCATGATGCTGGGAAAGACTGAGGGCAGGAGGGGAGAGGATGACAGAGGATGAGATGTTGGGATGGCATCAATGATTCAATGGACATGAGTTTGAGCAAACTCCAGGAGATAGTGAAAGACAGGGAAGCCTGACTTGCTACAGCCCATGATGTCACAAAAAGCCAGACACTACTAAATGACTGAGTAACAATTGCATTACTATACATTAACAAACTGCCAGAAAGAAAAATTTAAAAAGAAAATCTCAATTACAGTTGCATCAACAGGAATAATACACCCAGGAACAAATCTAAATAAGAAAAGACCTGGACTGGAAAATGATGAGAAATCGATGAAAAAATTTGATGCTGACACAAACAGATGGAAATAGGTATCATGCTTATATATAGAAGAATTAATGTTGTTAAAATGACCAAACTAACCAAGATGAGATATAGACTTGGTCCTTATAAAAATACCAATGATATTTTTCACAGAACTAGAGCAAATAATTCTAAAATGTGTATGGAAACCCAAAAAACTGTAAATAACCAAGAAAGTGTTGAGAAAGAAAAAGCTAGAATGCTCCCTAATTTTAAACTACCACAATCTATGTCATCAAAACTCTACAGTACTGGCAAAAGGACATATAAATTGAACAGAACAGAAAGTCCAGAAATAAACCCACATTTGTATGGCTTATTAACCTGTGACAAAGGGGGCAATAATTGTGAAAAGACAAACACTTCAATGAGCAGTTGGAATAACCAAAGAGCTACATGCAAAAAAAAAAAAAGTCAAACTGAACCACTGCATCTTACCATACACAAAAATAAATTCAAATTAGATTACAGATATAAGCATAAAACCTGAAACTATGAGGCCTCTGAAAGAAAAAATAGTCACTAGACACTTTAACATCTAGGAATTTTTTTTTGTTTTTCCTGAATATGCCTCATCAGGCAATAGAAACAAAAGCAAAAAATAAATATGACAAAAACACAAAAAAGCTTTTATGCAGTGAATGAAAATATCAATAAAATAATGTAGCTCCCCACCTGGCCTGTCTCTTGAGAAACCGGTATGCAGGACTTGAAGCAACAGTTAGAAATGGACATGGAACAACAGACTGGTTCCAAATATGAAAGGAATATGTCAAGGCTGTATATTGTCTCCCTGCTTATTTAATGTATATGCAGAGTACATCATGAGAAATGCTGGGCTGGATGAAGTACAAGCTGGAATAAAGATTGTCAGGAGAAACAGCAATAACCTCAGATATGAAGATGACACCACCCTTACAGCAGAAAGAGAAGAAGAACTAAAGAGCTTATTGATAAAACTGAAAGAGGAGAGTGAAAAAGATGGCTTAAAGCTCAACATTCAGAAAACTAAGATCATGGCATCCGATCCCATCACTTCATGGCAAATAGATGGGGAAACAGTGGAAACAGTGGCTGACTTTATTTTGGGGGGCTCCAAAATCACTGCAGATGGTGATTGCAGCAAAGAAATTAAAAGACGTTTACTCCTTGGCAGGAAAATTATGACCAATCTAGACAGGATATTAAAAAGAGATATTACTTTGTCAACAAAGTCTGTCTAATCAAGGCTATGGTTTTTCCAGTAGTCATGTATGGATGTGAGAGTTGGACTATAAAGAAAGCTGAGCACAGAAGAATTGACTCTTTTGAATTACGGTGTTGGAGAAGACTCTTGAGAGTCCCTTGGACTGCCAGGAGATGAGTCTATCCTAAAGGAGATCAGTCCTGGGTGTTCGTTGGAAGGCCTGATGTTGAAGCTGAAACTCCAATACTTTGACCACCTGATGCGACAAGCTGACTCATTTGAAAAGACTCTGATGCTGGGAAAGATTGATGGCAGGTGGAGAAGGGGACGACGGATGATGAGATGGTTGGATGGCATCACCAACTCGATGGGCATGGGTTTGGGAAAATTCTGGGAGTTGGTTATGGACAGGGAGGCCTGGCATGCTGTAGTTCATAGGGTCGCAAAGAGTCATACCCAACTAAGTGACTGAACTGTACTGAACTATTGAAAGGGGGAAGATATTTACACACTACATACTTAATATGGGTTAATAGCCCACATATATAAAGAACTCATACAACTCAGCATCTATCTATCTATATATATACATATATATATATATATATATATATATATATATATATATATATCAAACACACTGATTAAAAAATGGGCAGAAGACTTGTATGGACATTTCCCAAAGAAGACATATAGATGGTCAGCAGACACATAAAAAAATGTTCAACATCACTAATCAGGAATGCAAATCAAAACCACAATGAAATGTCACCTCACATCTGTCAGAATGGCTATCATCAAAAGACAACAAATAATAAGTATTAGTGAGGATGTTAAGAAAAGTTGGTGGGGATGTAAATTGGTATGGCCACTATTAAAAGAGTAGGGCAATTCCTTAAAAAATGAAAAATAGAACTACCATGTGATCCTGCAATCCACTACTACATATTTATCCAAAGAAAATTATGATACTAATTCATAGAGATATATGCACCATGTTAAATATAGCATTATTTACAATATCCATGACAAAACACCTTGCTGTCGCCAAATGAATGGATAAAGATGCAGTGTATACGCATACATACAGAGTGGAATATCACTCAGCCACAAAAAGTGAAATTTTACCATTTGTAACAACACAGATATGCCTATACGTTATAATAAGTCAGACAGAGAAAGTCAAAGTCTTTATTGTTTCATTTTCATATGGATATTAAAAAGAAAATAAAAATAATCAAACAGACCATTATAGATAGAGAAAAAACACATGATTGCCAGATGAGAAGTGGGTGGAATAAGAAAAGATGTAAGTGAAGATTAAGATGCACAAATTTCCTGTTGCAGAATGAGCCACAGATATGAAATATACAGTGTGAGGAATATCAATAAGTATGTAATGTTTTTCTATGGTGACAGATCATAGCTAGACTTATCACAGTGGTAATTCTGAAATATATAGAAATATTAAAACACTATGTTGTATATGAGGAACTAGCACTGTTTGAAGTCAATTACACTTCAAAAACAAACAGATTTATAGGTAAAGAGATCACATTTGTAGTTACTAGAAGCAGGGTGTGGAGGGAAGAGGAGCTGGATGAAGGCAGACAGAAGGTATAGTTATAAGATAAAGTTATAGCTCTAAGTTCTATATAGTTATATAACTTCTAGTTATAAGATAAGAAGTACTAGAATATGACCCAGCAATCCCACTTCTGGGCATACACACTGAGGAAACCAGATCTGAAAGAGACATGTGCACCCCAATGTTCATCACAGGACTGTTTATAATAGGCAGGACATGGAAGCAACCTAGATACCCATCACCAGACAAATGGATGAGGAAGCTGTGGTACATATACACCATGGAATATTACTCAGCCATTAAAAAGAATTCATTTGAATCAGTTCTAGTGAGATGGATGAAACTGGAGCCCATTATACAGAGTGAAGTAAGCCAGAAAGATAAAGACCATTACAGTATACTAACACATATATATGGAATTTAGAAAGATGGTAATGATAACCCTATATGCAAAGCAGAAAAGAGGCACAGATGTACAGAACAAACTTTTGGACTCTGTGGGAGAAGGCGAGGGTGGCGTGTTCAGAGAGAACAGCATCAAAACATGTATATTATCTAGGGTGAAACAGATCGCCAACCCAGGTTGGATGCATGAGATAAATGCTCAGGCCTAGTGCACTGGGAAGACCCAGAGGGATCAGGTAGAGAGGGAGGTGGGAAGGGGGATCGGGATGGGAAATACATGTAAAACCATGGCTGATTCATATCAATGTATGACAAAAACCACTACAATATTGTAAAGTAATTAGCCTCCAACTAATAAAAATAAATGAAAAAAAAAGTACTAGAGATGTAATGCATGACATGATAAACATTAACGCTGCTGTATGTTATATATGAAAATTATTGAGAGAAAATCTTGAGAACTCATCATAAGGAAAACACTCTTCTATTTATCTGTGTATATATATAAAACACTGGATGTTATATTTCATGATGTATACATGCCAAATCATGCCATACACCTTAAGCTTATAGTATGCTGTATGTCAATTATATTTTCAAAATTGATAGATGAAAACTTTTACAATGAGAAATATATAGTATGAATAAGTGTATTTTTAAAAAGTGAGTCAGTGACTAACAATCTCCTAAAAGAGAGAGTTCCAGGCCCAGATGGACTCATTAGTGAATTTTTATAAACACAGAAGGAAGAAATGATTTTAAATCATCACAGTATCTTTTAGAAAATACTCTCTCTGTCTCATTTAATGAAGCCAGAATCACCTGTGCAAAAAGAAAGAAGCAGCAGAAACTACACTGTTTATGAACATGGATGCAAAAATCTATATGTAAAATATTACCAAATCAAATCCAACAGTGTATGAAAAGAATTATATACTGTGAAAAAGTATGATATACTCCAAGTTTGCAAGTCTGGTTCAATATTTCAAAAATCAATATAATCTACTCTATCAATAGTATAAAGAAGATAAATCATATGATCATATCAGTTGATACAGAAAAATAATTAAAAAAAAAAACCAGTACAGACAATAGACTATTGGAATAAATCACATAAATCAATTACCCTTCTAGATTCCAGCAATGAATAACTGACATTACTGTTTTAAGAACACCATTTAACATAGCACCAGCAAAAGAAATTCTTAAGTATAAATGTAACAAAATATTTACAGAATCTTTATATGAAAAACTTTAAAATTCTGACTAAAGAAATAAAGGTATATTTAAACATACAAATGGATATTCTATGCGCATTGTTATGTCTATTGTTATTTTGTCAATGCTTTCTTTATAGATCTATAGATTCACTGTAATCATATTTAAAATCCTAGTAAGCATTCTGTTGGCTCAGTTAGTAAAGAGTCCACCTGCAATACAGGAGATCCAGGTTCATTCCCTGGGAGGAGAAGATCCCATGGAGAAAGAAATTGCAACCCATTCCAGTATTCTTGCCTGGAAAAATCCCATGGAGAGAGAAGGCTGGTGGGCTATAGTCCATGGGGTCACAAAGAGTTGGATGTGAGTTAGTGACTAAATTGCCATACCATTAAGCACTTTATAGATATCAACAAACTCTAAAGTTTATACGGAAAGGCAAAATTTCTGTGACACACAACACAATGCTGAAGAAGAAAGTTGGGGGACTCAGAATACATGAATCTAAGATTTCTTATAAAATTACAATATGCAACACAGCATGGTCTTGGTGAAAAAAATAGATTTTCATTCTAATGGAACAAAATTGAGAACACAGAAATATATTCTTTTATACATAGACAATTGATCTATGACAAAGAAGCCAATGAAATTCAATTAAGGGTGTTTTTTGAACAAACAGTGCAGAACAGTTGGGCATCCATATATGCATTTTTATGTTAAAAAAATAAACCCAGAAAAAAAATCTTACATCTTTCACAAAGACTGACACAAAATGGATTACAGGTGTAAATGTAAAATTCAAAACTATAACTTTCTGAAAGAAAACATAGGAGAAGTTTCACTACCATACCACCAAAACTGAAAAAAATAAAAAATAAAAAGAAATAGAGCAAATTTTATGTAAACTCAGATTTAAGTATAATACCAAAGCTTTATCCATGAAAGAAAATGTTGATTTTATTAAGAACTTGTTAAATATACTATTAAAAAAACTAAATCAACCTGCAGACTTGAGGATATTCAAAAAACAAACAAATTATTATGCAGTGATTTCTAAAACCTTCATAGAATTTTAAACTTCAATAATAAGAAGATAAACAATCCAATTTAAAAACTGACAAAAGATCTGAACAGACAACTCAATATATGGGAAGGAAAAATAAGCACATGAAAATATGCTCAACATCATTTTTCAATAGGAAATGAAAGTTGAAATGGTATTAGAAAATCTAGAATTCAGAAAATAAAAAATAACTAATAATACCAATTGTTGATTAAGAGGGCAAAGTAACAGAACTCTTGTTCATTGCTGTTTGGAATGCAAATTGGTCAATCACTTTGGAAGGCAATTTGGCAGCTCCTTACAAAGCTAAACGTACTCTTACCATGATCTGGCACTCACACTCCCAAGTTTTTACCCAATTTAGTTGAAAATCTATATCCCTGGTGGCTCAGATGATAAAGAATCTGCCACAATGCAGGAGACCTGGTTCGATCCCTGGGTCGGGAAGATCTCCTGGAGGAGGGAAAGGCTACCCACTCCAGTATTCTCGCGTAGAGAATTCCATGGCCTGTATAGTCCATGGGGTTGCAGAGAGTCAGACAATACTGAGCAACTTTCACTATCACTATACTATACTGTATCCACAGAGAAACTTTCCTGTGCACAGTCACAGCAGCTATATTCACAATTGTCAAGACTAGAGGCACCCAAGAAGTCCTTACAGAAATTGTGGTGTATCTGTATAATGAAATATTACTCAGAGAGAAAAAGATTTCAACAAAATTCAATATACATTTATGATAAAACCTCCAGAAAGTGAACAGAGGGAACAAAACTCAACATAATAAAGGCAATATATGACAAACCCACAGCAAACATTATTCTCAATGGTGAAAAACTGCAAGCATTTCTTTTAAGATCAGGAACAAGACAGGGGTGCCCACTCTTGCCACTACTATTCAACATAGTTCTAGAATTCCTAGCCACATCAATCAGAGGCGGGGGTGGGGGGGTGGGGAAGGAATTCAAGGAATCCAGGTTGGAAAAGAAGTAAAAATCTGTCTCTAGATGACATGATATTAACACTATACATAAAAAATCCTAAAGATATCACCAGAAAACTGTGTGTATGTGTGTGCTCAGTCATGTCTGACTCTTTGTGACCCCGTAGACTATATTCCACCATTCTCCTCTGTCCATGGAATTTTCCAGGCAAAAATATTGGAGCAAGTTGCCATTTCCTACTTCAGGTGATCTTCCTGACCCAGAGATCAAACTTCCCTCTCTTCCATTGGCCAACAGATTCTTCTTCTTCTTTTTTTTTTTTTGACAGATTCTTTACCATGGCACCACTTGGGAAGCCTAAGCTAAACAATGAATTTCATAAAGTAGCAAGATACAAACATACCTAGAAATCTCTTGCAATCCAAGACACTAGCAATGAAATATTAGAAACAGAAATTAAGGAAACAATCTCATTTACCATTACAGCAAAAAAGATAAAATACCCAGGAATAAACCTACCTAAGGAGACAAAAGACCTGTATGCAGAAAACTATAAGACATTGATGAAGGAAATCAAAGATGGCACAAATAGATAGAGAGATACCATATTCTTGGACTGGAAGAATTAATACTGTCAAAATGACTATACTAACCAAAACTATCTACAGATTCAATGTCATCCCTATTAAATTACCAGTGGCATTTTCCTTAGAACTAGAACAAAAATTTTAAAATTTGTATGGAAGTACAAAAGACCTTCAATAGCCAAAGCATTCTTAAGAAAGAGAAACAGAGTTGGAAGAATCAGGCTCCCTGACTTTAGACTATACAAAGCTACAGTAATCAAGACAGTATGGTACTGCACAGAAAAGGAAATATAATAATGTAACAAGACAGAAAGCCCAGAGATAAACCTACACACATATGGGCATCTTATCTTTGACAAAGGAGGCAAGAGTATATAATGGAGAAAAGACAGCTTCTTCAATATGTGACAACTAAATATAAAGACAACTAAATATAAAAGAATGAAATTAGAACACTTCTTCAATACCATATTAAAAAAAAAAAATGTATTAAAGACCTAAATGTAAAACCAGAAACTATAAAACTCTTAGAGGGAAACACAGGTAGAACACTCCTTAACATAAATTGCAGCAGTATCCCAATCGCAGTTTCAATTCCTGGGTTTGAAAGATACCCCAGAGAAGGAAATGGCAACCCACTCCAGTGTTCTTCCCTGAGAAATTCCATGGACAGAGGAGCCCTGCAAGCTACAGCCCATGCAATCACACAAGAATCAGACAGGACTTAGTGACTAAACAACAACAACATGCATCTCAATAAAAAACAAACAAACAAACAAACAAACAACCCAGTCAAAAAATGGGTGAAAGACCCAAATAAACATTTTTCCAAAGAAGATATACAGATGGCCAATAAACATGAAAAGATGTGCAACCCTGCTAATTATTAAGAGAAATGAAAATTAAAACTACACTGAAATACCAACTCACACCAGTCAGAATGGCCATCATTAAAATGTCCACTAATAACAAATGTTGGAGAGGGTGTGAGGATAAGAGAACCCTCTTACACTGTTGGTGGGAATGTAAATTCATACACCCACCATGGATAATAGTATGCAGGTTCTGTAAAAAACTGAAAATAGAACTACCATATGACTCAGCAATCCCAATATTAGGCATATACCCTGAGAAAACCATCATTCAAAAAGACACATGTATTCTAGTACTCACTGTAACACTATTTACAATAGCCAAGTCATGGAAGCAACCTAAATGTCCATCAACAGATGAATAGATAAAGAAGGTGAGGTACATATATACAATGGGATATTACTCAGTCATAAAAAGGAATGAAGTTGGGCTATTGGTAGTGATGTGGATGGACCTAGAGTCTATCATACAAAGTGAAGTCAGTTAGGAAGAGAAAAACATATCGCATGTCAATGCATATATATGGCTAGACAAATGGTACAGATGACCTTATTTGCAGGGCAAGAATAGAGATGCAGACAGAGAACAGATATGTGAACACAAAATGGGAAAATGGGGGTGAGATGAACTGGGAGAGTAGCACTGACATATGTACACTACTATGTGTGAAATGGATACCTCGTAAGGAGCTGTTATATAGCACAGCAGATTTGCTATATAGCACACAGTTATGCTATATAGCACACCTCAGCTTGGTGAGATGGGTAGGTTGGAGGCAGCGGGAGGGAAGTTCAAAAGGGAGAGGATGTGTGTGTACATATAGCAATTCATTTTGCTGTACGTCAGAAACTAATACAACATCATAAAGTAATTACATTCCAATAAAATAAATAATAAATGGAAAAAGCAAATGAGCTATCAACCCACAACAAGACATGGTTAAATTCTAAGTGCTTATTTCTATGTGAAAGCAAAAATTCTGAAAAGGCTACATGGGGTAAGATCGCAATTATATGGTGGTCTAGAAAAGACAAAACTAATAGTTAAATATATCAATAGATTTAAGGGCTAAGAGAGATGGGCAAAAAGGTTGAATATGTGAAACAGAATTTGAGGCACAGTGAAATTATTCTATATGACATTGTAATGGTAGGCATATGACATTATGTATGAAACTACAAGACTTAAAAGTGTGAAAGTGTTAGTCACTCAGTCGTGTCCAACTCTTTGCAACCCCATGGAATGCAGCCACCATACTCCTCTTCCCAGGAAATTCTAAAGGCAAGAATACTGGAGTGGATGGATATTCCCTTCTCCAGGGGATTTTCCCAACCAAGCGATAGAAGCTGGGTCTCCTGTACTGCAAGCAGATTCTTTACCATCTAAGTCATTACACTATCATTTTGGTTTGAACTATTTTTGTTCAATAATGTTTGTATATAAAATAGCCTTGGAATATAGAGACACTAGCTTCCTATGGAGCAAAGGGTAGATGTGCGTACTATGCAGTATAATATACACAGTTTCTTCCTCTAGGACAAAATCAAGAAGACTTACCACCTAAAAAGACTCAGAGTCTTTGAGTTTCATGTCTTTTTCCTGTAAAACAATTACCAGTTGGGGAGACACGACCTGGTTCCTTTCCTACTGCTCTGTGGGAATTGGGATTTTGACTATTGTTATTGCTTAGAGTAATAATACCCTATCTAGGTGTTTTTTTTTTTGGGGGGGGGGTGATTAACAATGCATAGGGATGCTCATTTGTTTCCGTACCATTTTTTTTCGAAGACCATCCTTTGTTTCTAACCAGATTCCTATATATTCTACCTGCATCCATGAAATTTTTGCAGACTAGCTAACTTTGAAGTGGTATAAAATATCAGATACTTCACAGTTCTTACACCAAGCTAGATAATTAGCTAACTGGAATTTTAATAGGTTAGTTCAAAAAAAGTTGTTTTTTGATTTAAAGAACTAGAGTGCAAATTATGGGTCTCTTTCAATAGTCCCTCTGGAGCCAGATATATTCCTTAAATTTCAAGAAGTATTGTTAATAATTAGAGCAGTTGATTGGTAACTAGCTCGAGCTGGAATCAAGACTACCAGGAGAAGTATTAATCACCTCAGATATGAATAAACACCACCCTTATGGGAGAAAGCAAAGAGGAACTAAAGAGAAAATAGATGGGGAGACAATGGAAAGAGTGATAAACTTTGTTTTATAGGGCTCCAAAATCATTGCTTCAACCGTGAACTTCCAGATGTTCAAGCTGGTTTTAGAAAAGAAAGAGGAACCAGAGATCAAATTGACAATATCCACTGGACCATCAAAAAAGCAAGGGAGTTCCAGGAAACATCTATTTCTTCTTTCTTGACTATGCCAAATCCTTTGACTGTGTGGATCACAATAAGCTGTGGAAAATTCTTCAAGAGATGGGAATACAAGACCACCTGATCTGCCTCTTAAGAAACCTGCATGCAGATCAGGAAGCAACAGTTAGAACTTGACAGGGAATGATAGACTGGTTCCAAATAGGAAAAGGAGTACGTCAAGGCTGTACATTGTCACCCTGCTTATTTAACTTATATGCAGAGTACATCATGAGAAACACTGGGCTGGTTGAAGCACAAACTGGAGTCAAAATTGCCAGAAGAAATATCAATAACCTCAGATATGCAGATGACACCACCCTTATGGCAGACTGTGAAGAAGAACTAGAGACTCTTGATGAAAGTGAAAGAGGAGAGTGAAAAAGTGGGCTTAAAGCTCAACATTCAGAAAACTAAGATCATGGCATCCAGTCCCATCACTTCATGGCAAATAGATGGAGAAAGAGGGGAGACAGTGGAAACAGTGGCTGACTTTATTTTTTTGTGCTCCAAAATTACTGCAGATGGTGATTGTAGCCATGAAATTAAAAGATGCTTATTCCTTGGCAGGAAAGTTATGATCAACCTAGACAGCATATTAAAAAGCAGAGACATTACTTTGCCAACAAAGGTCCATCTAGTCAAAGCTATGGTTTTTCCAGTAGTCATGCATCTATGTGAGAGTTTGACTACCAAGAAAGCTGAGCACTGAAGAATTGATGCTTTTGAATTATGGTGTTGGAGAAGACTCTTGAGAGTCCCTTGGACAACAAGGAGATCCAACCAGCCCATCCTAAAGGGCATCAGTTCTGAGTGTTCATTGGACAGACTGATGTTGGAGCTGAAACTCCAATACTTTGGCCACCTGATGTGAAGAGCTGACTCATCTGATAAGACCCTGATGCAGGGGAAGATTGAAGACAGGAGGAGAAGAGGATGACAGAGGAGTAGATGGTTGAATGGAATCACTGACTCAATGGACGTGTTTGAGTAAACTCTTGGAATTGGTGATGGACAGAAAGGCCTGGTGTGCTGCAGTTCATGGGGTAGCAAAGAGTTGGACCCAACTGAGCAACTGAACTGCACTGAAAATCACTGCAGATGGTGACTGCAGCCATGAAATTAAAAGATGGTTTCACCTTGGAAAAAAAGCTATGACTCACCTAGACAGCATATTAAAAAGCAGAGATATTACTTTGCCAACAAAGATCCGTCTAATCAAAGCTATGGTTTTTCCAGTAGTCATGTATGGATGTGAGAAGTGGACCACAGCTAAGTGCCAAAGAATTGATGCTTTTGAACTGTGGTGTTGGAGAAGACTCGAGAGTCCCTTGGACTGCAAGGAGATCAAACCTGTCAATTATAAATGAAATGAGTCCTGAATAATCATTGGAAGGCCTGATGCTGAAGCTCCAACATGGCCACCTGATGCAAAGAACTTCTTCATTGGAAAAGACCCTTATGATGAGAAAGTTTGGAGGAAGAAAGAAAAGGGGACAACAGAGGATGAAATGGTTGGATAGCATCACCAACTCGATGGACATGAGTTTGAACAAGCACTGGAAGTTGGTGATGGACAGGGACTCCTGGCATTCTGCAGTCAATGGGGTTGCAAAGAGTCGGACACGACTGAGTGACTGAATTGAACCATTTGTTCATTACACTCTACTAGGTACATTACCTACTAGTTTTCTATTGTTTCCATATGAATATCACAAATTTGACTGCTTGTGTACTTAGTCACTCAGTTGTATCTGATTCTTTATGACCCATTGGACTGTAGCTCACCAGGCTCCACTGTCCATGTGATTTTTCTCTGGCAAGAATACTGGAGTGGTTTTCCATTTGCTACTCCAGGGAATCTTTCCAATCCAGGGATCAAGCCTTAGTCTCCTACATTGTATGTTGATTCTTTACCCACTGAACCATCGGGGAAGCCATAAGAAAATCATAAATTTAGCTGCTTAAAGCACCCAAATTTATCATGTAACACTGAGCCCAAATCAAAAAGGCAACATAATCTTCAATTATAAGATCAGCTTATTAGCACTATTAATTCCATCTACAAATTACTTTTGCCATGAAACATAACATTTGCAGGTGCAACATCATGGGAAAGAAAATCCTGCCTCTCACCCTATGGAACTGAGAAGAGATGCAGCCAATAGCCTGAGGCTGTTTGATGGGAATTTTAGAAAATAATCATAGGGAAATCATGATAAGAACTTCAGTTTGCATAAAAGTAATTAATTTTTCTGGCAGATAAAGTTGAATTTTAGCATGGGTTATTGAAATTATGTAATATTTCTGGGATTAAACATTTGTCAACCAAAATGGCCTTAACGCAGTTTCCCTTAAAGGTTGAATTCCTTGTTGAATATATTTACCAGTTAGGTATTCAGAATTTAGTCAAACAATGAAAATATCTTTTTTACAAAATGGTTAAGAAGACTATAAATTCACTGTTCTCTTAACACTAACATATTACAGAGAGATAATGAAGAAATGGTGTTTTATACCAGATAAATGATTTTAAAATCCCATTTTTGTATTTGTTTTCATCTCTAACTTTCATAATTAGAAGAACATTTGAAATTGAGTACTAAAAATGAGGTAAAGCTCTAGAAAATAAAGATCAACATTCCTATATTTTAGTCTTTAAATCCTTCATAGTAGGAAAGGTAGATTTAAGCTCACTGTCTACCAAAAGGATAACCCCATTTCACTTAGAGCTGGATTTATATGACCTTGAATCCATTTTGGGAGAAGAACGTTTGAATATAGTCAGTTTTCTTTCCATTGTTTAAGCTGCATTTGTTGTCTCATATAGCTGATTTCAAAACCTTCTTTAAACAATGTTTCCCAAAGTTGCTCAGTGATCAAAATCACATGGGTAATTAAAAATTTAACCCCCTGAGAAATACCCATGACCTCATAAATCATAGATAAGAGGGAATCTGCAAAGCTGTAGTTAACAAATACCCCAGTGATTCTCATCATCAGGCAAGTTAGGCAAATATTTCTGAGCAAGTGCCAAAATGAAATCAACCACTTTAGAAATGTTTTACCTCTAAAAAAAAAATCCACCACATTTGTGAAGCTGAAAGGTACAGGCTTATTTTTCTTATGTATCATGATCTGACACTTAGTCTATCCTGAAGAATTCTAAAAGATTTTTGTGCTTTCTAATGAGATAAAATAACTTTTGACATTTTTTTCTCTCCTAATTTATTTTATTGTTGTGTTAGATTTACAAAAAATAAAAACAAACAAACAAAAAACCTCCCTTTTGTAAAATTACAGAGAACTATATATTTCATTTTTCATTTCATCTCTTATACCCTTTTCACTCTAAGTTAATTCAATATAATAATCCATTCTACTTAAAATTTAAAGGTTTTATATGAATTTATACTTTAGTAACATTTTGTATATACATATACATTTCTTTCAAAATAAGACAATATGATACAAATTTAGATTAAAAAGTCCTTCACACCTGATAATGAAATATTAGAAAAAAGCATACTCTAGATTTGTATACTCTTCCTAACAGATGAATTGTTGGATCTCCTTGCAGTCCAAGGGACTCTCAAGAGTCTTCTCCAACACCACAGTTCAAAAGCATCAATTCTTCAGTGCTCAGCTTTCTTTTTAGTCCAACTCACATCCATACATGACTACTGGAAAAACCATATCCTTGACTAGATGGAACTTTGTTGGCAAAATAATGTCTCTGCTTTTTAATATGCTGTCTAGGTTAGTCATAACTTTCTTTCCAAGGAATAAGAGTCTTTTAATTTCATGGATACAGTCACCATCTGCAGTGATTTAAGATCAATAAAAATGTTTTCTATTCAGATATGTCCTTTGAAAAAAAATTTTTTTAAATTTAAGAGCATGGAGAAATTACTAAAATTTCCAGCATTAATTAATAGAAGGAAAACCTTACTGACATTGTACTTTCCAATGAAGCCACTTTTTACCCTACACTTTTGTTAACAGTGATTAAACAAACATTTAATTATGACAGTAAAATAGAGTTTTTGTTTAATATTGTAAGCAATTGACTGTGAATAGAATTTTTAAAAAACAACTTCTGGAAGGAAATTTCTAAACATTTTTAAACTTTAAAAATAGCAGAAAACTAGAAAGTAATATAAAAGCATAGGTAAAATTTATTTTGAATTTACATATAAACATTCTACACAAAATATTTTCAATAGTACAGTAAATTTTCTGCATAAATTATGAAAGGAATTTGTCTTAATTACAAAATAAGGAGAACCTACTTTGATCTGTTGCAAACATGAAACTAAGCAAACTTTCTGGGCTCAAATATGGCTACTTCACTTTCTAGGTTTAGTATTTTGGGCACATCATTTAACATTTTGTGCCTCAGTTCCTTCATGGTTTTCTTAGGAGAATTTAAAGACATAATGCATGTAAAATGTTTGAAACAATCTTGGCACATTGTAGCATTATTAAGTTTCAGTTTTTGCTGCTGTTATTTTTGCCACTAAGCACAAGGACATGTCAGCTGAGGTCCAACATCAGCATTTTCATTCAATATCATTCTGAAGGTTTTAGCTAATATAATGTGAAGAAGAGAAGAAAAGAAATGCATATACTTAAAAAAAATGGACCATTATTACAAGTGTTAAAAGATATCTGTATGGTAGTTTTATGGTCAATATGTAGGGAAAATGACTTCCTAGGTCTGAATTAATCAGTTGAAATATTTGATAATGAACAAACTGTTTCACTGAGATATAATTTTTCACTGAGATATATATTTCTAGACACAAATATAAGAAATGTGCAAGATCTTTATGACAAAAACAGAAAAATACTGATACAAAGTGTAAATAAATAATTCAGGAATATCCTAAGTTTGTGCATGAGATGATTCAATAATTTGAAGAGTTAACTTCTGCCAAAATTAATAAGGACATTTAGTTCAATTATAATCATATCCCCAATTTTGGGGTTACAACAGATTGCTTAAATATTTCACCTAATAGAATAACTTAAACCATCTTTTTGAAGAAAACCAAAGGGAAGAAATTCAGTTTTACCAGAACAGAAGGATATATGTAGGACCCGATAGTAGGCAAGACTGTTTTGCTTTGAAATGGAAACATTACAAAGATTTGTGAATCCTACAGAAAAGCTCTAATACTAGACAACATTGAATAACCATCATTTTTTGAGCATAGCATTGACATCCATAGCATCTGAGAGCCCTAGGTTAAGAAATTAAACATTTACCTTCAAAATATGGAGTCGATCCTGAGTACTATGGAATCCTGAATATCAAGCTTCTAATATACTATGCTGGAAAAATCTGGGTTATATATTCAGAATTATCTTGAGATTTCCTGAGTCAGAATTTTCCAGATGGCAACATTGGTAATCTGCCTTTCTAACAAGCCCCCCTGGTGATTCCAATGAGCAGGGGTTTGAACATTAATCTTAGCTCTCAAAAGATCATCATGCATGAGAATCACCTGAAGATATGGTAGAACACATAGATTTCTAAGTTCCTCCCCAAGAAAGTCTGCCTCAAGAGATCAAAGCAGGAAAATATGACTCAAAATTTTAAAATAAGCATTTAAAGTTGGAGCAGTAAACTTCAAGAGAAATACAGCTTTAAATTATCATTTGATTAATAGTAATTCTAATTGTAAATTTATCTCCAGTTAAATATGATTGCTATATGCAGAAAGAATTAACTCAGGGAACGATTACACATAGGATTAGGGAGAAAATTCTGATAACATGGGTCTATGATTATTAGGAACAGCTGATTTGATACAGATTAGTTTTAAGGGTCTGGATAAAATTTATAGCATTTGATAACCAATCAGTGGGATTTTCTGGTGGCTCAGTGGTAAAGAATCTGCCTGCCAATGCATGAGATGCAGGTTTGATCCCTGCGTCTGGAAGATCCCCTGGAGAAGGAAATGGTACCCTGTGCATGGGAAACCCCATGAACAGAGGAGCCTGGCCTACAGTCCACAGGGTCTCAAAAAAGTAGGACACGACTGAAGCAACTTAGCACACAGGCAGAGAAATGAATAAGTCTAAAAGTTTCTAGGAAATGTAAGGTCATTTTTAAAAGAACAAAAATAACATTTGAAGTACTTGAAAGGAAAGAAGACTGATGAAGAAACAAGCTTGGAATGGAACTTTTGAAAATGTAAATCTCTCAAGAAGTAAGAAGCAAACACCACAGATTTATAAAATGATTAATAATGCAAAGTATTTGAAAATTAATTAAATTTACATTGCCTTAACTCCTTAGAGAAAAGCTAAATGCAGCTGCCCTTTACCCTAGTATTTTTTTTTACCACACATCCACAAAGAATATGCCTATTGTATCAATCCTCCTACTTATAACACAAACCTCTATAACCTTTAACTCAACTACATATTGATTCTGTTATTTTTTCCCCATTAACTATATTTGCAATCCAAATACAGTGTACAAACACTGGAATAACCTGTATTTAACCCCAAAGAGATATCAAGTTAAAACTAGGTATGTCTAATATCAATCAATTTTAGCCTTTGAAATACCTTCTTTTTTTTTTTTTTTTTGAAATACCTTCTTATAGCTACCAGATTTACCATGGACTACTTTTTCTCTGTGTTCAGAAATGATCTTTAGCATATTAGAAATTGTTCTTTGAGATATGTGTTTCAAAAGAGCTCTTTGGGAATGATTTTATAAACTAAATATTATTTTAAGTGAATAGAATGCTTAAAAAATTTCTCCAGTGAATCAAGCTGCAGGTGAAACTGTTTTACATTGTGCTTCTTGTCATCTATTTTATGATCTACTTTTCATAATTGGAATTTTTATATACTGTTAATCACAAAACTAACAAAATCAGATCTCTTAGTAAAATCTCCCACACACTGAAGTGTGTTTGTCTCTCAGTTGTGTCCAACTCTTTGCAACCCCATGGACTGTAGCCGGCCAGGGTCCTCTGTCCTTGGAATTCTCCAGGCAAAAATATTGGACTGGGTAGCAATTCCTTTCTCATCTGGACCCAGGGATCGAACTCTGGGTCGCCTGCATTGCAGTAAATTCTCTATCATCTGAGCCACCAGGAAAGCCTAGTTGAAAAAACCCACCAAACTGAGGAAGTTACAGCACAAAGAGATATATGTAACTATTTTGAACATCATTATTGAAGTATATTTCATATAAAAATTAATTTATTTTTCATTTTTATGAACCATTTTTTGGCTTAGCTTTAATGTATGTACTTAGAAATTACCTATCATTTCATGGTGTAGTACATCTTATACTTTTTGTGCTACGTATTTTATTAAAACCCCCAGAAAATTCCATGGCTGTCTACTTTGAAGCATAAAAAGACTATAAAAAATTAAAACTTCCAGATCAAACATTTTTCCCTCTAGATTGTTCTTTTTCCATTTCAAATAGTACATTACTAATACTGAATCTCTTGAAGGCTCAGCTCTTGTGAATTTCTCACTGGGAATACTAGCAATAGGTTAGTAAGGCTACTGTGAGCTCATCTCAGGGTGAGACATCTCCTTGAATGTTGTGAGCTACTGGAACTGATTAATCCTGTCTGTCTTAGACTCAGCTATTCTCATCAGGAAAGAAACAAAGCAAAACAAAAAATCACTTATCTTCAAAATTTATCCCATCCTAGCCAGGAGATCTGGAGGAGGAAATGACAACTCACTCCAGTGTTCTTGCCTGGAGAATCCCAGGGACGGGGAAGCCTGGTGGGCTGCTGTCTATGGGGTCGCACAGAGTCGGACACGACTGAAGCAACTTAGCAGCAGCAGCCAGGAGATCCATGAGAAGATCTGATGATATTTGGAGGTTTCTCATATTGTTAATGCTGAATTCAGACTCTCCAAGAATATGTGGGCACATTCTCCATGTAAAACTCTAACCATGTGAAATGAAGAATCTGAGGCACAATTTATTCTGGATTATGATTTTAATCTATTTCTTTCAGAACACAGATCTTGGCCCCACTGGCCCAATTTCCTCTGAAGATAAACTTACCAAATTTTAGCCACTTTTTGTTTTCTGTGTTCACATCAGCAAGGTTGCCCTATAGAATAAATCTCTTTAATGTCAAACATGTCGAGCAGTAAGTTCAAGTTCACCAGATTTCAAAAATTTCATGGTGGACCACTCCTTATTCCTCAGGAGGGGGGGGGGGAATGACACTGTTATAACCATTAATAGCTCTTAAACTTCCTACTACCTGAATTAAGCTGTAATTCAATTTATTTTATGTCCTGGCTTCATAACAGCAGAATGTTTTAAAACTGTTGGTATAACTCAAAATTTTGACTATTGACATCTTCTTCTTAGAATAAACTTCTTCCCTGTAGAAAATATTAGCTAATCTTATTTTATCTTTTAATAAGACATTATTATTCATCTTTTGTGGTTGAGCTAATTGCTTAACTAGCAATTCATTTTTTTTTAAAAAATACACATTTCAGTAAGAGTTTATCAGGTTAAAGTCATATAAAATTTATTCCAGTTCTCACCTTTCCTTTCCATTAAGTCTTTCAGTAACTGATTATCTGAGTAAAACTGGAAAATGCTGTTCATCCATTTTCTGCTGTCACTGATATAAAACCATAATAACAAATCTTTAGATGTAATTAGCAATTGCACTTCTTAGTATATAAGTAGTTTGTTTCACTAGTTATCAAATAATAAAAATAAGAAATAAAATGTTTTTATCTCAAGCTATAACCCTTTCCTTACAGTGGGACAGTTAATTGAACTAGCCTCATATTATTTAAAAAAAATTCCATATATCAGGAAACATAAGGAGGTTACAAAACTTAGAATTCATGCTGACAAAGAGTATAGCAGCAGTTAATAATCAAATATATTGACCTATGCTTTAGTGGCATGGCTTGCTAATTTTCAATTCCAATTGTATCTTTATAAAAGTGTTTTGTGGTCTTACTTTTGAATATAAATTAATGAAAATAAGCATACACCCCTCTGCTAGTTTCCTTGTCTAATAATGTTTCTTATGTATTTTATTTATATTTTGTTGTTCTCAGTTCATTTTTTATATCACCCAGTGAGTTTCATATAATAAATACCAGTTTATATTTTCTTCAGTGAAATAATGCTACTTAAAAACTGGATTTATAAATGTCCTACTCCCACTTGTTATAGGCCTCATTGTATTTCTACATCATATAATTAAATAAATTTTATCAAGCTCAAATTACTTTAAAGAAATATTGCTGTACCCACTGAAAGCTTCTTTTATAAAAGTGAAATTAAGTTACTATGAATATTAGGCAGGTGGGAGAATGAAAAGTTTACTGCTTGATTATAACCTCTTATTCATCTCTTCCATTTCTATGTAGATTCTACAATATGCTCCTATGATTTTGGAAGCTTTTATAACCAAATGGAAATGCAATTTCTCCTACCTGTTCCTCAGGTAGCATAAATAAAATAAGATAAATTAGTTATCTAGATACACAAATAATTACATCTATAAGTTTGTAGGCATTTTGTTCTTTGATATATGTTCACTTTTAATTGAATGTCCCTCAAGGATCCCCTTTATGGATCACAGCCTTGTTATGGCAAAGGGGCTTGCATAACTCAATGAAGCTATGAGTCATGCCATTCAGGGCCACCCAAGATGGACGGGTCATAGTAAAGATTTCTGACATAATGTGGTTCACTGGAGGAGGGAATGGCAAACCACTCCAGAATTCTTGCCATGAGATCCCCATGGACAGTATGAAAAGGCAAATAGATATGACACTGGAAAATGAGTCCTCCACAGGTCAGAATGTGCCCAATATGCTACTGGGGAAGAGCAGAGGGCAATTACTAATAGCTACAGAAAGAATGAAGAGGTTAGACCAAAGAAGAAATGACATTCAGTTGTGAATATGTCTGGTGGTGAAAGTAAAGTTTGATGCTATAAAGAACAATATTGCATAGGGACCTGGAATGTCAGCTCCATGAATCAAGGTAAATTGGACAAGGTCAAGCATGAGATGGCAAGAGTGAACATTGACATCTTAGCAATCAGTGAACCTAAATTGATGGTTATGAATGAATCTAATTCAGATGACCATTATATCTACTGTGGACAAGAATCCCTTAGAAGAAATGGAGTAGCCCTTGAAGTCAACAAAAGAGTCCAAAAGGCAGTACTTGGGTGCAATCTCAAAAATGATAGAACAATCTCAATTTGTTTCCAAGCAAACAATTCAAACTCACAGTAATCCAAGTCTATACCGTGACTACTGATGCTGAAGAAGCTGAAGTTGACTGGTTCTAGGAAGACCTACAAGACTTTCTAGAACTCAAAAGGAAAAAAAAAAAAAGATGTTCTTTTCATCATAGGGGGTTGACATGCAAAAGAAGGAAGTCAAGAGATACCTGGAGTAACAGGCAAGTTTAGCCTTAGAATACAAAATGAAGCAGGGGAAAGGCTAATAGAGTTTTGTCAAGGGAACAATGGTCATAGAAAATACAGTTTTCAAAAAACAAACAAACAAACAATCAAGAGCTGACTCTACACATGGACATCACCAAATGATCAGAACCAAAATCAGATTGATTATGTTCTTTGTGGCCAAAGATGTAGAAGCTCTATACAGCAAAAGCAGTAAAAACAAGACCTGGAGCTGACTGTGGCTCAGATCATGAACTCTTTATTGCAAACTTCCAGCTTGAATTTAAGAAAGTAGGGAAAACCACTGGGCCATTCAGGTATGACCCAAATAAAATCCCTTACAATTGTATAGTGGAGGTGATGAACAGATTTAAAGGATTAGATCTGGTGGAAAGATTGCCTGAAGAACCACAGACAGAGCTTTGTAACATTTGAATTTCAGGCACAGAAAACTAAAATAATCATGCCTCTTATGTTGTGGCACACTTTTATCCATTCATGAGCCCTACTTTTTTAATTTATCAAAATATATATATATTCTTAACACATCTTATAACCTTAAGTATATCACTAAATTTAAAACTATCATCATTACTGACATGAGTAAATGTGATAAAGAGTAACCCTTAGGGTTCTGTACTGGTCCTGTTTGTTCTCTGACAGGAATGTTCTCCTGTGTGTGCTCATGGATACATTCTCCAAATTCTTCAAGAATTTGCTCAAATATCTCCCTCTCAGTATCTAACATGTTACTCTGTAACCCTGCCAAATCCCTTGAAACTTTTTTAATTTGCACAATTTTTTAAAAACACCATGACACGTGTTTTAAAACACATGTTTTAAAACACATGGTTTTTAAAAACATGATAACTTTCTCTAATAACTTATTCATTAGATTTTATCCTTATTATCTGTTGCCTTTCAGCCAATGTTGTCTTTTTCTTTCTTTCTTTTTTTGTCAGTTATGTTAAAAAGGTAAGTTTTCACTCCAATCCCAAAGGCAATGCCGAAGAATGTTCAAACTACCACAAAATTGCACTCATCTCACACGCTAGCAAAGTAATGCTCAAAATTCTCCAACCTAGGCTTCAACAGTACATGAAACAAGAACTTCTGGATGTTCAAGCTGAACTTAAAAAAGGCAGAGGTAAAATTGCCAACATCCACTGGATCATAGAAAGAGCAAGAGAATTCCAGGAAAAAAAAAAAATCTACTTCTGCTTCATTGACTATGCTAAAACATTTGACTCTGTGGATCACAACAAACTGTGGAAAATTCTTCAAGAGATGGCAATACCATACCACTTTACCTGCCTCCTGAAAAATCTGTATGCAGATGAAGAAGCAACAGTTAGAATCAGACATGGAAAAAGGACTGGTTCAAAATTGGGAAAGGAGTACATCAAGGCTGTATATCGTCATCCTGCTTATTTAACTTACATGCAGAGTACATCATGTGAGATTCTGGACTGGATGAAGCACAAGCTGGAATCAAGATTGCTGGAAGAAATAGCAATTACTTCAGATGTGCAGATGATGCCATGCTTATGGCAGAAAACAAAGTGGAACTAAAGAGCTTCTTGATGAAAGTGAAAGAGGAGAGTGAAATCTGGCTAAAAACTCAGCATTCAAAAAATGAAAATCATGGCATCCAGTCCCATCATTTGATGGCAAATAGGTGGAGAAACAATGGAAACAGTGATAGACTATATTCCTGGGCTCCAAAATCACTGCAGATGGTGCCTGCAGTCATGAAATTAAAAGACGCTTGCACCTTGGAGAAAAAGCTATGACCAACCTAGACAGCACGTTAAAAGGCAGAGATGTTACTTTGCCAACAAACGTCTGTCTAGTCAAAGCTATGGTTTTTCCAGGAGTCATGCATGAATGTGAGAGTTGAACCATAAAGAAAGCTGAGTGCCAAACAATTGATGATTTTGAACTGTGTTCAACTGTGTTGGAGAAGACTCTTAAGAGTCCCTTGAACTTGGACTGCAAGGGGATGGAACCAGTCAATCCTAAATGAAAGCAGTCTTGAATATTCATTCATGCTGTCAATATGCATTCATACTGAAGCTGAAGCTCCAATATTTTGGCCAACTGATGCAAAGAACTGACTCATTGGAAAAGACCCTGACACTGGGAAAGATTGAAGACAGGATGAGAAGGGGATGACAGAGGATGAGATGGTTGGATGGCATCACCAACTCAATGGACATGAGTTTGAGCAAGCTCCAGGAGTTGATGATGGACAGGGAAGTCTGGCGTGCTGCTGTCCATGGGGTTCCAAAGAGTTGCACATGACTGAACATCTGAACTGAACTGATGTTAAAAAAGTGCCTAGACTTATGTCTTGCTTTCAACTGAGTGGATGAATAAAGCTTTTACCTTATGTGTAAACACAAATTTTATCATATGTTGGGGAGAAATTATTTTCTTCCAATAGATATATCAGCATGACACTATCAATGTAATGAACAAACATGTTCAGGCTCTGTGTTCTCCATCTGAAATCACCTTATGATAACCTATTCTATGATGAAATAAATGTTTCATATGCTTTACCATATTACATATCAATTCTTTGTACACCTCTGTCTTCAATAATGCCTGGCTTTCCTTCAATTGTACTATTTTTGCCTGCGCCTTTTTCAGATGAAAACTGCTTCTGCTTCCATAACCCACAAAAACTCCCACTATGATTATCACACAGTCAGATATAGGATCAGACCCTCCTTATTCCACATTGTGTCCTCCAGACCATTGTTGTTTCAAAAAGAAAATCTTAGCTCCTTTAAGGCACACACCTTTCTAAAGTCATACTTATGCAGCAAACTGTGTATGGTAAGAATTATAATCAGAATTATACAATATAGTTAATAAAATATAACTAATGAAATCCACATATGTCAAACACCATTTTTCCTCTCCACTTGTATTCATTAAAGTCCTAGTTACTTACCAACATTTTAAAGTTTTAATTCCTCCTACAACAGACTGGGTCCAAATAGAAAAAGGTATACATTAAGGCTGTATATTGTCACCCTGCTTATTTAACTTATATGCAGAGTACATCATGAGAAATGCTGGGCTGGAGGAAGCACCAGCTGGAATTAAGATTGCCAGGAGAAATATCAATAACCTCAGATATGCAGATGACACCACACTTATGTCAGAAAGTGAAGAAGAACTAAAGAGCCTCTTGATGAAAGTTAAAGATGAGAGTGAAAAAGTTGGCTTAAAGATTAACATTCAGAAAACTAAAATCATGACATCCGGTCCCCTCACTTCCTGGGAAATAGATGGGGAGACAGTGGTAAGTGTCAGACTTGATTTTTTGGGACTCCAAAATCACTGCAGATGGTGACTGCAGCCGTGAAATTAAAAGATGCTTACTCCTTGGAAATAAAGTTATGACCAACCTAGATAGCATATTAAAAAGCAGAGACATTACTTTGCCAACTGATGTCCATCTGGTCAAGGCTATGGTTTTTCCATTGGTCATGTATGGATGTGAGAGTTGGACTGTAAAGAAAGCTGAGCGTGGAAGAATTGATGCTTTTGAACTGTGGTGTTGGAGAAGACTCTTGAGTGTCCCTTGGACTGCAAGGAGATCCAACCAGTCCATCCTGAAGGAGATCAGTCCTGGGTGTTCATTGGAAGGACTTATGCTGGAGCTGAAACTCCAGTACTTTGGCCACCTGATGCAAAGAGCTGACTCATTGGAAAAGACCCTGATGCTGGGAGGGATTGGGGGCAGGAGGAGAAGCGGATGACAGAGGATGAGATGGCTGGATGAGATGGTGATGAGATGGCATCACCGACTCGATGGGCATGGGTTTGGGTAAACTGCAGGAGTTGATGGTGGACAGGGAGGCCTGGCATGCTGCGGTTCATGGGATCGTAAAGATTTGGACACGACTGAGCGAGTGAACCGAACTAAACTGAACAACTATTAACTCTGAGTGAGCTTCAAAGCCACACACAAATAACTCAATACTCAAATCCTAATTTTCCTTTTTTATTTTTTTCCTTTGTCTTTTTCTCTGCTTCTACTCTAAACGTCATTCCCACTATCACCCCCAGAGCTTTCTCAACGTAATTAACTGCGGGGAGCCTGCAACACAAGTTCCCACCCATGACAAGGTCATAGGGGAGAAAACCTGAGGGGCAAGGCGGATCAGGTTTTCAGGGATTCCAAAAAGCTGCCCCCGGCGCTCACCTTAAAGATGATATCTGTCTTTCTGATGCTTGCTTCAGTAGACTACTCCCTAATTTCTGTGACACAGGCAGAAGGCTTCTGTGATCTCTTTCCAAATAAGAATCAATTTAGAACTTTAATCAATAAGTTTCCCGGATGGTGGTATTTTATGAGATTATCCAGGGTGAAAGGAGTGTTTTAATTTAAACTCCTTTGCTGGTATTTTAGTTCGTTTGGCAAATGTGTTTATGCCCTTGGTACTAATATGCATGATTGTTTATAATACCCTAATCATAAAACAGCATAAAGAACCTGATCACATACAGGCCCTAATAGGCACAGAGCCCTTCGGGGGTGAGGGAGCCCTATTAGAGAACATAAAAATATTATTCTAAAAGTGGTTATAGTTAAAATTTAGAAAAATAAGAGTTTAAAATTGTTAATTTTAACCAGGAATGCTAAACAGGGGCTGCCTCACTGGAGCTGCAGCGTCTTTGTGTGGTAAACCTTTTAGATAAATTTAACTGATAACTTCTGCAAAAGGACTGACCTTTGTGTTCGTTAAAGAATATATTACAAAAAACAGCTTTGCATTCACCTAGGTCATAAAATGTCAATAGGCCCCAAGGCCAGAAATGTACAAGACCCTCATAAACAAAGAAGTATGCAGAAAACACCCTGGTTTCGTGAAGAATAAGCTGATGTAATGTTAAACTATCTTCCCCTTAGAAATGTACTAATTTAGGGTATAAAAGCCATATTAAAAAATAAAGCATTGCCAGACTCTGCCAGACCCTGCAAACACCCCCGTCTGGTCATTCTCTCTCTCTCTCTCTCCCTCGCAGACGTGGCCCTATCAAGGCTGGCCTCACGTGTCTTCTCTCTCTCTCTTGCCGACACCATTCATCCTGAGGGTATCCCCGGATCCTGCCGTGGCTGTACCCCAGCAATTAACTATTCTATGTCTAATATTCTATCTCTGATTGCCCAGCAAGAGATTTCCTTCTCCTTACTTTCAAATACTTTCCATTAGTTCAGCCTTCTATAGTTTTGAAATTTCCTTTACATATTAAGTCCCATAACCCTCTGTATTTTCCTTTGTATATCCCATAATATGTGATTATTTAATTATCTCTTCATTTGCTTCACAAGGAAGTCATCATCTTCTAAGTTGCTATCAGGTCACTTGTGCCCTTACATTCTATTTATTCAGCATAATTTCTGTAGCTCTTTAACTCATCTGAAGTTTCCAAACTCACCAATAATCATTTCATTGCATCACATCTTGATTCTGTGTAATTTTATACATTATCATATTCCTTTCCTATTCATCAGCAATTGAGAGCTGCTGAGGAACATTTATAACAATGATACGTGACATTAATAGAATGCTTATCCTGTACCACTTGCTATTTTAAGTGCTAATATATACCAATTTTATAATCCTCAAAATCACCTAAAATTAACACTACCATTAATTCATTACTTAAAAATGGATAACTGGAGATAAAAAGAATTTAAGTAATTTGACCAAAATCATATGGCCATTAAGTGGTTTAATCAGGATTGAAAAGAAGGCAGCCTGGTTCCATGGTCTATACTTTTAACTACAATATTCTATCACTGCCTACTTAAAAAAAAAAAAAAAATCACATGCTCAGACTGACTATAGATAACCATAATTTTTTGATCTCTAATTTCAAATGAGTCTTTCATGCTGCCAGGCAGTCTATCTCTTTTTAACCAAAGTCAAAAAACTGGAACTTGACACAGAGAAGTCAAAAGTTGACATTTTGCTTCTCCATTAATATTCTTTGTACTTACTATTCTCTAGGTTGAATTTTTTTTTTTAATCACACTTAGACCAAAAAAAAAAAAAAGACTCTTTTAACTGTAGCTACAAACAACAGTTTAATTTCAGTCAATGATAATTCAGGATTATGAAATGATGAAATCTCTGATATTCATTTTAGATATTCCCCTCGTTCATTTCTGGCTTGTTTCTAGATCAAGGCTGCAATTAAAAATAAGATAAATTTGGGCTCTTCTCCATTTCACTGACTTTCTTTATTCTCTTCGGTTGTAGATTTCTAGTTGTGATTTGTAGTAGTTTCAGCTCAAAAAAAAGAGATAGAAAAGGTGTAATAGTAAAGGAAGATCTTATTTTTTGGTTAATATCATATGACATCAGTCGTCTGTTGATTTGGAGGGTGTTAATAAAGTTTAAGGGCTTCCTTTGTAGCTCAGCTAGTAAAGAATTTGCCTGCAATGCAGGAGACCTAGGTTCAATCCCTGGGTGGGAAGATCCCCTGGAGAAGGGATCCCCTTCCAGTGGAGGGATTCCCACTCTAATGTTCTGGCCTGGAGAATTCCATTGACTGTAGAGTCCGTGGGGTCTCAAAGAGTCAGACACGACTGAGCGAACTTCACTTCACTTCAATAAAGTTTCATATTTTTACTGATCCACTATCCTCTCCCGGGATTTTTCTCACTTGCCTTCCCCAAATATGAGTAAGATCTCCTCTGGCTCACCTCTTCTGGTATAATTTCAGCCTCTGATTGTGCATAGTCTACCACACACTCTGTGGAAATCTCATTGCTCATTCAGAAAGTCTTCAAATTCAGAGTACTTCCAAGATGGCCCCAGCATGACTTTATTACTTCCATTAGGCTCAAATCTGATGTGCAGGAAAAACATATGCTTCTTTTACCCCCAGCAAGTTCTGGGAATGCAGATCAATTCTGATGTAGACTCTACCACCAGAGTAGCAAATCAGGCTACTATTCTCATGAGTGATGAATGAGTCAAATAACCCGCACTGTTACACACTCCTGAAGATACATATATTAAGCTCTTCAAATAATCTTAATAGATTTTCTCAAAGATTTTGTAACTTTCACCCTTTTGTATGTTGATATGAATTCTTCTCCAAGATCCTTTAACTTTCACCCTTTTATATATTGATTTTAAATACTGATAATAACTAAATACTATAACATTGTTTAACCAACCTCCCTTGCAATAACTGTGGGGCTTCCCTGTTGGCTCAGACAGTAAAAAATCTGCCACAATGCCGAAGACCTAGGTTCAATGCCTGAGTCAGGAATATCCCCTGGAGAAGGAAACGGCAACCCACTCTAGCATTCTTGCCTGGAAAATTAAATGTGCAGAGGAACCTGGAGGGCTACAGTCCATGGAATCACAAGGAGTTGGACACGACTGAGTGATTAACACTTGCAATGACTGAAGATGTTTTCTAACATCTTCAAAACAAAATGCGATATAATTAGACCTCTATTTTGTCCTTAGCTTTGAAAACAGAATGGGAATGGTTTTCATTCTCTTATGCTTTTCATACATTTCTTACTTAGCATCTTGAAAGCCTCAGCAACTATTTTTTAAGACATGTTTATTGAGGCACATTCTACATATTATAATACATCCATTATAATATAAATGTACCCTCTCAAGTGTGCAATATAGTGATTTTTAGTAACTTACCAAGTGGTTAATCACCACCATAAATCAGTTTTAGAACATTCTCACTCCCACAGTGAAATTTCTCACACCCATTTACCAGATATGTGCTTCTCCCAAGATTGCTTGTGCTGAAGTAAGTCTCTGGTAGGTATTTTAAACTATAATACTCAAATCTTTAATCCTACCACCGATCAGATTTTCCAATCAAGCAGAAAAAAAAAATAGTTTTATTTTTCCAGATAACCTACAGGCCATCAAAGTAATAATACTTACTTTAATGCCAATGCACTGACACACATAATTGCAACTTCATCTATGATTTCCAGATTTCTCTTGTTACAAAGTGCTGGTTTTTCTCTTAAGTTTAGTTTTCAGTTTATGCTTTGGGTCTTCTCCCTTTCTACACTCTGGTACATAAATCTATCAGCTACCCCCTTTTCTCTTGTTTCTTAGTTTTCTGACCCAACTATCTTCTTCCCATTAGATTCAAATATGTTCGATTCTATTCAATGTTTAATTTTCAGAACTAAGTCAAACTAGTACAGTTCCACATCTTCCTAAAACCAAAGCTGTCTCTATTTTCTTTGATAATAAAACCCCTTGCATGAATTGTTTTCACAACTCACATCTCCAGTTATTCAACTCCAGTTAATTTCACTCTCTTTAACTTAATGTAGCTAGTTCTATCATAACCCTGAAATGTCACTCAAGATAGTCAGTCATAAACTATTTTTATTAATTAAAACAATGCATCATTTTTTTTTTTATTTTATTAGACCTCTCCCAGTATGTGACAATATAGAATTCTCTCACTTCCTTTGGTTTCCATATTACATCCTTCTAATTGCCCTCTTCCCTCTCTACTTCTACTATGTCTATGTGAACTTTTTTAACAAGCTCATTCCATAAAATTGGTATAGCTTAGAATAGTCATATTTCTTATTAGTTTACATATTACTCATTCAGATGATGTCAATTATATATATTCTGAAATATCTAAAATCTATTTTCAGTACGAATCACTTTATCAAGCTTGAATAGACTTTATAATCAACTACCTACACTTATTTAAATGTCATTTAATTACAACAAACCTCATTTCTTCAAAACAAAATCATCACCTATACTCAGAAATAACTCCTCTCCTGTTTGTCCTGTCCCAATGGTATAACATCACCATCCAAAATCTGCCTGTAATTGAAACTTGAACATCAAAGACCTTTAGAAGCTTAATCATTCTGATGTAAAGGGGTAAAACATGAAAAGTATTTTACTAAAGAAAAATTCATTTTGCCAATAAGCAAAAGAAAGTAAATGTAAATTTATTTAAATTCACTGGCAATCAAAATGCTTATTAGAATAATAATATGCTACTTATTGTCTACTGATTGCCTAAATTTAAAGAGAATTGTTAATTAATACAATTACCACTTGAATAATAGGTACCTTCATATTGTATTTATAGTAGTACAAATGGTAAGCCTATCTAGAGAACAGTTTTGCAAAATGTTTTTTGATCCAAGCCATTTGTATCTGTATATGAGATTATAACTATCAGTATTAATAAAATATTTAAATTATAATGACCCTAAGTGACTATACTCTTGGTAGACAAACTTATAGTTAGTACTTACTAAAGATAGGTTAAAATTTTAATGTGTTTGATATATCTATACATTAAAAATGCAACATAATTACCTTTCTGATGATGTTGGATATTTGAGTCATAATACTGTCCAACACAAAAATACTGTGGTACAATCTAATAAAAATGTAATAGTTCAAATTCCACCATAAACCAGATGGTGTACTGACATGAAACAATGAAAGATGATTCAATAAAATGACTATTTACAAATATGTGGTCATGGTGAAGGAAAACAAAGATAGGTGAAGGCTTCAGACTAGACCCAACAAGGAAAGGAGTGGCCTCAGCTCTAGAGCTCGGGGTTTGAGGGGATGGAGAGGTTACGAGAACCTGAAGAAGAGCATTGCAGACTCACAGGCCCACCAGCCAGGAACTGGGCCTTGTGTTCAGAACACAGCCAGAGCCAGACAAAAACGAAGCCCAGAGAATACATAATTCAGCCTCACTCTTACCCTATCCACTAGTTTCCTTTGCTATTGTTCTAACTCAGTGGAAAGTCCAGGGCAAGAAAGCCTGTTGATTCAGTCCATAAATTCCAGCCTTCTCAGGCACAGAACAAGATGGATAAAGGTACAGAATGGTTTTGGAAATAAATGGAAAATACTGATGATAAATAGTTTCAAAATATCAAAGGCAAGTAATCATTTAATGTTTAGAGTACTGCCTTTTTAGAAAAAAAAAATCAATGGAAAAGGATATTGGTCATTAAAAGATCTTAATTTTGCTTTATGATAGTATAATATTCCTATACAAAAGTTGATGTTTTGTTACTTATATCGCACATGAAAAATTTTATCAGTTAAGTTTCTGCTATCCTGAGATGAAGACTATAAATTCTTCGCAATAACACTTTATTGCTTTCTAACAAGTCATAATATATTCTTGAATGTTTCCCCATTTTTATGGAAATGTATACCTATTTAATCTATTAAATAATTATTTAAAATATAATTAGGAAACTAATAATTAGTGAAACCAAACAGAAGATTGCACAAAGTCTGTCTTTCTTATACATTTGTTTTTTTCATTCTCCCTATCACTTCTAATTCCATATCTGTGAGAGAAAATAAAAAATGTCTGGCAAAATAAAAATCCTGTCAATGTTTCAGGCCTATTTTTGTTACTGAATATTTGTAATGGATAGTCCTAATAAGCAAATAATTGTGCTGCTTTATTTGTTGTAATGCAGATACTAGATACTATGTAGATTAGGAAATCTCTTTTGTAGTTATGTGATAAACCAACACAATTCAACTGTGACCAAAAAAAAAAATCTCAATAGCAGAATAATTACCATGGGATATTTAATCTGGGTTTCCCTGGTAGCTCATCTGGTAAAGAACCTGCCTGCAAAGCAGGAGACCCTGGTTCAATTCCTGGGTTGGGAAGATCTGCTGGAGAAGGGATAGGCTACCCACTCCAGTATTTTTGGGCTTACCTAGTGGCTCAGCTGGTAAATAATTTGGCTATAATGTGGTTAAATTTAATCTACTATTCTCTTCAATCTTTTTCACTGATAGCTGTAATATATTACAGAAAAACTGACTATAGTGGCCTTTTTAAATTGCATTTTGTACCTTATTATTCAATTATAAGTGTTATCCTTCATTCAATACCAAGATTCAAATCCTTAATTAGAAAAGGAGATGAAAAATTTCTAAAAATACTACTAAAAATTGTACTATTTATTGCTGAAAAGCTTATCAAACATGAAAGGATTGAGCATGATCACAAACTTGACTCCAAATAATTCATAATGAATTTAAATCACAAAGCTCTCATCCATCAAGGACAATAGAAGAATAAAAAGAAAGCAAGTTCATGCTTCTGAAAGGAAGTAAGTTCAATATTCAGTAGAATTTTATTGAGTACCTGCTTTCTGGAATAACTGAAACAGGAATTACAAACAAATGTAATTTAAGAAAAAAACAAGAGAGAATAATGTCTGAAAGAACTGAAAGTCTACAGAAAACATACAATTATTGTACTATATAGAACTAATTAAAATAATATATTGAGAAAGGATATATGATGACTATTGAAAATATGTTAATACATTTTCTTTCTTTTTCACTTTTATGACACTCTTCTGATATTTTGCTATTGTTCAGTCCTGAAGTCATGTCCAATTCTTTGTGACCCCATGAACTACAAACGTCAGACTCCTCCATCCCACACTGTCTCCTGGAGTTAGCTCAAATTCATGTCCATTGAGTTGGCGATGCTATCTAATCATCACATCCTCTCCCATCCCTTCCTCATGGCACCTTCAATCTTTCCCAGCATCAGGGTCTTTTCCAATGAGTCGGCTCTATGCATCAGGTGGCCAAAGTATTGGAGTTTCAGCCTCAGCAACTGTCCTTCCAATGAATATTCAGGACCAATTTCCTTCAGGATTGACTGCTTTGTTTTCATTGCAGTCCAAGACTCTTAACAGTCTTCTCTAGCATCACAATTTGAAAGCATCAGTTCTTCACCACTCAGCCTTTTTTAATAGACCAATTCTCACATCCATACATGACTACTGGGATAATTTTGACTAATGGACTTTTGTCAACAAAATGATGCCTTTGCTTTTTAATATGCTGTCTAGGTGTCTAGGTTTGTCATAGCTTTCCTTACAAGAACCAACTGTCTTTTAATTTCATGGCTTCTGTCACTGTTCACAGTGGTTTTGGAGCCTAA
This sequence comes from Hydropotes inermis, assembly GCA_020226075.1. NCBI lineage: Eukaryota > Metazoa > Chordata > Mammalia > Artiodactyla > Cervidae > Hydropotes > Hydropotes inermis. The sequence continues at coordinate 8,608,667 of CM035298.1, read as the reverse complement.
GACAATAAAATCTGTCACTGCTTCCACTATTTCCCCTTTCTATTTGCCATGAAGTGATGGGACTGAATGTCATTATCTTCATATTTTGAATGCTGTTTCAAGTCAGTTTTGTCATTCTCTTCTTTCGCCCTCATAAAGATTCTCTTTAGTTCCTCTTCACTTTCTGCCATTAGACTGGTATCATCTGCATATCTGAGGTTGTTGACATTTCTCCCAGCAATCTTGATTCCAGTTTGTGATTCATCCAGCCTGGCATTTTGCATAATGTGTTTGGCATAGAAGTTAAATAAGCAGGGTGACAATATACACCCTTGTCATACTTTTTTCCCTGTTTTGAACCAGTCTGTTGTTCCATGGCTGGTTCCAATTGTTGCTTCTTGATCAACATACAGGTTTCTCAGGAGACAGGTAAAGTGGTCTGGTATTCCCATCTCTTTAAGAGTTTTCCAGTTTGTTGTGATCCACATAGCCAAAGGCTTTTGCATAATCAATGAAACAGAAGTAGATGTTTTTCTGGCCGTTTACTCAGTCTCTTTTTCCTATTCACTGCCACTAAATTAATGTCCACCAACAGATTATATGCCTAAATTAATTCTCAAAGTTGTGAATAATATCCAGAGCTCAATAACATTCAGTTGATCCCTACAAATTTTTCACTACAGATTTATCTTACTCTCATCTCCAAAATCAGTTATCTGACTCTGCCATGTTGTCCTGTTTTATGTACATAAAAATTAACTGCATCATTTCCATTGGCAGTCTATAAGAAAATATTTAGTAATAAACATAAGGCTGTTTTGGTATACTCCAGAGTTATGTAACTGTAGTACAATTGAACTGTACTTTGACTTTCAGTGATATTTGCATCTCAGTATGTTCACTTGAATTAATGTTGCTCCAGAGAATTAATACTATAAAAATACTACATCAATTAACTGATAGGAAACCATTTTGGCTATGCCAATGCCCACCAGCCACCAAAGACCACCAGAAACATGTTGTCAAATAGAATTGATATTCATTTTACCTAAAGAAATTGCAGACCACTGGGAACAGGGAATGTCTCAAAATCTAGCATGTGAGGCTTCTTATAGGACTTGGGTTGTGTTAAATCATTGTGAAGATGGTATGCATATGGCTTTGCTTTCAATTCTCATATGAAATTTTTTGAGATTGTCTCATAATAGAGTCAGAGAAGGCAATGGCACCCCACTCCAGTACTTTTGCCTGGAAAATGGACAGAGGAGCCTCGTAGGCTGCAGTCCACGGGGTCGTTAAGAGTTGGACATGACTGAGCGACTTCACTTCACTTTTCACTTTCATGCATTGGAGAAGGAAATGATAACCCACTCCAGTGTTCTTGCCTGGAGAATCCCAGGGACGGGAGATCCTGGTGGGCTGCCGTCTATGGGGTCGCATAGAGTCGGACATGACTGAAGCGACTTAGCAGCAGCAGCATAACAGAGTATATACTTTATTTTCTAATTTCCTCAATAAATCCTGCTGTATACTCTGTTGACCAGTTAACAGATTTTGTCTGATTTCAATGTGAATCAGCCATAAGTATACATATGTCCCCTCTCACCACTCAATATTCCCATCTTTCCCAACACTTAAAAACAACCCATAAAAATAAATAAATACATACAAAAATGTGTGATTGGTAAAAAGATGAGGGCTTGTAAATTTTAGAATGCTTCAATTTAATCTAGCTTTATTTGCTTTATATTTATTTGAATTCCCTCAATATTCTGTCTGTATGTTTTCTGCCTCACTTGTATTTTATTATTGTTAGATAGTACTTATTTTCTCCATTTCCATAGAGGTTTTTTTAATTTTAATTTTAGAATTAAGAAAGGCTGATTTAAATATGAATTTCAATACCCTAATAAAGAAAATAATGACAATTAAGTAGCTTGAGGAGAATGAATTGAAATTAACATCAAAGAAAACATGAAAATATTATTAAACTTGGAAATTTTTCAAGCTACAATTGAAGATAATCAAATCCTGGATATTAAACCTAGAAGTAGACCTAAATGTATTCCAAATGGGAGAATGAGCATTTAGAATAAGATTGGGGCTTTCCAGGTGGCACTAGTGGTAAACATCTCAGCTGCCAATGCAGGAGGAACATGTTTGATCCCTGGACCGGGAAGACCCCCAGGAGTAGGAAATAGAAACACACCACAGTATTCTTGCCTGGAGAATCCCATGGACATAGGAGTCTGGAGAGTTATGGTCCATGAAGTTTCAAAGAGTTGGGCATGACTGAGCAACTAACACTGTATATCCATGCTTCTTTATAACTAATAGCTAGATTGGTTATGGGCATATTCAAACAATTCCCAGGAAGCTGATTTTGAAGATTCTTTGTATGAAGGGATCCTATTGTTGGATTTACTGGCTTTCCTGATGTGGGAAAACCTAAATATTAACTTTCAATTCACCATGAAAGATATGATGATATAATAAACCAAGATTTTTTTGATTTGATTACTTCAATAACTTTAAAAAAACAAGACAGAATGAGAGAAAGAAGAAAGATAGAAAAAAGATGGGGAGAGAGAAAGCAATATGTTACCAAAGGACCCATGTACTTAGTTTACATTATAATATGTAAATGTGAAATAATTAATTTTTTGTGAATGACTAGGCTTCCTTATTTCCTACTGAATAAACTGACTTCAAAAAGAAATTTTAACTTATCAATTTATGTGAAAGTATTCAAAATTCATTAAAATATATGTTTACAATTGCTTTTTAAACTGGCACTGCTAAGAAATGTCTAAAACAGAGACAAATTTTAAAGAGGGTACAGCAGTACACAAAGGCAAGTTACATCAATGATATAAAGATTTTATTTATTGATTTAAAAATCTTGGATATGCATTTTATTTGCAATAAGTGGTGCATATAATACTCACATAGTCACATGTGTATTGACTGGAATGTAGACTAGGATATGGTTCAAATTGGCGAACTGTCTAAACCAAAGGCACTAGATGAGGCAAGATGAAATAAAAATGTTCTTCCATCTGAGAAACTTCTAAGAAAAGAGACTAAATGAGATAAAATAAAAATAACAGATGAGACTCCCTTGCCATATTTGGTTAAGAATTTTGGGTGCTCTTTCTGTATTATTTTTGATAGTGATGAAGAAAGCTAATAAGGAAAAAAATATTAAGACAACACCAAGTATTTTGAGGGTGTGCAGTTAGGTACATAGCAACTAACCTAAAGCTTTGTTGAATCCAGATGGGACAAGTAATCAGATTACTTGTGGGTGTTTTAATAGTACCCAGAGGGTATCATAAAATCACTCACCATATGCTTAATATCCATATAGTTCTGTTTCTTTGAACTGTTACTTTAATCTTCCTTTTTATTTACTTTTTATTGCCATCCACTTAAACTGATGGCTTTTCTTATCTACAGATAAACTTAAAGGCAATATGTGAATACTCATGCACATCTCTTATCTCTCATTTTACTGTATTTCCTGCTTTTTCCATTCATATTTTAGTCACCTGCCCTATAATGTGGCTATCATTCAAACTTTATATCTGAAGATTTCCATTTCTGTGTCTGTTTGCTGCATTTACTGTTGGTTTTATCATTAGGAATATAAAGGTTAGAAAACAAATTGTGATGGGTTGGAAAAAATAGGAGGTATAGAAATATAGAAAGTGCATAGAAATTGTATGTAGACATACATATTAGAAAAACTTTAAGCAGTTCGAAGTCCCATTTAACAGGGTGGTTATATACATGCATGTGAGGCTAGCTTACATTATAATGGCCTGAAGTAATATGTTTTCATGAATTGCTTAGTTGTCAGTAAGGCAATTTAAATAATGTTGCAACTTTTTTCTGATAAATGGGGAACATAATTTCAAATCAAACTGTTGGGGCCAGAAGTGTGTGAAGTGAAGTGAAAGTCATTCAGTCATGTCTGACTCTTTGCAACCCCACAGACTATACAATCCATGAAATTTTCCAGGCCAGAATACTGGAGCGGGCAATCTTTCCCTTCTCCAGGGAATCTTCCCAACTCAGGAATCGAACCCAGGTCTCCTGGATTGCAGGATAAGTCTTACCAGCTGATCTACCAGGGAAAGCCTCAGGAGTGTGTCATAGTCGGAAAACAAAGTATATAAAAGAAAAGGTATTATCAACTGTGTCAAAATGTATTTAATAGGCCAAATAAAATTAAAGTTGAACATCTGATACTGGATTAACAGTTTGGAGGTCACTGATGAACCTGATAAGATTAATAGTTGCACAATAGGGACAAAAAAAACCTGTTTAGGTTCAAAACACAAATATAGAAATAGCTGGGTATTTTCTGAAAAAAGAAAAAAGCAAATAAGTTGACACTGAACAGAATATTTTATTAGTATTTTTGTTATAATTGTTTTACTTTGCTTTGTTTTTATTCTTTTTACTTTTTTTGTAAATTGAGAAATAGCAGGATGGTTATATGCTGATGGTTATTATCCAGTATAGAGTTGTGAACTGAGGAGTAAGTAGGTGAAAAGGGTGTTATGTAATGAAAACATAAGAAATTGACTTAAGAAATGAATATTAATAATTCCATTTTATTAGAAAAATAGAGTATGTGGGCACAGATGTTAATAGGTGTCCACTCAGATTTACAGTATAGTGATTTAATACTTTTATAGATTAAACTCTACTTATAGCTATGATAAGATATTGGCTATATATCCTGTTCTATCAAATATGTCCTTGTAGGTTCTTTATTTTATACTTAGTAGTTTGTACTTCTTAACTCCCTACTCCTATTTTGCAACCCCCCAGCTCCCCTCTCCCAACTGGTAACTACAGGTTTGTTCTCTATATCTGTGAGTCTATTTCTGCTTTGTTATATTTATTTGTTTGTTTTACTTTTTAGATTCCACATACCAGTGACTGCATGCAGTATTTGTGTTTCTCTGTCTGACTTATTTCACTAAGCACAATACCCTCCAGTTCCATCCATGTTGTTGACTTTTGAAAAGACTATTGAAGGTGTAAAATAATGCTTTAGGGAAACGAGAAAGTGAGGCTAAAGATGTATAATGTGGCTCCTAAATAGTTTTAAGCCTCCTTGAGGTTACTGGTCATGATTTTTAAAGGGAGACCAATTAGTGTGACTGCTCTTTTTTTTCTGCAAGATTTACCTGTTATTAAGTCCAGGCTCAGAGTAGGCAGGTAATTTAACCAGGTTATGGATTTTTCAGGCATACAAGGCCATGTGAGAGAGGGATTAAGTTGTTGAGGTACACAAGAGGAGTGGTTTTAAGAACTGACCATAACATTAACCTGGATAATCAGAAAAGAGAAGCTATCAAGATGATCAACATTTGACAGTAATTGGTGATAACAAGATATAGGATTGCCTCCATGGAAATAAGTAGCTTAGGCAGTGAGAGTGGAAATTATTTAAAAGAAGACTATGAGTAGCATGATTCAAGTATTTCCTTTAAGGAAGGGAGAAAGGAAAACCATTTGCTAGAGTCAAGGAAGATAAAGGAGAGTGTGTGTGCATGCTCAGTTGCTTCAATCAAGTTGGACTCTTTGCAGCCCTATGGACCATAGCCTGCTGAGTTTCTCTGTCCATGGGATTTCTCAAGCAAGAATACTGGAGTGGATTCCCATGCCCTCCTCCAGGGGATTTTCCTCACCCAGGAATTGAACTCATGTCTCCTGCATCTCCTGCATTTCAGGCAGATTCTTTACCCACTGAGCCACCTGGGAAGCCCTAAATTGGAGATTATTCTCTTAAACAGAGTGCCATGAAGAAACTGGGGGAAAGAAGAGTCATTGTCTTAGTGGGCTCAGCAGGAGCATTTCAAATGTTGCCTGAACTTAGAGCAAGATGATGATGAAGATTATCAGAATGTGCTTGAAAACATAGAGAAGTTTACTGATTATGGACTGGGAAATGAAGGGGACAGTGTCACGTTTTCATGAGCTAGGGGTGAGTGGGAGATGGAGAGAGGGAAGAGAATGTGAAAAGACATTAGGATGGGAGAGATGAGGGTGGCCTGGGACTCTGAGATTCTGGTGTCAGGTGTCAGCACATACACAGAAATAAAGGATATAAGTAGATTAGTTTAGATGACCTAAAGATATTTGATAATGGTAGTGATGGGGACAAAGGTGACTGGAACCTTTCTAGTTGATGTAGCTTAGGATATTTGTAAAATAAGGATCTTACTCTGAACTTTCATGTCCTTTCTTTATGTGGGCCAGTTGTATGAGGGTTAAACTGAATCAAAAGGAAAAATATGCTTGTGTTTAAGTCATCATGTGTTCTTTCAACCCTTAAAATTTTGAGCAAATTGAAAGTTCTGCATATATATAGCAAAAGAAGAAATATGATAGAAAACAAAACATTCTAGGCAATATGAAATTTGGAACCAGAGTATGAAGAATTACATGTAACTGCCTTGGAAATCACGCTATTTAATAGTGCAATGGAGGTAATATATGCCAGAGCCATACAAACTTCTAATATTTTCTTTAATAAAGTTTGTTAGATGTTTGATAAAGCATATTAAACATGTTCAAAGGTATTGCCTCTATAGCTCTACATGTATTTAAATTTAAGCTCAAAGGAACATATTATGTTAATCATTACATTGGACAAGATGCCTTGTAAAGAGTAAGGTAAGTATTGTTATGCCAACAAGTACAATCTATGTTACTTGGATTCTGTTGCATGCATTGATTACTTTTGATGTCACATTTTATGAGGTCCAGGTGACCTGCTTTCCAGATCTAACTTGTTAAACAGAATTACTTTGTAATGGTAAAAGTTATTTTTTCTCTCTGAGACATGCTAAAGGTCATGATGTTCATATGTTTACCCCCTGAAGATCTCAAACATAACTTACCCATGGGGACTCATTATTTCTCTCCCTGTTGAAATTCATGTTTTTATCTTTAGACTTGCATCTGTAAAAAAGTTGGCATGGGGGAAAATAACTGTGTCTACTGTATAATACAGTGCATAAAGAGGCAGAATAACAAGTTTTATTGCCATTCTGGACACTAACTTTCATATTGAAGGAAATCAGGTTATATTTATCTTTTTCTAACCTAAAGGGAAATTTTTCAAAATTATTTAGTGATAGTAAAAAAAAGTCACTGCTTATTATGAGTATTGTGTGTGTGTATGTGCACATGTGTGCTCAGTCATGTCCAGCTCTTTGCAGCTTCATGAACTGTAGCCTGCCAGTTTCCTTTGCTCCATGGATTTATCTAGGCAAGAATACTGGAGTGAGTTACCATTTCCTACTCCATATTAAATGTGTTAATATATATCAATTATGCTCTAGTAACAAAATCACAACTTCACTTCCTTAAATTCAAAAGGGTGTATTTCTTGTGAGGGATTGACTGGATCATTCCTTTTATTTCTGTAATGTCCTCACTGCAGCATCCAGCCTAGTTGAGTAGATATGCTAGAATACTGCTAGTCATCATGGGTATAGGAAATAAATTTTGGAGGGCTTTACTCTGTAATTAGATGCTCTAGTTGGGACAGTTAATCATAGGTCCCTACCACTGCCAAGGAACCCAGACATTCAATCTTACCCATATGAGGAAAATGGAGAGAATTAAATAATATATAATTATATAGTATTAATAATCATTATGTTGGTGTCATTATTCACTGCATTTTCTTTTGAGATTTCTAAGGGAGCTGATAGCAGTGTTATTAGAATATGTCTATAGATCATACTTGAAAAGACAAATCAAATGAGACACATCACTAGTGTGGATAGAGAGGACATAGATATTACAGAATTATTTTTTTTGTCCAGAAAAACCTTTACTTGATTTGTTAATAATTAAAAGGAGAAAGTTTAAATTTTGATTAGATCTATGCTAAACCTACATGTAAATGATAATATGAAAGTAATATAAACAGATTAAATAATTAGAGATTTAATAATACAATTTAAAATAATACAATTTAAAATATTTAGAGATTAAATAATACAATGTCATAAAATAATTTACATAAGAATTGTAACATCTGTGATTTTGGTTTTATTTCTCTTTTGATTTTCTTATAGTTTGTAAGCAGATACCAGGCTTGTTCATCTTGAATTTTGTAAGACTCTGGGAGCAGATATTCATTCTGAAAAGCACATAGTAAATTAAGTGGCTAAAAACAGAGAAAAAGGACTTAATTTTCCCCAAAAGTCCAAACAGAAGAAACAAAGAGAATACAGATTATTGACTAAAAGTAGTTGATGTGGGTTTAAGAAAAATGGGATCTGGGGAGCTTGAGAGCTAGAGGACATATGTGTAATTATGGCTGCTTTGTACGTTTGTATGGCAAAAACCAAATGAACATAATAAAAATTAAAAAAATAACATAAAATATTAATAAAAATAAAAACAAATAACTGCTCATATTAATCTAAAAGTAAACATTGGTTTGGTCATCAAACAAAGGAAAATATAATTCAAATATGCATGTATTTATATGTAAGTTTATGAATATAGGAATCTATATTAATGTGACACAATGTATATGCATTTTAGAATGCTTAAGTATCCAAACTCTTTTTCTTCTAAGATGTGAGAAAAATAATTTTTTACATTTTAAACTGTTGTGTAGTGCACCAAATATAGATTTCTCTTTGAAAAACTAGTTTTTTGAGTATTTATTTTTATCTAGGCTTTCATCTGGGAAAAAAGTTTGTGACTGTTGCTGTTCAGTCCCCCAGTCAGGTCCTACTTTTGCAACCCCATGGACTGCAGCAGGCCAGGCCTCCCTGTCCTTCACCATCTCCTGAAGTTTGCCCAAGTTCATGTCCATTGTATCAGCAATGCCATCCAGCCATCTCATCCTCTGACACCCTCTTCTTCTGCCTTCAATCTTTCCTAGCATAAAGGACTTTTCCAGTGAGTGGGCTGTTGGCACCAGGAGACCAAATACTGTAGCTGATTCAGCTTCAGCATCAACCCTTCCCGTGAGTATTCAAGGTTGTTTTCCTTTAAGACTGACTGGTTCACTTGTGTACTGGGAAGACCCAGAGGGATGGGATGGAGAGGGAGGCAGGAGGGGGGATCGGGAGGGGGAACACATGTGGATCCATGGCTGATTCATGTCAGTGTATGGCAAAGGCCACTGCAATGTTGTAGAGTGGTTAGCCTCCAACTGGTGGAAATAAATGGGGAAAAAAAATAAGAAAACAAAAAATAAGAAAAAAAAAAAATAAGACTGAGTGGTTCGATCTCTTTGCTGTCCAAGGGACTCTCAGGAATCTTCACCACCACAGTTCAAAGGCATCAGTTCAAAGGTACTGTGCCTTCTTGACTGTCCAGATCTCACAACACTATGTGACCACTGGGAAGACCATAGTCTTGACTATACACACCTTTGTCAGCAGAGTAATGAGAGAGTTAATTATTAGGTAGGTTGATAAGGAGTCCAGGGCCCTTGAGAAGGAGAAAGGGACAAACATTTTTTTTTTTTTTTTCTACATTGCTCTGTTTTAGTCCTATAATACATTGTTTCTTAACCTCTGAGTTGTTATGACAACAACGTTTAAGACTAACTTTCTTTAAGCCCAGAGCTAATGATTACACAACAAAACAACTCATCCTGATTAAGGGTATGTTCTTCCTTAAACTCTGTACTAATGGTTATATAACAATTTATCTTGCTCCAGGACATGTTTCTCCTACATAACCAGAACTTCTGACTAATCTTGTTATCTTCAGAGGTCTGTATCTTGTGTAGGTGGGTCTGGTAATACCTTTCTATTGTTAGATCTAATCTTGTTAATTTAAGATGTGTACTGTAGGAGTAGGCCTGGTAAAAGTACATAAGACTTTGATAGGATTCGGGAGGGGGGCACTCTCAAACCCCCTTCTGATGTCTATGTCAGAAGCTTTTTCACTGGAATAAAACTTCTGCCACACAAAAACTCTGAGTGATCAATCCTGGTCCCTGGTCCCAAAGCTAAATCTTCAGAGATCACGAATCTGACATCATTCACCATAAGCTATCAGTAATGTCTCTGCTTTTCAACACACTGTCTAGGTTTGCCATGGCTTTCCTGCCAAGAAGCAATTGTGTTTTGATGTCATGTCTGCAGTCACCATCTGCAGTGATTTTAGAGCCCAGAAAGAGGAAAGTTGTCATAACTTCCACCTTTTCCCTTTCTATTTGCCATGAAGTAATGCGACCAGATGCCATGAGTTAGTTTTAAGCCAGCTTTTTCATTCTCCTCCTTCACTTTCATCAAGAGGTTCTTTAGTTTCTTTTCACTTTCTGCCATTAGAGAGGTATCATCTGCGTATCTGAGGTTGTTGATGTTTCTCCTGTCTATCTTGATTCCAGTTTGTAACTCATCCAACCCAGCATTTCTCATCATGTGCTCAGCATATAGGTGAAATAAACAGGGTGACAAAAGATATCCCTGTCATAATCCTTTCTCAATATTGAACCAATCAGTTTTTCCATATGGGGTTCTAGTGGTTGCTTCTTGACCTGCATACAGGTTTCTCAGGAGACAGGTAAGATGATCTGGTATCCCCATCTCTTTAAGAGCTTCCCACCGTTTGATATGATCCACACAGTCAAAGGCTTTAGGGTAGTCAATGAAACAGAGGTAAAATGTTTTTGGGAATTCCATTGCTTTCTCTATGATTCAGTAAATGTTGGCAATTTGATCTCTGGTTTGTCTTCCTTTTCTAAACCCAGCTTGGAGATCTGGAAGTTCTCAGTTCACATAATGCTGAAGCCTAGCATGCAAGATTTTAAGCACGACATTACTAGCATGGGAAATGCATGCAATTGTCTCATGGTATGAACATTCTTTAGTACTATCCTTCTTGGATATTTGGATGAGGATTTTCCAAATCTAGTCCTGTGGCCACTGTTGGGTCTTCCAGATTTACTGACATATTGAGTGCAACACTTTGATGGCATCCTCCTTTAAGTTTTGAATAGCTCTACTGGAATTCCATTGCATCCACTAGTTTTATGGACAGCGGTGCTTCCTAAGGCCTCACTGACTTCACAGTCCAGAATGTCTGGCTCTGGGTGAGTGACCACATCATTATTGTTATCTGGCTCATTAGGATCCTTTTTTGTACAGTTTTTCTATGTATTATTTCCATCTCTTCTTGATCTCTTCAGCTTCTACTAGGTCTCTATCATTTATGTCTTTTATTGAGCCTATCTTTGGGTAAAATGTTTCCTTGATATTTCCAGTTTTCTTAAAGAGATCTCTAGTCCTTCCCCTTCTCTCGTTTCCCTGTATTTTCATGCACTGTTTATTGAAGAAGGCTTTCTCATCTCTCTTTCCTATGCTTTGGAACTCTATGTTTAGTTGGATGTACCTTTCCCTTTCACTCTTGCTTTTCACTTCTCTTCTTTCTTCAACTATTTGTAAGATCTCCTCAGGTAGCTACTCTGCCTTCTTGCTTTTCTTTTTCTTTGGGAGTTTATGTTCATAGCCTCCTATACAATATCACAAACCTCTGTCCATAGTTCTTCAGGCACAATGTTTACTAGATCTAATCCCTTGAATCACTCAGCCAGCCAGGTATGACTTAAATCAAATCCCCTATGAATATGCAGTAGAGGTGAAAAATAAATTCAAGCGGTTAGAAAATTTGTGATTGTACATTTTTTTAAATTTTGTAGAAATTATGATAATAAATGTGCACTCTGTTAAACCATCTTACTCAAAGTTGCATTTGAAATAAGACTAGTTGAATGAAGAGACTGGAACTGTAGGATGGAGTTGATTTTTTTTTTTTAATAAGATAGTGTGTTGATTGACCATTGTCTTGGCCCCAGCAATACTGTACTGTTCCCATCTGTGTAGAGAAAAGCAAGAAGAGGAACAATGAACCACATTCCCCCTCTCCACAATAGACTCAGTGAAAGGCAGGGTACCAAAAAACATGAGTGCAATCTTTGATATGCTGTCATAAAGAATTTGAAAGGAACTTTTAGCAATCATCTCTTCTGCAGAGTCAGTTTGTTTCACCATTTACTTCAGTTTTTACTGTTTAAAACTCTGTAATGATGCCTCATTGCTTTAAGTACAGATAAGTGTTCTTTTCTTCCCTCTGGTTTATTGAGATATAATTGACATATAGCACTGTATAAATTTAAGCATAGTGATCTTACTTATACATCTTATGAAATGATTACCACAAAAACTTTGGTGAACATCCATTATTCCATAAAGATACAATATAAAATAAAAAAGTTTCCTTGTGATGAGAACTCTTAGGATTTACTCTTCTAACAACTTTCACATATAACATATAGAGGTGTTAACTGTATTAGTAATGCTTTGTTTCATTCCTAGCACCTATTGATCTAATAACTGGAAGTTGTACCTTTGACTACACTCATCCAATCCCCCCTACTGTCAACACTTGCCTCTGGTAATATAATCCCTTTTTCTTTGAATTGTTTTATTTAAAGTATAATTGACCTATACTACTATGTTAGTTTCTGGTGCACATGGCAGTGGTTTGATATCTCTCTGCATTGCAACTATAGAACAATTCAATATTTTTAATGTCAAATATTAAGTATTAAGTATCTCCCCTATGATTATGTCTGTGACCTCATGTCAAGATTTGGATAAAGTAAATGTATGCACACACATACACAATGGAATATTATCTGGAAATTAAAAAGAAGGAAATCTTGCCTTTTCCAATGATGATATAGATAACCTTTGGTCATCATTATGTTAAGTGACTATGCTATACAGAAAAAGTCAAATACTGTATATTTTCACTTATATGTGTAATATGAAAAATGCCAAATTCATAGAAATAGAGAGCAGAATGGTGACTCCCAGAGGCTGAAAGGTGGGAAAATGGAAAGTTGTTGGCAAAGAGTATAAACTTTCAGTTGTAAGATGAGTAAGTTCTAGGGATCCAATGTATAGCATGATGATTACAATTAGCAATACTGTATTATATAATTGAAAGTTGTTAAAATGATAGATACTAATGTTAACACTGAAGAAAAAGAGATAAAAATATAGTATATGAGGAGGATGGAGTTATTAACTAAACCTTCTGTGCTAAGCATTTTATAATATATATTGTATCTATCACCATGTTGTACATATTAAACTTATATATGTTATATGCCAATAACATCTCAATAGAACTGGAAAAAGATGAATCCACATGCTTCAGAATTTTCCACCTCTTCCCTCCAACTCCCCTCTCACCCTTACCACTACTACGAATACAAATGTCTATTTATCCTGTCTATTCTCATATTTAGCACTCTCAGGAGACTTCTTTAAACTCCAAGGCCAAGTTAGACCTCTGATCATAAAGCAACATAGCATTTTGTGCTATGTATTATACAGTATTTTATAGGCAAGCTTAAACATTCTGATTCAAGCAGCAAGAAAAATAAAAGGAGACAGAAAGAATTATTGTGACATTAATTAAACTGCCAATTTATGCTTTTCTATTCTGAGACAATTGAATTGCTAGATTGCATAGTATTCTATCTCAGCTCAGAGCTTATTCCTTTGTTTCCTTTCCTTCTAATTACAGGAATGTTTTCTAATTCTACAGAATGTTTTCAGAAAACAAAAGTAATACCCAGTATCCTCAGTTAAAAATCAAACCAAATAAAGGTTTTTTTTTTGAGATATATAATCTATTTCTTTCTCCATGTCTCACATTTTAAAAATTAAAGGAAAGAATAAACAGTTGAGTCTAGAGTGTATTTCTATAACCTCATCAAATCTGGAGTTAAACCAAAAAAACTGAGTAAGTAAATGTTTAGGTCTGAATGATTAATATGACTTCTCAAAAGAATCCTTTCTTAACAAGGAATGTGTAGTCAAAGGACATATTTCCATACTCAATTATCTAGAATCATAGGAAGTAAAGTCCTGCTTTTAAGTGCTAAGAACTCAGAAATAGTGAGGGTTTCTTTCAGAGAATCTTGTTCTGTGAACCAGAGAAAATGCTTTCCAAAAAACAGAATTATTGACCCTACTTAATCCCTATTACCCTTCATTTTACTATATAAAAAGTCACACTGGCAAACTACCTTTTTGGATACTGGAGACCTTAATACATTATCTTTTCTTTTCTTTAGCATCAATCATTAACTTATGACCGTGCATTTGCATGGCAGCTAGAATAGAAAAAGGATTCTAAAATGGCAGTGGCTGAAATACAGACAAAGAAAGGGGGAAAGCCCAGGAAAAGGGAACAAAGGGAAAATCCTCAGACCTGAGTAGAACCTCAGGTGAAAAAAGAAGAAAAACAAGCTGCCCAACAATAGGCTGCTGCATTGCAGTCACTCAGTCCTGTCCAGCTCTTTGCGACCCCCATGGATTGCAGCATGTCAGGCTTCCCTGTGCTTCACCATTTCCCTGAGCTTGCTCAAACTCATGTCCACTGAGTCAGTGATGCCATCCTACCATCTCATCCTCTGTCGTCCCCTCCTCCTCCCACCTTCAATCTTTCCCAGCATCAGGGTCTTTTCTAATGAGTCAGTTCTTCTCATCAGGTGGCTAAAGTACTGGAGCATCAACTTCAGTATCAGTTATTCCAATGAATATTTGGGGTTGATTTCCTTTAGGACTGACTGGTTGGATCTTGCAGTCAAGGGATTCTTTCTTTCTTTCTTTTTTCCATTTATTTTTATTGGTTAGGGGCTAATTACTTTACAATATTGTAGTGGTTTTTGCCATGCATTGACATGAATCAGCCATGGATTTACATGTGTTCCCCATCCCGATCCCCCCTCCTACCTCCCTTTCCACCCGATCCCTCTGGGTCTTCCAAGTGCACCAGGCCCGAACACTTGTCTCATGCATCCAACCTGGGCTGGTGATCTGTTTCACCCTAAGAGTCTTCTCCAACACCACAGTTCGAAAACATCAAATTTTTAAAGAAGGCTCTCAGCCTTCTTTATGGTCCAACTCTCACATCCATACATGATTGCTGGAAAAACAAGAGCTTTGACTAGACAGATCTTTGTCAGAAAGTAATGTTTCTGCTTTTTAATATGCTATTTAGTTGGTCATAGCTTTTCTTCTGAGGAGCAACTGTCTTAATTTCATGGCTGTAGTCACTGTTCACAGTGATTTTGGAGCCCAAGAAAATAAAGTCTGTCACTGTTTCCATTGCTTCCCCATCTATTTGCCATGAAGTAATGGGACCAGATACCATGATTTTTGTTTTTTGAGTATTGAGTTTTAACTCAGCCTTTTCATTCTCCTCTTTCACCTTCATCATGAAACTCTTTAGTTTCTCTTTGTTTTCAGCCATAGGGTGGTTTCATCTGCATATTTGAGATTGTTGACGTTTCTCCCACAATCTTAATTCTAGCTTGTGCTTCATGCAGCCTGACATCTCACATGATGTACTCTGCATATAATTTAAATAAACAGAGCAACAATATACAGCCTTGATGTACTCCTTTCCCAATTTTGAACCAGTTCATTGTTCTATGCCCTGTTCTAACTGTTGCTTCCTGACCTGCATACAGGTTTCACAGGAGAAGGTAAGGTTGTCTGCTATTCCCACCTCTTTCCACAGTTTGTTGTGATCCACAGAGTCAAAGGCTTTAGCATAATCTATGAAGCAGAAGTAGATATTTTTTTCTGGAATTCTCTTGTATTTTCTATGATCCAAATGTATGTTGGCAATTTGATCTCTGGTTCCTCTGCTTTTTTCTAAATCCAGCTTGAACATCTGAAAGTTCTTAGTTCATATACTGTTGAAGCCTCACTTGGAGAATTTTGAACATTAGTTTGCCAGCAAGTGAAATGAGTGCAATTGTGCTGAATTTGCATAGGCCAAGGTAGGGGAGAGAAGGAGACAAAATGGTAGGTAGGAAGAGGGAGCCAAAATGGGTGGAAGCCACTCTGCACTCAAGCCTCAGGGTTGTACTAACCATAGTTTACCAAATAAAATTCTGACCTGTAACCCAGCTGTAACACTGGTCTGTCCTTTCAAATTTTTGTTTAAGTGAGACTGATCCAAGGGAATTATGCACTTTCCCAACATATCCATGCCTAAGTGCTCCACTAGAATGTAAGCTCTATGAAGCAGACACTGTGTATGTATGTCTTGGACACAACTATATGGTATTACCCTACCAGATGCTGATGATAGAAGTACTCAATAAATATCTATGGTTGAATGGATGAAATAAAGAATAAAGTGTGTGCATAGATAAGCAAAAGGCATATTTAAAATACCATAATGCTACAAGCTATTTTTTCCAATGTCTTCATTTGTGATGACATGTGTTTTTCTGATAGACATTTTAGTACAAGGAAAATTTTCATTTTTGTAAACATTTCTAGGTTGACATTTCTTTTGTGACTATGAATTATTTCTCTAAAGAATTATGAAATCATCTATTGTGTGTCTTACTAAACTTTGTTTTCCCATGTCTTAATCTGAGGTCTTCCATAATTTATGTGCTCAATAAAAATTTGCTAAATGTTTACTTGTATGTAGCTTAAAAAGAAGTTAAATGAAAGTAATTTTAGAGGATGCATTGATTTTTATATGGATTTACTGAGAAATTATATTTCCTTATTTATCAATATTACTCAATAATTATCAAAAATAAAAGAGATATTGCATCTTATTCCAGTATTATAGTACTGTAAGTATATAAGCTACTTTACATCTCCCACTGTTTTATAATTACTTGCAATCTTTAAATGTATTACTTATGTATTTTATACACATTTAAGTTCATTGTAGAGAGAAATTTTACCTGTTTAAAATATATTTTCTTAGTGTATAATGAAAATGTGTTTGGACATCAGGAAAATATATGGTATGGTGATAAGCAGTAGCTCTACTGTGCCAATGTATTTGAGGTGGATCAAAAGATATAGGCTCTCCAAACTCTCTAAACAATCCAGATTCACTCAAATACTTCAGACTATCACATTCTGAAGAAACAAAAAGATAGACCTTTGATTTGCTTTTGACCTTAAACATGCAATTGTAACACTTTGTAGCAAAGATCTTTGGTTTGAAGTGGAAAACTAATTAATAAAACAGGTGAGAAAACATTTCTCAGACCATTTTTACTGCTTTAATTGGCAGTATTGGAAGATTTGGTTAAAAGGAAAACCCTAAAGGGATCAAAGAAAGAAATTTAGAATGAAATAATTTCTAAAGTTTTGCTAACATCTATTCTGTGTTTATGCCCTGCATATTCCTGCATTACAAAATTCTAGTAGAGATATTTCTTTTACTAATTAATGCATTGATTTTTTAGTAACTCTCTGTGTAAGTCCAATATGTTTATTAATGTTCAATACTATAAATTAAAAATATAAACCTTTTTGCCAAAATTCACGTTAACCAATGCAAATTAAAAAGCAATAATTTCACTGTAATGTGAAAATGGAATTTGCTTTATTTATTTTGGAATTTGCTTTATACAGAGAAAAAAATACTGCCTTTCCTATAAGAGAACATACGTGGAAAACAAACAGTCCTTTATACTCAATACATAAATGTATTCAGTGATGGAAGATCTGGATATTGAAACAATAAGCATCTAAGTTCAAGGACTGATTCTCATTTCCCAGAAAGTTTCTGTCTTCATAGGAAACCTGAAGCTTAACCCACATTTACTGTTGCAACCTTAAAAAATTTGAAGGTTCTTTAGTGCACTGCTTCTGTAGTGTGAATCTTGCTGTATATCTGCTATCACATCTCTTTCTTTATTTCTTTTCACCTAAGGAACCCTTGGTTCTTGAGACTTAGCAATTCTTATTATTATTTAGTATTCACTCAATAAAAATAACTTTGTTATAATTAATGTCATTTTCTTTCCCTCGCAACCAAAAACTTCTATAAGTATGGCCTTAGTTTTCACAGAGAGCAAAATATTGAAGGCTAAGTTAGCCAAGAAGTCTGGCAAACTTTCATAATTATTACAAGAGCCATATTTCTAATTTGAATAACAGTAAGGATGCAATTTGGGGCTTCCCAGGTGGTCTGAGTAGTAAAGAACCTGCCTGCCAATACAGGAGACACAAGAGACGGTTTCATCCCTCTGTTGGAAAGATCCCCTGGGGGAGGACATGGCAATATACTCAAGTATTCTTGCCTGGAGAATAACATGGGCAGCAGAGCCTGGTGGGCTACCGGCCATAGAGTCACAAAGAGTTGGATATGACTGAAGTGACTTAGCACACACACATGCAAGGATGCAATCTAATGTGTAGAGTAGAGATACACAGGCTAAATGTTATGTATGTATGTATGTATGGCCCGAGTTACTTACTTCCTACTAGTATTTGACAAAAGCAATACACAAGATGAGTTGGAAGAATCAATACAAGACTAGTACTTGAGGTATGACTTAAAGAGTATGGAATTTAAATATTCTGAATCTGAAAGAATATTCAAGAATAACAAGTGATTTGGGGAGACTGGAGCACAGATTATATGAAAAAAATGAAATGGAAAATGACACTAAAAAAGTGAAATAAGTTTCAACTCTGCAGATCCTTGAATGCCTCATGAAACTATTTGAATTTCAGGAATAAAGGTGCACAGTTGAAAGTTTTCATGTAGAGGAAATAAAATAGAGACAATCAGCTACTCTGAATTATAAAATTAATTCATCAAGCAATATTAGTTTAATCATGCATTCTACTTTTCTTTCTTTCTTTCTTTTTTTTTTTTTTACATTCTACTTTTCATCAAAACATAGCAAACTTATAGAAAAGGGCACAAATCATAACTGTGTAACTTCATGAATGTTCAGTGAGTGAACATGTTCAGAGCTAAGTGGACACCACCTCAGAATCTTAGAAATTCCCCTTTATTCTCCCTCCAGCCACTATGTCCTCAATTGTAACCACTCTCCTAATTTCTAAAACACAGGCTTCTTATTGAACACATTATACAAACAGAATATGTGGTTCATACTTTTTGTGTCTCTGTTCTTTCAATATTGCATTTGTAAGATCATCAATATTATAGCATACTATGGTAGCTTTTTTTCCTCACTGCTGTATGTGTGCTAGTGTGCTAAGTCACTTCAGCCATGTCCAACTCTGTGCAACCCCATGGACTACAGCCTTCCAGGCTCCTCTGTCCATGGGATTTTCAAGGCAAGAATACTGGAGTGGGTTGCCATGCCCTTCTCCAGGGACTCTTCCCCACTCAGGGATTGAACACACATCTGTTATATATCCTGCATTAGCAAGCAGGTTCTTTACCACTGTCACCACTTGGGAAGAGCTACATGAAAACTTTCAATTGTCATTGCTATATACTGTTCATTATTAGGTATATCACAATTAATTCATACTGTTATTGATAGTACTATTTTGAATAAAGATACTGTGAAAACTTTGTGCACATTATTTAATGAAAATAAGTATTACAAAGTATTTTTTAACATCAATAGGATGAGCCTGGAATGAAGTCTCTATTAAATATTTTAATTTTCAGAAAATATTTTATTCCTGATTCTACTAGTCATTCCATATAGGTATACCAAAAATATATAATTCATTAACTGTAATATCAAAGAAAATAGTAATAATTATATTTTATACAGTAAAGCAGCTTTAATAATAAAATGTACATAGAGTTGAACATGTTTTATCATAAGCTGAGCTGAATGCTGAAAACAGTATAATCTTCTGGTCTACAGGTTACATTAAACTTTTTTTTTTCTTTTTCTTTTTTTTTTTATTGTAGTGGATTTTGTCATACATTGAAATGAATCAGCCATGGGTTTACATGTGTTCCCTATCCCGATCCCCCTTCCCACCTCCCTCTCCACCCGATCCCTCCAGGTCTTCCCAGTGCACCAGGTCTGAGCGCTTGTCTCATGCATACAACCTGGGCTGGTGATCTGTTTCAACCTAGATAATATACATGTTTCGATGCTGTTCTCTTGAAACATCCCACCCTCGCCTTCTCCCACAGAGTCCAAAAGACTGTTCTATACATCTGTGTCTCTTTTACTGTTCTGCATATAGGGTTATCATCAATATCTTTCTAAATCCCATATATATGTGTTAGTATATTGTAATGGTCTTTATCTTTCGGGCTTACTTCACTCTGTATAATGGGCTCCAGTTTCATCCATCTCATTAGAACTGATTCAAATGAATTCTTTTTAACGGCTGAGTAATATTCCATGGTGTATATGTACCACAGCTTCCTTATCCATTCATCTGCTGATGGGCATCTAGGTTTCTTCCATGTCCTGGCTATGATAAATAGTGCAGCGATGAAAATTGGGTACACGTGTCTCTTTCAGATCTGGTTTCCTTGGTGTGTATGCCCAGAAGTGGGATTGCTGGGTCATATGGAGTTATATTTCCAGTTTTTTAAGAAATCTCCACCCTGTTTTCCATAGTTGCTGTACTAGTTTGCATTCCCACCAAGAGTGTAAGAGGGTTCCCTTTTCTCCACACCCTCTCCAGCATTTATTGATTGTAGACTTTTGAATAGGAGCCATCCTGACTTGCGTGTAATGGTACCTCGTTGTGGTTTTGATTTGCATTTCTCTGATAATGAGTGATGTTGAGCATCTTTTCATGTGTTTCTTAGCCATCTGTATGTCTTCCTTGGAGAAATGTCTGTTTAGACTTTGGCCCAGTTTTTGATTGGGTCATTTATTTTTCTGGAGTTGAGCTGGAGGAGTTGCTTGTATATTTTTGAGATTAATCCTTTGTCTGTTGCTTCGTTTGCTATTATTTTCTCCCAATCTGAGGGCTGTCTTTTCACCTTGGTTAGAGTTTCCTTTGCTGTGCAAAAGCTTTTAAGTTTCATTAGGTCCCATTTGTTTATTTTTGCTTTTGTTTCTAATATTCTGGGATGTGGGTCACAGAGGATCCTGCTGTGTTTTATGTCAGAGAGTGTTTAGCCTATATTCTCCTCTAGGAGTTTTATAGTTTCTGGTCTTATATTTAGATCTTTAATCCATTTTGAGTTTATTTTTGTGTATGGTGTTAGAGAGTGTTGTAGTTTCATTCTTTTACAAGTGGTAACCAGTTTTCCCAACACCACTTGTTAAAGAGGCTGTCTCCACTGTATATCCTTGCCTACTTTGTCGAAGATAAGGTGACCATAGGTTATTGGATTTATCTCTGGGCTTTCTATTCTGTTCCATTGATCTATATTTCTGTCTTTGTGCCAGTACCATACTGTCTTGATGAATGTGGCTTTGTAGTATAGTCTGAAGTCAGGCAGGTTGATTCCTCCAGTTCCATTCTTCTGTCTCAAGATTACTTTGGTAATTCGAGGTTTTTTGTATTTCCATACAAATTTTGAAGTTATTTGTTCTAGTTCTGTGAAAAATAACGTTGGTAGCTTGAAAGGGATTGCATTGAATCTATAGATTGCTTTGGGTAGTATAGCCATTTTGACAATATTGATTCTTCCAATCCATGAACATGGTATATTTCTCCATCTGTTTGTGTCCTCTTTGGTTTCTTTCATCAGTGATTTATAGTTTTCTAT
>CM035298.1:8576399-8587054 GCA_020226075.1 Hydropotes inermis | reverse complement strand
TCTAGTTCTGTGAAAAATACCGTTGGTAGCTTGAAAGGGATTGCATTGAATCTATAGATTGCTTTGGGTAGTATAGCCATTTTGACAATATTGATTCTTCCAATCCATGAACATGGTATATTTCTCCATCTGTTTGTGTCCTCTTTGGTTTCTTTCATCAGTGATTTATAGTTTTCTATGTATAAGTCTTTTGTTTCTTTAGGTAGATATATTTCTAAGTATTTTATTATTTTTGTTGCAATGGTGAATGGTATTGTTTCCTTAATTTCTCTTTCTGTTTTCTCATTATTAGTGTACAGGAATGCAAGAGATTTCTGTGTGTTAATTTTATATCCTGCAACTTAACTATATTTGTTGATTAGCCCTAGTAATTTTCTGGTAGAGTCTTTAGGGTTTTCTATGTAGAGGATCATGTCATCTGCAAACAGTGAGAGTTTCACTTCTTCTTTTCCTATATGGATTCCTTTTACTTCTTTTTTCTTCCCTGATTGCTGTGGCCAACACTTCCAAAACTATCTTGAATAGAAGTGGTGAGAGTGGGCACCCTTGTCTTGTTCCTGATTTTAGGGGAAATGCTTTCAATTTTTCACCATTGAGGGTAATGCTTGCTGTGGGTTTGTCATATATAGCTTTTATTATGTTGAGGTACGTTCCTTCTATTCCTGCTTTCTGGAGAGTTTTAATCATAAATGGATGTCAAATTTTGTCAAAGCCTTTTTCTGCATCTATTGAGATAATCATATGTTTTTTGTCTTTCAATTTGTTAATGTGGTGTATCACATTGATTGATTTGCGGACATTAAAGAATCCTTGCATTCCTGGGATAAAGCCCACTTGGTCACGGGGTATGATTTTTTTAATATGTTGTTGGATTCTGTTTGCTAGAATTTTGTTAAGGATTTTTGCACCTATGTTCATCAGTGATATTGGCATGTAGTTTTCTTTTTTTGTGGCATCTTTGTCTGGTTTTGGAATTAGGGTGATGGTGGCCTCATAGAATGAGTTTGCAAGTTTGCCTTCTTCTGCAATTTTCTGGAAGAGTTGGAGTAAGATAGGTGTTAGCTCTTCTCTAAATTTTTGGTAGAATTCAGCTGTGAAGCCATCTGGTCCTGGGCTTTTGTTTGCTGGAAGATTTCTGATTACAGTTTGGATTTCCTTGCTTGTGATGGGTTTGTTAAGATCTTCTATATCTTCCTGGTTCAGTTTTGGAAAGTTATACTTCTCTAAGAACTTGTCCATTTCTTCCAAGTTGTCCGTTTTATTGGCATAGAGCTGCTGGTAGTAGTCTCTTACGATACTTTGTATTTCAGTGTTGTCTGTTGTGATCTCTCCATTTTTGTTTCTAATTTTGTTAATTTGGTTCTTCTCTCTTTGTTTCTTAATGAGTCTTGCTAATGGTTTGTCAATTTTGTTTATTTTTTCAAAAAACCAGCTTTTAGCTTCGTTGATTTTTGCTATGGGCTCTTTAGTTTCTTTTACATTTATTTCTGCCCTAATTTTTAAGATTTCTTTCCTTCTACTAACCCTGGGGTTCTTCATTTCTTCCTTCTCTAGTTGCTTTAGGTGTAGGGTTAGGTTATTTATTTGACTTTTTTCTTGTTTCTTGAGGTAGGCCTGTAATGCTATGAATCTTCCCCTTAGCACTGCTTTTCCAGTGTCCCATAGGTTTTGGGTTGTTGTGTTTTCATTTTCATTCATTTCTATGCATATTTTGATTTCTTTTTTAATTTCTTCTATGATTTGTTGGTTATTCAGAAGCGTGTTGTTTAGCCTCCATATGTTTGAAATTTTAATAATTTTTTTTCCTGTAATTGAGATCTAATCTTACTGCACTGTGGTCAGAAAAGATGACTGGAATTATTACAATTTTTTTGAATTTACCAAGACTAAATTTATGGCCCAGGATGTGATCTATTCTGGAGAAGTTCTGTGTGCACTTGAGAAAAACGTGAAGTTCATTGTTTTGGGGTGAAACGTCCTATAAATTTCAGTAAGGTCTAGCTGGTCCATTGTGTCCTTTAACGTTTGTGTTTCCTTGTTAATTTTGTTTAGTTGATCTATCCATAGTTGTGAGTGGGGTATTAAAGTCTCCCACTATTATTGTGTTACTATTAAATTCCTCTTTCATCCTCGTTAGTATTTGCCTTACATATTGCGGTGCTCCTATGTTGGGTGCATATATATTTATAATTGTTATATCTTCTTCCTGAATTGATCCTTTGATCATTATGTAGTGTCCTTCTTTGTCTCTTTTCACAGCCTTTATTTGAAAGTCTATTTAATCTGATATGAATATTGCAACTCCTGCTTTCTTTTGGTCTCCGTTTGCATGAAATATTTTTTCCAGCCCTTCACTTTTAGTCTGTATTTGTCCCTTGTTTTGAAGTGGGTCTCTTGTAGACAGCATATATAGGGGTCTTGTTTTTGTATCCATTCAGCCCGTCTTTGTCTTTTGGTTGGGGCATTCAACCCATTTACATTTAAGGTAGTTATTGATAGGTATGGTCCCGTTGCCATTTAGTTTGCTGTTTGGGGGTTCATGTTTAAACAACCTTTCTGTGTTTCCTGTCTAGAGAAGATCCTTTAGCATTTGTTGAAGAGCTGGTTTGGTGGTGCTGAATTCTCTCAGCTTTTGCTTGTCTGTAAAGCTTTTGAGTTCTCTTTCTTATCTGGATGATATCCTTGCTGGGTACAGTAATCTAGGTTGTAGGTTATTCTCTTTCATTACTCTACGTATCTCCTGCCATTCCCTTCTAGCCTGAAGGGTTTCTATTGATAGATCAGCTGTTATCCTTATGGGAATCTCTTTATGTGTTATTTGGTGTTTCTCTCTTGCTGCTTTTAATAGTTGTTCTTTGTGTTTGATCTTTGTTAATTTGATTAATATGTGTCTTGGGGTATTTTGCCTTGGGTTTATCCTGTTTGGAACTCTCTGGGTTTCTTGGACTTGGTTGGCTATTTCCTTCCCCATTTTAGGGAAGTTTTCAGCTATTATCTCCTCGAGTAACTTCTCATGGCCTTTCTTTTTGTCTTCTTCTTCTGGGACTCCTATGATTTGAATGCTGGGGTGTTTCACATTGTCCCAGAGGTCCCTGAGGTTGTCCTCATTTCTTTTGATTCTTTTTTCTTTTTTCCTCTCTGTTTCATTTATTTCTACCATTTTATCTTCTACCTCACTTATCCTATCTTCTGACTCTGTGATGCTACTCATGGTTCCCTCCAGAGTGATTTTGATCTCATTTATTGCATTATTCATTTTTAATTGACTCTTTTTTATTTCTTCTAGGTCCTTGTTAAACATCTTCTCAATCTTTGTCTCCAGGCTATTTATTTGTAAATCCATTTTGTTTTCAAGATTTTGGATGATTTTTATTATCATTATTCTAAATTCTTTTTCAGATAGATTCCCTATCTCCTCCTCTTTTGTTTGATTTGGTGGGCATTTTTCATGTTCCTTTACTTGTTGGGTATTTCTCTGCCTTTTCATCTTGTTTAGATTGCTGTGTCTGGAGTGGGCTTTCTGTATTCTGCTGGTCTGTGGTTCCTTTTTATAGTGAAGATTTTACCCAGTGGGTGCGGTTGGATGATTGGCTTGTCAAGGTTTCCTGGTTAGGGAAGCTTATGACAGTGTTCTGGTGCATAGAAATGGATGTCTTCTCTCTGGAGTGCAATAGAGTGCCCAGTAATGAGTTTTGCAATGGGTCTATGTGTTAGGTGTGACTTTGGGCAGCCTGTATGTTGACACTTAGGTCTATGTTCCTGCGTTACTATTGAATTTGTGTGGTATGTCTTGTTCTGTAGCTTCTTGGCTCTTGGGTGGTGGTTGGTTTTGGTGTAGGTATGGAGGCTTTTGGATGGTCTCTTATTCCTTATTGTTCTGTGTAGTCAGGAGTTTTCTGGTTTTCTCAGGTTTTAGGCTTAATTCTCCTGCCTCTGGATTTCAGTTTTATTCTTCCAATAGTCTCAAGACTTCTCCAACTATACAGCACTGATAATAAAACTTCTAGGTTAATGGTGAAAAGATTTTCCACTGTGAGGGACAACCAAAGAGGTTCACAGAGTTACATGAAGAATAGGAGAGGGAGGAAGGAGATAGAGGTGAGCAGGAGGAGAGAAAGGGGGACTCAAGAGGAGAGAGACACATCTACACAGTTATCTGTTCTCAAAGTGTTCTCCGTAGCCCAGACACCCACAAAGATTCACAGAATTGGATTGGGAAGAGAAGGGGAAAGTAGGAAATAGAGGTGTTCTGAGGTAGAAAACAGAGAGTCAAAAGTGGAAAAGAGTATTCAACAGACTCCTGAATAGAAATGGGAATTGGATATCAGATTCTTAAATGTCCAAAATTTATATCACATACTGAAAAACAAAGATTAAAAAATTTAGCATAGAGGTTAGACTCTTTGAAATGAAATATTTAAAAACAAAAACCCAAAATTTAGAAATATATATGAAGTTCAGTTTAAAAATAGGGCTTCTTTCTTTTTTTTTTTTTTTTGGCAAGGTTATAGTGAGATGAAAATGAAAATTAAGGGATAATAGTGGAGTATTAGAGGACTTTAAAAGGAAATAGGAGAGAATAACAAGAAAAAGAAAAAAAAGAAAGAAGAAAAAGAAAAAAAAAAGAAAAACAAATTTTTCCCCTAATTGCAAAAAATCATAAAAATATATGAAAATGAAAGTTGAGGAGTAATGGGGGAGTAGTAGGGAATTTTAAAAGAAAATAAGAGAGAAAAAAATTTAAAAAAAAGAAAAGGAAAGAAAAAAATTTCTTTTTTTAAATTTAAGAAAAAAATATACATATATATCTAGGAAAATCTCTGGAGCTGTTGCAGCCAGTGTAGGTTCAGTTCAATTTTAGATAGCTCCTTTTTCCAGCTTACACTTCTTGATATCTATAGGCCCCTTCCGGTGTCGTCGGTGTTACCTTCAGGGATTTTATTCTGTTGCACCGGTCCTTTCTGCAGTGGTTCCCTTTGTTTATTTGGCTTCTGTTTGCCGTCTCTTCGGTGTCTAATTTCCGCCCTGACACAGGCAGGCGGAGGTGGTCTCTTATTTAGGTTCGCTAGTTCAGTTCAGTCCTGCTGCGGGGAGGGCGGGGCGCTACAGGCAGATATCTCTCTGTGTGGGGAGCACTCCCCGTGTTCCGGCCACACTGGGTTTGACCCCTACAGGGGTGTCTGTGCTCTCCCCGTCTACCCTGCTCAGGCTCCCGGCTGCTCTATATGGAGCGGGCCCTGCGTTGTGCGGTTTCAGTTTTCCGGTCCTCCACAAAAGCGCGGATTCAGTTGGGCCTGCATTTTGTGTCTTCCCCGCCTCAGCGGTTCAGGCAGCCAGGGGCTTGGGTGCCCTCTCCCCGGGCGCGGCGCGCCTTTTCCCTCCGCGGCGAGCGGCCCAGGCAGCCAGAGGCTTTGGCCCACTTCCCCCGCATGCGGTGCGCCTTTTTTTACTACGTTAAACTTTTGATGTTGCTCATATGATTGTTTCAATAGACTGTGATATCTGCTTCTGCCTTTTAAATCAAGCAAGAAAAAATAGTAAAATTATGCTAGACTTTTACTAGGTTTTGCCTTCCAATTGTCCCTCTTCTCATGCAATCCTATTAGGAAGATAATTCTGTCTGTTGTTAAAACAATATATTGAGTCAGACATGAATGAGAACTGAAAATAAGATATTATGTATTTTTAACAAGTACCTGTCCTTCAACATCAAAATTTTTTCCACAGCCACTTCAATAATGACGTTTCTAGTTAATTTTAGGGAGCATCCAGTGTCACTTGTGGTATGCAGAGAGCTTGGAAATAATCACTTATCTTTACAATAAGAGAATGTCCGACAAACTGAGAATCAATGGGTTTTCAAAGAACTTAAATTACAGGGAAAACTTCTGCCCTGAATTCTGGAGAGCTGGATGAATCTAGATATTCACAACTAAGGTCTGCTTCCTTGGAACAAAAGCCACGGAAGCCATAAACTCAGTAATTTTGAACAATGTGCGGTGCTGAGTGTTGACTAACAGAGTAAAAAGCTCGCAGTGTTGTGGAGAGATGTTTCTATGGACTTTACCTCCAGGAAACTCATAATGGAAATTTAAGAAGGGTTTTTTCTTTACACTCTTGTCTTAACTAAAGCTTAGGCTTTAAGAAGGGGTTTGACAGTGCAATTCTGGAACTTTATCTGATCTTCGGCAAAGGAATTGCTTCTCACTGCTTGTCCCTTTAGACTTCTTCACATAAGTGGAAAAGAAAAACTATGGAATGACTAGTAGAATCAGGAATGAAATATTTTCTGAAAATTAAACACATAATCAAAGGGTGTGTGTGTATACAGGAATTCTAAATGAGTAAGGAAAGCTGCAGCCAGGGATGGGAGTAGGGGACAAGGAGAAAAACATTATATCACCAGTTCAGTTCAGTCGCTCAGTTATGTCCAACTCTTTGCAACCCCGTGGACTGCAACACACAAGGCCTCCCTGTCCATCACCAACTCCTGGAGTTTACTCAAACTCATGCCCATTGGGTTGGTGATGCTACCCAACCTCATTCTCTGTTGTCCCCTTCTCCTCCTGCCTTCAATCTTTCCCAGCATCAGGGTCTTCTCAAATGAGTCAGTTCTTCACATCAGGTGGCCAAAGTATTGGAGTTTCAGCATCAGTTATTCCAATGAATATTCAGGACTGATTTACTTTAGGATGGACTGGTTGCATCTCCTTGCTGTCCAAGGGACTCTTAAGAGTCTTCTCCAACACCACAGCTCAAAAGCATCAATTCTTCAGCTCTCAGGAGGTACAAAAACACTTGTGAAACTACAGTCCAAAGACACAGGCATACAAGAAGAGTAAGACTTAGAAGATTATGTAACACTCCCCCACAACAGTCTGCCATTCCATTAACAAATTTCAGTATAATAATAGTATTACACTTGATAGAGCTTCCATACTTCCATACACAGACTATTTTTGTTGAGCAGTACATAGGGAAACTCCCAAGCCAAATGAAAAATCTTTAAAAAAAATGACACTAGAGAAATTTGAAAACTTTACTACCTTATGACAGCATATATAACTAGATTATAAAATAATTAAGTACTGGATACAACATGATCAGCTTTCAACACACTATTATAAGATATCAAGATATCACCAAAGGCAAGAAACAATACAGTCTGAAGAAATGAAGAAAGCATCAGAATTGGACCCAGCTGTGACACAGATGGAATTATCAGACAGACATTATAAAAATAATTATGAAAAATATGTAAAGGGCTCTAACAGATGGATAATGTAAGCAGAAAGATAAAAGCTATAAGGAAAAAACAAATCAAAGAAAATGATAGAAATAAAAAATGGTGTAACAGAGAAAGTTTTTGATGGGTTCATCAGTAAACTGAACACAGACTGGGAATGAATATATGGACTCAACTGTAGGTCAATGAAAACTTTGCAAAATACAATTCAGAGAAAAACACCAGAAGAGATCATCTAAGAACTATAGGATATTTTTTAAAAATGTAGTCTATATACACTCACAAAGAGTTGGACATGACTGAGCTAATAAGCAAAGCAAACACACACTTAGTTCTGTTGTGCCTATCTCCTCAAAATCAACAAGCCCAGTCTAACCTTGAGAAGAACATTAGATAAATCACAATTAACAGACATAAAATACCTGATAAAGTAACCTCTAGACTTTCAAGATATTCAAAGCAGTGAAACCTGGGAAGCTGTTGCAATGTAAACCTACCTATGCAGACATGATGACAAAGGAGAGTTGACATCAAAGTGAAACGCCATATTCTAAAGGAGATCCTAAAACAGAAAAAAAGACCTCAGTTAAAAATAGAGGCAATCTAAAGAAAGCTCAGAACTTATTTAACAATAATGTATCAATACTGATTAATAAGTTGTTACAAATATACCACACTAATGTGAGATATTAACATTACAGGAAATGGTATAGGTCCTCTAGGGGTTGTTGCATTGTCTTTCCAAATTTTCTTAAATTATGTTATCATAAAATAAAAAGTTTGCTTAAAAAAAAAGTCAAAGCAAAATTTAAAAAAAAGCAATTCCAGTGGTTTTATAAGCATTGGGTTGGCCACATTTATACTACCTCTTTTAAATTCCTGACTCCAGGAATAAATAAGTTTAGAATAAATAGTTTGTAAGGGGAAAAAAAAAAGAACTTTTTACCTGAAAATCTTTAATAGAGAATCTTCCCTCTTGTAAGCATAATTCTATATCTCT
The DNA here is from genome assembly GCA_020226075.1 of Hydropotes inermis. NCBI lineage: Eukaryota > Metazoa > Chordata > Mammalia > Artiodactyla > Cervidae > Hydropotes > Hydropotes inermis. The sequence continues at coordinate 8,578,808 of CM035298.1, read as the reverse complement.
ATTTTCTATCTAATGATATAGATAACAGAATTCAAAAAGAAGCATTTGGGGATTTCATTTATAATCTAAAATGTAAAATACTTATAGCAGGCAGTGATATTATCTTATTAGTACTATAGAATTAATTAATGCACTAATAATCATTGCTTTTAAATTTCTTAGAAAAAGTTGATAACAGTTGTTCTATGCTGAACTTTTGAAAGTGTATAAGCTTATTCCTTGGAAGAAAAGCTATGACTAACCTAGACAACATACTAAAAAGAAGAGACATTACTTTACCAACAAAGGTCCACCTAATTAAAGCTATGAAGCTATGATTTTTCCAGTAGTCATGTATGGAAGTGAGAATTGGACTGTAAAGAAACCTGAGTGCCAAAGAATTGATCCTTTTGAGCTGTGGTGTTGGAGAAGACTGTTGAGAGTCCCTTGGACTGCAAGGATATCAAACCAGTCAATCCTAAAGGAAATCAGTACTGAATATTCATTGGAAGGACTGATGCTGAAGCTGAAGTGCCAGTACTTTGGCTACCTAATGTGAAGAACTGACTGAAATGAGCCTGATCTGGGAAAGACTGAAGGCGGGAGGAGAAGGGGATGGCAGAGGATGAGGTGACGGGATGGCATCACCGATGCAATGGACATGAGTTTGAGTAGTCTCCGGGAGATGCTGCTGTCCCACACGAGAGAATCCTGCCGCACTGCAGTCCGTGGGGTTGCCAAGAGTCAGACACGATTGACCAACTGAACTGAATTGAAGCTTATTCAGCATCTCCTGTAGGAAATTAAACGTGCTTTAATGTATCTAAAATAGCTTTAATGTGGAGAGTACTAAACAATTATTTAAACACTAAATCAGATTTTGAAGTGATGAGATAAAGAACCTCGCTTATGTGCATATGGAAGGATCTTTTCATGAACAAGATAGAAGGTTAATTCGGTCCCTTGATTAGAGTACCACTCGTAAGGTCTAGGTCTTAGATTTCATCTATATGAAGGCCAGTTGACTTTGCTGTTCAGTTTATGTATGTATGTATGTTCAGTGGCTACATCTCTGATACTGATTCGCAGGGCATTTTAAAGATTGGATTCTCATGGTCAGCATTATGGTAATCCTCACAAATTTTATGGGGGCCTACTATTGTTTATAGATGAAGAGACTGTGTAATATAGTGGTCTACCAGAGGATACTCTGCACTCTGATTAGTGAGTAGAATCATTCTCAACTGAAGTTCGTTTCTTCATCCCTTTGTAAGCTGCCTCTCCAAATTTTAGAACTGGCCTAGTGCTTATGTTTCTTATGCAATATATTGGGAATAAAACTGTTATGGATTGGATTGTGTCTCCTTACTACCCTAACCATCCCTGACATGGCCAAGTATTAACCTCAACTACCTCAAAATGTGATATTATGGGAATGGTGTCTTTACAGAAGTAATCCGTTTAAAATGAGGCCATTAGATTGGTCCCTAAACCAGCATGACCGCTGAACTTTAAACAGAGAAAATGTGCACACAAAAATAGACATACACAGTAAGGAGATGATGTGAAGAAAAAGGAAAACATCAGGTGAAGGCAGAGTCAGAGACTGGACTGAGGGCCACCACCAGAAATTACAAAGAGGCAACGAAAGAGTCTCCCTTCCAGGCTTAAAAAGTAGCCTGGCCTTACCAAAATCTTGATTTAAAAATTCTATCTTATGGAACTGTGAGGAAATATATTTCATTTTGTTATGGCAATCCTAGGAAATTTTTTTAAAGTGTTACATTTTCAGGTACACTAAATATTTTTAGACTCTATACACATCATTTCACTCATCTTTTTAATTTGTTTGCTATAATTTGACAGAGTCCATATTAAGAATTTTATCATTTTTTTCACATTACCCAAGCTCTATTCATACTTTCTATGTTATGTGTCTTCCTCAAACTGATGGCTTTTCCAGCCAATTCTCAAGTAGCATACATTCTTTTCCTACTGTTGCAGATGTTTCTCAGCTATAAGTGAAATGTTGATTATATCTTCATAGAAACTGAGCTCTCAATTTCCCCACTTAGCTTTCTTAAGACTTTACTATGCCATTATTGTACATCTATCTTGTTTTCCAGTTTCTTACATAGTTCTAGATCCTACCTTCGCAAAGCTTCATTTAAAGAATTAAATAATATTACTGAAGAACACAGTAATATTGGGAAGACTGGTATCTTGTTTCATCACAATGTGGGCGTGTATGCACACACCAAAGTATTTGTATATATTTGTGCTTCCATACAAGCATGGAATATTAGAAGAATATTATTCTTCTAATAATTTTTTTTTGGTATGTATGCACACACCAAAGTATTTGTATATATTTGTGCTTCCATACAAGCATGGAATATTAGAAGAATATTATTCTTCTAATAATTTTTT
>CM035298.1:8455479-8576389 GCA_020226075.1 Hydropotes inermis | reverse complement strand
CTTTAATTGTTAATAATATTAGTTCAAATTCTCCAAGTATACACATCAAGGGGAAATAGCAGAGAAGTTTGTGGTATATCAGAAGTCCTCCTGAGGCTACATATTTACTGCAGTAAATCTACATATGAATATTTCAAAGTTAATTCTAATAAGTTTCTTACTTTCATATATTAAAGATAAGTCAGTTGACAAAGATTTAATGTATTTTAAGAAATGAACTGCTTTCTTATCAAGAAGGATTTTTCTCCAAAATTTAATGAAATATAGCATAGCAGCTTACTTCAATATTTGTTATAATAAGCATCCTAACAAGTGAATTATCAGGCTTGTAATTTGTATAATCAGGTTGATTAGTTATTTCACTGATATACATACTCCTGAATTTAAATCTTTTGTTGTACATTTTACTTTGAGAAGTTATGTCACAGTGATTTCTAACAGTTTTATCACTTGTACTTTAAGTTCGAATAAATTTCTTAAGATCTTAACTGACAGTGGTTAATGGAGTTGCTAAAGGTAAGATACTTCTAAAGCTTTTTCAGTTAAGGCCATTTAAAAATAAACTATATCATCATAGCAAGAATATTCTGCTATATCAAAGATAGTTCATGTAATTTTCATTTTTAACAACACAAAAAATACTACATGTGAATCTCTTATCCACTAATAATCGTAATTTGGTACTTGTGCTATACACCACTCTAATTACAACCATATCTTTTACGCTAAAGACAGCCTCAAACTATGGGTAAGAGGAGGAATTTTTTTTTCTTTCGTGAGAGGGTTTAATTATGTAGTCTCATAATTGTCTTTGTTGCTTAGTATTTGCCTTCCTTTCAAAACAGAATACTCCAATTTATCACATAATCATTCTACCTGCTATTTTATCTCTAATTTCACATATTCATCCAAAAGCTTTATAAATAACTATTTTTGTGATGCATCTACATTTTTCTTTCTTTAAAATTGCATGATTTACTTCTAAATGCTTTCTTTTCTAACCTCCACCATTAGTAAGAAGTATACAACTTACAAAACACATGAAAATGTAAAACACATGAAAGTTTTTACAAGATAAAGTTGTGGAAATTCATAGATCAGAATATGAAAAATGAAATCTCTACCCTTTATCTGACAGTTACTGCTTTGAATTGTACCACTTCCTGACCATGCAGGTCAGGAAGCAACAGTTATAACTGGACATGGAACAACAGACTGGTTCCAAATAGGAAAAGGAGTATATCAAGGCTGTCTATTGTCACCCTGCTTATTTAACTTATATACAGAGTACATAATGAGAATGCTGGGCTGGAGGAAGCATGAGCTGGAATCAGGATTGCCGGGAGAAATAGCAATACCCTCAGACATGCAGATGACACCACCCTTATGGCAGAAAGTGAAGAAGAACTAAAGAAGCCTCTTGATGAAAGTGAAAGAGGAGAGTGAAAAAGTGGGCTTAAAGCTCAACATTCAGAAAACTAAGATCATGGGATCAGGTCCCATCACTTCATGGCAAATAGATGGGGAAACAGGGGACACAGTGGAAACTGTAGCTGACTTTATTTTTCTGGGCTCCAAAATCACAGCAGATGGGACTACAGCCATGATATTAAAAGATGCTTACTCCTTAGCAGGAATGTTATGACCAACCTAGACCACATCTTTAAAAGCAGAGACATTACTTTGCCAACAAGGTCCATCTAGTCAAAGCTATGGTTTTTCCAGTAGTCATGTATGGATGTGAGAGTTGGACTATAAGGAAAGCTGAGTGTAGAAGAATTGATACTTATGAATTGTGGTGTTGGAGAAGACTCTTTTTTTTCCCCCATTTATTTTTATTAGTTGGAGGCTAATTACTTTACAATATTGTAGTGGTTTTTGCCATACATTGACATGAATCAGCCATGGATTTACATGTATTCCCCATCCTGATCCCCCCTCCCACCTCCCTCTCCACCCCATCCCTCTGGGTCTTCCCAGTGCACCAGCCCCGAGCACTTGTCTCATGCATCCAGCATGGGCTGGTGATCTGTTTCACCCTTAATAATATACGTGTTTCGACACTGTTCTCTCGAAACATCCCAGCCTTGCCTTCTCCCACGCAGCACTGTTTATCATAGCCAGGACATGGAAGCAACCTAGATGTCCATCAGCAGACGAAGGGATAAGGAAGCTGTGGTACATATACACCATGGAATATTAGTCATTAAAAAGACTAATATCAGTCATTAAAAAGAATTCATTTGAATCAGTTCTAATGAGATGGATGAAACTAGAGCCCATTATACAGAGTGAAGTAAGCCAGAAAGATAAAGACCAATACAGTATACTAACCCATATATATGGAATTTAGAAAAACTGCAACAATAACGCTATATGGAGAAGACTCTTGAGAGACCCTTGGACTGCAAGGAGATCAACAAGTCCATCCTAAAGGAGATCAGTCTTGTGTGTTCATTGGAAGGACTTATGTTGAAGCTGAAATCCAATGGTCACCTGATGTGAAGAGCTGTCTCATTGGAAAAGACCCTGATGCTGGGAAAGACTGAGGGCAGGAGGAGAAGGGTACGACAGAGGATGAGATGGTTTGATGGCATCACCAACTCGATGGACATGGGTTTGGGTGGACTCCAGGTGTTGGTGATGAACAGGGAGGCCTGGCGTGCTTAGGTTCATGGGGTCACAAGCAGTCGGACATAACTGAGTGACTGTACTGAACTGATGATGGAGAAACAGATTTTCTTAAGAATTTTTAAGTTATAATTTCTGTATTTTAAATGCATGAAAACTGTTAACATCTATATTGTTTTTAATAAATATTACCTTATTATCATTAATTTACAAGTGTGTGTTACTAAATGTTTAAAGATATAATTTTTGGAAAGAAGTAGCAGATTTATACCTTATATGCTATGAAGCTTTAGGTAAGTTATGTAAAGTCTGTGAATCACAATTTTCTCACCAGTCAAAAGGAGATTATAATTTAGGCAGAAAATACCCATTAAGTACTTGCTATCTTTATGAGCTCTTCTAGATGCTGAGGATAGTTTTTACTAAAATCAGCAAATCTCTGCAGTCCTGGAGCTTACATTCCAGAAGACAGTAAAATGGTTGAAAGCAAAAAAAACAAAAATACATAAACTTCTAGGAATTATATATGCAATAGAAAAGAATAAAGAGTGTATGCAGTTAGAAATTTAGATGGCAAGATACTACTTAAATTGAGGATGGTTGATAAGACCTTTTTTTTTTTTCTTTTGCTCTGGTGACAGTTGAGACCAAAATTAAGAGAGAGAGGGAAACAAGAAACTATCTGAAGGTGAAAAGTGAAAGTGACTCAGTCATGCCTGACTCCTTGTGACCCCATGGACTACACAGTCCATGAAATTCTCTAGGCCAGAATACTGGAGCGTGTACCTTTTCCCTTCTCCGGGGGATCTTCCAGACCCAGGAATCTAACTGGGAGAAGGAAGCAGTAAATGCAAAGTTCCTGAAGAGCAGGATGATTTTTGCAAATTTCAGCCAACAAATTATTGTTAGGAAAGACATTTTCTTCTACCTTTCTAGGTTCTTCTGATTGATTTAAGAATTAAATTGACATTAGACAGATTAACAGGGGAAAATCAGATAAAAGTTTAATACCAGGTATATATGGCAGATCCAGGAAAACTGAGGAACTCACCAAAATAGCAGAAACCCTCACCTTAAATACTATCTTCAAGTAAAGACAAAAGAGGATATTGGGAGTGGTGGTTTAGGACATCAAAGGGAGTAAAATAATTCACATGAAGATGGTAAAGCAAATATTTGGTGAGCAATAATTTGCTGGGCCACGCAAAGACAATTGGTTTCTAGGCCAGAAATTTCCCTACCCCATATTCTTTATAGATATCTCTGGTGATGGCTTTTTTCTAGAAAGAGGCTATTTATCTTTAAAAAAAAATCAGGCAATTGGGGAGAAGGTACTTTAGGGTGGTAAATTTTGCTTTCCTATATTATTATGGCTCCAGATGGGTGAACAAGTATGAGAATGGAAGTAATTTGGTCGTCCATCCTTGATGTATGATCACCCTGGCCTGTCTTCAGCAAGAATACTTATAAGTTGTTTTAACCAGAATTCTTCTTCTTAGTGTCTACTCTAAGTAACTTTCCATACACAGACCTCCTCACCCAACTTTTTGGCTATAAATCCTTGCTTGTCCTTATTTGTATATGAAGTTGAACCTGATCTCTCTTCTCTATTACAGTACTACTTCTGAACATTTGAATTAATATTTTCACTAATATTCATAACCTAAGTATAAATAAATTCTTTCCTATATTATTAAAAGTTTTTAAATATAATGTACATAATGGTATCTGATGTGTAGCTATGGAAAGCCAGTTTATTTTAAAAACTTTCTCCATTTAAAACAAATGAAATGTTTATTTAAAAAAAAAAGAGAAAGAAAACTTTATGGAAACATCAAAATGCTGATGAACTTATTAAAGAATTACCTGGTCCAAACCTTAGTGAAACAAAAGAGCTTAGAAAAATAAGGGAGAGTTATAACAGATGTTTTTGCCCTGAGTATATTTTATACTTCAGTCTAAACAGACTGCAAACTTGAAATCTGGCTAGAAAGAAGACACTCTTCCCACTCCACATTTACAATAACAAGTAAAGAAAATCAATGAGCCAATTAAAAATTATATAAAAAATAAAACTTGACTATGCTTAACACAAAACGAAAAACGCAGCACAAGATCATTTGTGTAGTGAAGAAGGAATAAAAGAAAGAAAGAAAGGGGGAATACTAAAATTACTTCTGTCTAGTCAAGGGTATGGTTTTTCCATATGTATGAATGTGAAAGTTGGACTGTGAAGAAAGCTGAGTGCCGAAAAATTGATGCTTTTGAACTGTGGTGTTGTAGAGGATTCTTGACAGTCCCTTGGGCTGCAAGGAGATCCAACCAGTCCATCCTAAAGGAGATCAATCCAGGGTGTTCATTGCAGGGACTGATGCTGAAGCTGAAATTCCAATACTTTGGCCACCTCATGTGAAGAGTTGACTCATTGGAAAAGACCCTGATGCTGGGAAAGATTGAAGGCAGGAGGGGAAGGGGATGACAGAGGATGAAATGGCTGGATGGCATCACCGACTTGATGGACATGAGTTTGAGTAAACTCCGGGAGTTGATGATTGACAGGGAGGCCTGGTGTGCTGCCATTCATGGGGTCACAAAGAGTTGGATACTACTAAGCAACTGAACTGAACTGAACTATGCATAGGTTTCATTGAAAAGTGAGTTTTTCTTTAACCTTTGAGGCCTTTCCCTTAGCCTATTACTACTTTTCCTCCCTGACTCCCCCCCCCACCCCCAGAACACTAGAACAACTAAGTTCACAGCTACTCTGAGAGAAAACAGTCCTCTGAGCAAACAGGATATGAAAATACTGTCCACTTCCGTTTGCTACAAATAAAACATGCCATCATGCACATTAAAACCCCTGAGAAAGGAAACTAATATTTTAAACTTATTTTACCCTTCAACTCTTTTTCTTAACACATTACTGACTGAGGGCTTCTAGCAGAAACTAACACCTGGGACTGGAGATATGTAAGTGAATATTGAAACATCTCTAGATTAGTTGATTTACTATACATATTCTGATAGCTTCTAAAAAATATGATCTCTGTGAGTTGCATGTACAGAAAACATGTACTAATATTTTTGATCCTTTGTGGTCTTAATCATACTTATAGAAATTTAATTAAAATATCAAATCAAAACAATGGATTTGAACTCCCAGAACACAGAGAGTGGTGACTAGGTGCTCAATCTATATTTGCTTATTGAACTTTATGAATCAGGTCACTTATGCAACTATGAAGTCATGCATAGTACTAGACCATTTTATGTTTGCTCTGTTAACTTTCCCGTCACCTTTGCTTTTCTCACAAAATCTGAATTTTCTCGCAGCATGGCTATTTGCACATGTGTCACCAGCACAGCTCACTGGAGACCTCGGGAAAAAAAAATAAGATGGAATCTAGACAATAAGGTCAAACCGCTTGTGCTCAGGCATGTGTCACTTGCTCACAGGGTGCCACGTGTAGAGGTCTGGCAGCAGTCCATCAGAGCAGAGTCCCTTCTGCAAAACAGCTGTGCGGACACCTCACGTTCCGCCTTGTGCTGAAGCTCCTCCAGGACCCTTGGAGTCAGGATGGTGGTGGTCCAAGCGCAGACCCTGCACCCACACTGCGATCTGGAACCACAGAATGAATCGTGAGCTGTGCCAGCTCGTGAGAACTCTGCCCTGCACCCCTGCCCCCTACCCCCAAACCCCAAACCCCAACCCCCAGTTCCCAACCCCCAGCCCCCAATCCCCAACCCCCGCCTGTTAGGAGAGTGTGGTCGCCAGTATCGAATTTGCATGCACCTGTTCATTTTCTTCTCCAAAAACCGAACTTGGTCTTGTTTTCTGCTTCAGAGCCCAGCTCACAGAACCCTGGAAAGGAGGACCCTTGTTGGGGCGGGACTTGAAAGGGTAGGTGACATAGGCTCTGTCACCGTACTTACTGGTGACAGGCCTTCAGCAGTCTCTGAGCCAGGCAATCTTAGGATAACACTGCACATGTTTTCCTTGTGAACAATCAATGTAGAAGGCTAAATTGTTTTAAAAAATTACTTTTGTTCAAACTCTTTTAATAGACAATAGTGATGAGAAAGCTGCTAAATAAAAGGAAGACATGTGTGTTCCTCGAAAAATTAAAAAAAAATAGTAATATGGATGATATTAGGGAAGTGCCCATACTAACTGTGATTTTTGAACATGTGTATTAATAAAACATGTGTGTTAATAAAATGTGCATTAAGAGAACAGAACTTCCCACATGGCACTAGCATAAAGAACTCCTTGGCCAATGTAGGAGATATAAGAGATGCAGTTCAGTTCCTGCCTTGGGAAGATGCCCTGGAGGAGGGCAAGACAACCCAATTCAGTATTCTTGCCTGGAGAATCCCATAGACAGAGGAGCCTGGTGAGCTATTGTCTTAGAGTCTCAGAGAGTCAGAGAAGACTGAAGTGACTTAGCATGCTTGCATTAAGGAAATGTGTATTATTAAACACGTCTATTAAGAGCTAAAAAGACCAAAAGAACAAAAAAAAGCAGAACAAAGAGTGGAAAGAAGGGAAAATGGTGACATTAGTAATTCTGCAAAGTACTTTTTAATATATTAATATTTGCTATTTTATAGAAAATTATACACACACACACACACACACACACACACACACTGTTTATGTATGACCATGATTCAGTGATGACGTTAAGACTTGGAAGGCTTGGATGATCTTCAAGGTTCCAGGCTGATATGTAGCACTTGTGAAGGTCTATGCATGGTACTTTTTGAGTCCAGTGCAGGTATTAATGTATATTAATGCATTTCTTTGCCTCTGGAAGCTCAGCTGGTAAAGAATCCTCCTGCAATGCAAGAGACCCTGGTTTGATTCCTGGTTTGGGAAATCCTCTGGAGAAAGTATAGGTTACCCACTCCAGTATTATTGTTTGGAGAATGCCATGGACAGAGGAGACTGACAGGATACAGCCCATTGGGTCTCAAAGAGTCCGACCTGACTGAGCAACCTTTACTTTCACTTGTTTGCTTATATATATGTGCCCATTCGGTAATTACATTGCATATTTATGGGAATGGGATCATATTTATGGGAATGTTGGTGCCAGAGCCACATGGACCCACTTGAGCCAAGAAAGGTTAACTCTCCAATTTGTATGTACTCATTTTTATGCTTTGTACTATAAATGGCATTATGATGCTTATAAGGAAGTTTAAATATATGATTTTTTTCAGTAATGACACCTTCAGGGAATTTTTCCAATTGAAACAAGTATTGGGTTTTGCCATTCTGCCTTGTGTTTTGCCATCATTATTATTATTGTTATTATTTTGATCATTATCATTACATTTTTTTAATTACAAAGCCACATGCCCACCAATAAATATAGTTTTTTTTTGTTATTGTTGATGATTTTGGCTTTATGGATAGAAATTGGGTATGTGAAAATACTGCAATCCTTTATCCAAGAAGTGTAAGTTTTAGTTTGATATGAACTCATTTTGTTCTTGAGTTAATCTCTTTCTCTACGGCTATGCTGATTTACATAATATACGCTGACATTATACTAAGTAGTGAAGTGTACTATCTACATTTCTCAAGTGAGTGAAGATACATTTTCGTGTACTCAGATTCAAGACATTTAGCTTTATTAAATTTATTCATGTCCCTCAAAACTACCTGTAGAATTTGAGTGTTTTTCTAATAAGCAGTGTTGTTTAAGACATATGTGAATGTTTCAGAGTTTGTGTTTTTTTTAAACTAATCAAAAGTTTGCTTTTATTGAATTTGATGTAATGGTCTAGCTTATTTTCCTCATTTGTCTTATATTGAGCAATGCTTTCCTTTGAGTATATGCAGTTTGCAAAGTGTGTGATCAATTTGTTTTTATCAGTAGCAAATAGTTGCAGGAGGTCTCTGTCCACCTCAATAGAATTTTCATTGCAGTTTGCTCTTCAGTTGAACATTAATAACAACTAAACAAAACACTCTGTCTTTCAGGGGACAATGAAAATTTGAATGTTGTATTAAAGAATGTGATTTCAGTCCTTATTGTCCCAGGTTGTTAACAAAACATGATTTGTACCTACAGCAAATATCCTTTCTCTTAAGAACTTACTTTAAAAGTAAAGTTTTAGATAGTTTCACTGTATCACCATTCTCTATTCTTTATCTTCTTTTTCCTTCAAAACTAGAACCTTGTCTTTGAACTGATACTTTGTGGGTTTTAATATATTGATATTCATCTGTTATTGCTGAATATGACCTGCATATCAGTGAACAAACTAAATAGCTCTTATTTAGGGCACTAAATAATAACAGTTTGAATTTTCAAAATGTCATATTGATTTTTTTTGTTCATGTTGTAGGTGTCAAACACTGTGCTTTAGAGTTAATTTTTAAGCGATATGAATCCTAGAATGAGAAATAGAATCTTCATTATCTCCTGAAGGCATTTTTCAGTTAGTCTACCAGAACCTGCACAGTCATTTAAAAATATCTAAGATATAAGCTTTTCAGTACTTTGTGCTAATCAATATATTATTTTATCCTTCACCAGTGTCAGAAGAAATTTCTTTTTGCAATGCTATTTATAGAACATTGATGAAGTTGTGTGAGATACAAAATAAACACACATTTCTGCAGAATGTTACCTCTCTCATCACAACCAAAGCTGCTCCACATACACACACTTATGCACACAAAATTTTGAGCAAAAAAATCTGGAACATATTATTAAATAAATTCAACATTCATCATTAAATACCTAAGGACATAACATGCATTGAAAATGTACTGAATCCAATATTTTCATATTGCCTGACCATTGTATATTTTCTACCCCAAGTCCTGATAACATAGTTTCATCCTAAAATGCTTTTCCAGGTATTAGGAAACTATTAAATGTTTTGAAATTCATGATAACAAGACAATATCTATATATATTATAGCATCTAAATATTGACTTCAGTGTTATAGATGATCAACATATATTGCTGAAAAAATGCATAAAAAGAATAATCACATGTCAGCTTTGCTTCAAGAAGACTGATCTTGCAATAATGTGTATAATGTAGTGGAATGGGGGATAGTAGAAGCACTGAAGTTGGACAGAAAGTTATTACAACATTTAAGATAGATGCTATGAGATCTCTATAACAAGTGCCTTGCTTACTCTTAATGCAATGTCTACTCCATTAATATGCATAAGCTTCACAACTCCATTAATAACAATGCAGATTCAATTTATTTTCTGAGATTTAGTCTCTGTACTCATAGATTAATAAACACATTTGGTATTTTGTTCTGTTACCTCAGGTATAGTTTGTTGGGGACATTGAGTCCATATATCACTTCAGTTATTTTAAACTTCTCCATTAATACCACCAATGAGCCATACCTAATGCTAGAGACAAAAACAAGATCACCAAAGAACATTTACTCAATCACTGTCAAAACCATTTTTACTGGAACTCTTTTTTGCTTCAATAGGCAGGTGAGGCAACCCTAAGTAAATACTAAGTGACAGGTTAATATGGAAAAATTGGAGGCAAAGTAGAGTGAAAAAATTGCCAAAGTACAAGATTAAGTCAGACTACTTTTTCTGTTACTTCATTTCCCTGCTCTAGAAATCTCTTATCAATCTGTTGATATCATATTCTTACTTTAAAATTCGGCTCAAATTCTGCCTGCTTTAAGGTTCATTTTCAAATATCTTCTATTGCAATGTACTTTTCCCTCAACTTTTGATGAACTTAAAGAAGTCTTCATGATCACCTGCTGTTAGTCAGTTACTATTCTACATGGTAGAGATATAGTAGTGAACAAAATAGCCCAAGAATCTGATATCAAGGCACTCAAGTTCTAACATGAAAGGCAGACAATAATAAGGAAATAAAGTTTGGCAAGTAGTACTAAGAGGTATGGAGAAAAAAAAAGCATAATAAATGGGTAAAGTTTGTTATCAAAGCCATGTCTGTTTATGTGATAATCATATGGGTTTATATCAGCAACAACATGATCAAATAAAATGTCTGACTCAACATTTTGATATTTGACTGTTAACAGCTGTAAGTCTCATACCCTTTTGCCCCCTCTGCTCCACACGTGGGCAAACCAATGAGAAAATGCAATTCTTTCCTTTGGCTCCAGTGGTGGTTTCAAATCATGCAAGTCCTTGCCAAAATGCAGAAATTCCATCCCTTAGCCACCATAAAGCCCCAAGTTCCTCTTCTTTCCCTGCTCTGTCAAGTCACTTTGGGGCCAGCTTGGGAGGACATATCTCATCTCCCCAGAAAACCTCATTCCTTTTGTGTGTGACATCAGCAGTGTTGACATCTAAACAAACTTACAGTGGGGTCTGTAGTGATTTGGTAGAATGGTTGCACCACTTGAAGATACGCATGAGGTGAAATATGAACAAAGTTCCAGAAGTATGACATGTCTTGATGTTTGGGTGATTTTAGTTCAGTCTTACAGAAGTAAACATTATGAAATGCAAACTGGTGCAAGATGAGATTAGAGAAGAAGGCATGTAGTACATGACAATGTTATAGCATTTATTTACTGGGAAACTTGGAGCAAGGTTGATGAAAGCATAAGATTTGGAGTCTGAGAAACCTAGAACACAACCCTAAATTAGTGACATTGGGAGAGCCAACTAAGCTTACAAGCCTTAGCTTGTTTTTAACAAGTTATGTTTCATCTAAGTTTGTATTCATGCTGTCTGGGTGAATTTCACCACAATACTGTCAGGGTCATTTTCCAAAATGCACGTATTTGATGCAAATATCTTGTTTATACAAGTCATATAACTATTCGATAGCTTTCAGGACATTCAAGCAATAACTAGTTCTTACCTGACTATTCCTCCTTATCTTTCCCCTGATACTTTAATCTATTGACTTGAATCATAATAAAACATTTGAACATCTTAGAATGTGCCATGTTCTCTCACAAAATCAGTGCCAATGCACCACATGATTCTTTGCTGAAATTCCCCTTTTAATTTGCTTTCACATTTAAACAGCCTTTATTTGTTCATGTAACTGCTACATTGACCTTTTTCCTCTTGGAATTCTTTCTAGACGACTCCACTCAGTCAGAGTGGCTCCTCCTTTATACTGATATATGATTTTGTATCATATTATTTTTCATACTATATTACAATGGATCATCTTTTGCATTAAATATCTAACTTCTTTTTAAAACTATGTTTTTTTTTTTTTTTTTTAAATCTGTCTTTGTTCCTGGAGCCTGACATAAAATAAGTGGTTAAAAAAGTTTTGATAAATGAATGAATGGATGAATAAACAATTCTAAAGTTACAAAATCAGATTTTGTTAGCAACAACATATGAAAAATGAAAGACACATAGAGAAATCTTTTCTTTTGAGTGTGTCTGGAGTAAAGCAGGCCAGCGATCAGCTTAGATAACATTTTCTTTTAATCATATCAGATGGAGTATTCAGAAAACTGGAGCTGTGGCTCAAAGAGGAGGTTGAGTACATGACACATGATTTTGACACTCAGAGGTCTATACATATTTGATATTTGAGGAATAGTTGAAAATATCTGGACGGGAGATAGAATGAGCCTCAGGAAATATAGATATTTATATAGAAATAAGAAGTATCTAGTAAATATGACTGAGAAGAAATAGCATTATTTTATTTGTGATTATTACTTTATTGCTTATTTCTTCACCAAACTATACAAGGGCTCTCCCATGTCTGGACTCGGTCGGGCACAGGGGTCACCATAACTATTTGTGGATAGAATAAAGTTCCAGAGAATTGGGAAGAGAACCAGGAGATAAATCATCTTGTAGGAACCAAGTTTTATCTGCTGAGAGTTTAATGGTAATTTAGTTGATAGGGATGCTTAAATGGTGTACCCACTATTTAAACCATTTTTAATATGAAACTTATAATAAGTAAAACATTTTCTTTATCATTTGGCCTCACCAAATGAATATAAGTAGTTTTTGCCTCTCTTTCCCAATAACTAAATATAATGGTATTTTAGCATTTTTGGTTCTCTATTTCCTCTGGTCTTTAATTTTACGAGGCTGTTTTTAGCCTTATTATTCATATGAATTTATTCTCCTCTATCCTTTTTTACTTTGTTTATTCTGTATCTTAGTCACTGTTGTTTCAGATGAAACATATTTATTGCATCTAAGCTGTATTTAGCCAACAATAAAAATGTCAACATTCATTTATTATTACAAACAATCTCAAAGAAACTCTTGAGGTAATACTTGTTACTATCTCAACAGGTATCTTAGCATTTATTAAAAAAATAACATTGTGTTATTTCAAAACAAGCATATTTGTACCTTTTATATGTATTTTAATATTCCATGAATTTGTTTATTGTTATGGACTGCATATTTGTCCATCTAAAATTCATATATTGAATTCATACTCTCCAATGTGATAGTATTAGGAAGTGGGACTTTCAGGAGGTAATTAGGATTAGATGAAGTCATGAGGTCTCTACCCTCCTGAATGAAATTTGCACCCTTATAAATTTTATGAGAAAATCTGTCTCTCTCTGCTGTCAGCCAAGTGAGGATGCAACTAGAAGACATCAATCTACAAGTCGGGAAGCAGTTCCTCACCAGACACTAGGTCTGCCAACACCTTGAACTTAGACTACGCATTGTCCAGAAGTATGAGAAATAAATGTTTACTGTTTAAGGCACCCAGTCTGTGGTAATATGTTAAAACAGCCTGAACTGACTAAGAAGTTGTCTAGTCAACATACGCCCTTTACAAGTCAGATGATTAGCAATTGATTTATTTTTTTTTATTTTTTTTATTTTTTTTTTTATTTGTAGTGAATTTTGTCATACATTGAAGTGAAATGGCCTTGGGAACTATTGATTTACCAGAATACATATGCGTTTATCTTTAAGCAATTTAGCACTGAATAACATGATAATTAAATTTCTTTAAATACACAATTACAGTATCTCAGTAAGTAACGGAATTTATTCAAGCATTCAGTGTTTTGATGAATTATTTTTTTAACTGGGAGTTGACAATCATTGTTATAATCTTATGTTATTTAAAATACAATCTTCTTAGCATTTAGGTATTCAGTTCTCTATATGGAAACTAATTACTATATAATTTTTTTCATTGGACATATTTTGTATTTTCCATTAGAATGAGGAGAATATTAAAGTAGAAACAACATTTACTTTATTTCATTATCACAAATTACAGTAAAGAGTTGCTTTAATTATTAAAAGTTATTAATATTATTTTTGAACATTTATTTTGTGCCAGAAATAAAGAACTCAGCATCCCCACAATAGTATCATAAGGGAAGAATTGTTTTCATTTTCCTAGAGAACAAACTGAAGCTTAAACAATGAAATATGTCTATTTCTCTAGCTCCTGTGGTAGAACTGGGATTTGTGCCAATTTCAGTCAATACAAGCCATCATTTCTGTTGTTGCTTTGTTTGCTTTGTTAATTTTAGATGAACATACCTGTCTTAGAGAAAGAGAAAGCAAGGGAATTCCAGAAAAACATCTACCTCTGTTTCATTGACTATGCTAAAGCCTTTGACTGCATGAATCATAACAAACTATGGAAAACTCTTAAAAAGATGAGAATACTAGGTCATCTTATCTGTCTTCTGAGAAACCTGTATGCTGGTCAAGAAGCAGCAGTTAGAACCTTGTATGGAACAACTAACTGGTTCGGGATTGAGAAAGGAGTACTACAAGGCAGTTTATTGTCACCCTGTTTATTTACCTTATACACAGAGCACATCATGACAAATGCTGTGTTGGATGAGTTACAAGCAAGAATCAAGATTGCTGATACAAATATCAACAACCTCAGATATATGGATGATGCCACTCTAATGGCAGAAAGCAAAGAAGAACTAAAGAACCTTTTGATGAAGATGAAGGAGGAGAGTAAAAGAGCCAACTTAAAACTAAATAAAGGAAAAAAGATTAAAAAAAAAAAAAAACTAAGATCATGGCATCTAGTCCCATCTACTGCTGCTACTGCTGCTAAGTCACTTCAGTCGTGTCTGACTCTGTGCGACCCCATAGACAGCAGCCCACCAGGCTCCCCGTCCCTGGGATTCTCCAGGCAAGAATACTGGAGTGGGTTGCCATTTCCTTCTCCAATGCATGAAAGTGAAAAGTGAAAGGGAAGTCACTCAGTCATGTCCAACTCTTAGCGACCCATGGACTGCAGCTTACCAGGCTCCTCCATCCATGGGATTTTCCAGGCAAGAGTACTGGAGTGGGGTGCCTTCGCCATCTAGTCCCATCACTTCATGGCAAATAAAAGAAGAAAAGGTAGAAGCAGTGACAAACTTCTTCTTCTTGGACTCTAAAATCACTGCAGATGCTGACTGCAGCCAGGAAATCAGAAGACAGCTGTTTCTTGGCAGGAAAGCTATGGTAAACCTAGACAGTGTGTTAAAAAGCAAAGACACTTTGCCAACAAAGGTCCATATAGTCAAGGCTATGATCTTTCCATCATTCATGTACGAATGTGAGAGTTGGACACAAAGAAGGCAGAGTGTGAAAGAATTGATGCCTTTGAACTGTGGTGCTAGAGAAGACTCTTGAGAATCCCTTAAACAGCAAGGAGATCAAACTTAGGAGGAGATCAAACAAACAACAAGGAGATAAAACCAGTCAATCTTAAGGGAAATCAGTCCTGAATGTTCATTGGAAGGATTGATGTTGAAGCTAAAGCAGCAGTACTTTGGCCACTTGATAAGAACAGCCAACTCATTGGAAAGTCCCTGATGCTGGGAAAGCTTGAAGAAGGAGAAGAGAGTGACAAAGGATGAAATTGTTGGATGGTGTCACTGATGTAATGGATGTGAACTTGGGCAAACTCCGGAAGACGGTAGGGGACAGGGAGGACTGGCATGCTTCAATCCACAGGTTCACGACTTGGTGACTGAATACTCCTGGCCCAGGCCTTTGCACTTTCTATTCTCTCTGTCTGGAACTCTCTGCTCCTGATTACCTTGTGGGTGTTACCTCCTTGGTATTCAGTTGACTGCTTGATATCATCTGCTCCTCTTCTACCACCTTCTCTGACCAGCCCACTCCAAAGATCATCCCTTAATCTCTCTCTATCTTAGACTGTCTTATAAGTTGAATTTGATTGAGGCAAGGATTTGAGGCAATCCACTCCAGTAATCTTGCCTGGAAAATCCCAGGGATGGTGGAGCTTGGGGGGCTGCTGTCTATGGGGTCGCACAGAGTCAGATATGAATGAAGCAACTTAGCAGCAGCAGCAGATTATTTAACAATTCTGATGCTGAAACTCTAATACTTTGGCCACCTGATGTGAAGAGCTGACTTGTTGGAAAAGACCCCAATGCTGGAAAAGATTGAAATCAAAAGGAGAAGAGGACAGCAGAGGATGGGATGGTCAGATAGCATCATTGATTCTATGGACATGAATTTGAGCAAACTGAGAGATAGTGAAGGACCAGGAAGACTGGTGTACTGCTGTCCATGGGGTTTCAAGCAGTCAGACATGACTTAGTGAGCAACAACAACAGATTATTTAAAAAGTGCATTTCAAAATTCCTTCAGACCTGGAAAATAGGGTCTTTTGCTCAGGCTGATGTCTCAGAGTTTCTTGTGCTTTGAAGTACTTTTCTAAATTTTCTTAGTTGTACTTTGGTGGCTAGGAGCAGCCTGGGCCAGCAGTGCCATCTAGGCAGAGTGCCACAGACCTGGGCCACTTGATAATCAAAATTGTTATCCTAGGCATTTTAAGTTTTGTTGCAGGACTGAGTGATGATGTATACTGAACTCCCACTGCAGATCTCATGGGACATGCTCCCTATTTTTCCTTTGGGGGACTTTTCTAACTTTCCATTTTAAGTGTGGGGTTGACTAGGTGTCCTGGGTGCTGTGTGATTCAACCACAGAATTTTCTCAGAGCCCTCTTTCCAGGAAGACAGCCTGGTGAAAAGACTGAACCTGCTGGTCAGCACGATATTTCTTTCCCCATTGCAGTATGTTATCGGATGCTCAGAATAGTGTGGGCACACTGACTCTTGATGGTTCTCACTTACATAGGACACAGGTTGAGTTCAGGTCTCTGAGTTATCCATGACCAATGTCAATTCTTGAGCTTCAGATGGTATGAGTCCACATGTCAGCTCTAACCTGTGGGTGCTCTGAACGTGATGCCATTCTTACCTATAGTGTTTGAAGTCAGCAAGGGTGATGACAAGTATTGCTTATCCCATGAGCCCCTTGCCATCAGCACCCAGAGCAGTCACACTGCCTGCTTTGCCAGTTCTTACGGTTGTCAGACAGTCCTACAGTATGGACTGCACCTACCTCTTTTGAGGTCTTTAAAGATATTTCAAACCAATGGGCCTTCTCTGTTAATCTTTTATCATACATGTATCAAAGAAAAAATTAATTGGTAGTTAGTGTAAGAAAGAAACAGAAAATTTTATTTGTGACAACTTAAGTGTTATAGCCCAGGAAACACTCTTTCAGATATCTCTGAGACCTTTTCCAAAGAAGAAGTCAGGGAGATGCTTGTGTATATGTGATTTTGGTGATGGGGAATATACAATCAAGCACACAACTTGTTAGAAGGTTATCACAATTTATGAGGAACAGGAATCTTAGTTAACGGAGTTCATGCTTTTGTAAGTAAATCCAATAAAGTAAATCTAAGTAAATTCTTGGGAAAATCCAAGAACTGGGGGTTCATAAAATTTTCTCCTTAAAATATACTGAGTCAGTATTCAGAGAGCTCAAGATGCTTCATTCTGGTCTTCACCCTGAATTCTTTTCAGGGTGCATTGTAGGTTAGTGATTGTGTGGTTACTGACTTGCTTCTTCTAGTATTACATAATAGGCAACATACTTTATTTTACAATTCTCTCCCTTTTGATTTTAACTTCAAAGAAAGTTTGGAAGGCATTTCATGACCAATTTGTCCCACTGTGTTAGGAATGCTTATCCCTAGGTTAGACAAGGATTTCATTGATAAACCACTGAATGTGCTATTACTGGACTAGGTCCTGTTATGTTGTTCAGTCACTTAAGTTGCGTCTGACTCTTTGTGACCCCATAGACTGAAGCACACCAGGCTTCTCTGTCTTCATGGATGCAGTGATTGTTCACAGTGATTTTGGAGCCCAAGAAAATAAAGTCTGTAACTCTTTACACTTTTTCCCCTTCTATTTGCCATAAAGTAATGAGACTGAATACTATAACCTTCATCTTTTGAATGCTGAGTACCAGCCTTTTCACTCTCCTCTTTGACCCTCATCAAGAGATAGTGCTGGTGATAAAGAATCTGCCTGCCAATGCGAGAGACAGGGGACACAGGTTGGATCCTCGGGTTGGGAGGATCCCATGGAGGAGGAAATATCAACCTGATTCTAGTATTCTTCCCTGGGAAATCACATGGACAAAGGAGCCTGGTGTGCTACAGTCCATGGGATCACAAAGAGTCAAACATGTCTAAGTACACACACCTGAAAGAGAGTTTTAGTTCCTCTTCACCTTCTGCCATTAGAGTGATATTATATGCATATCTGAGGTTGTTGATATTTCCCCAAACAATCTTGATTCCAGCTTGTGATTCATCCAGACTGGCATTTGCTTGATGTACTCTGCATAGATGTTAAATAAGCAGGGTGAACACTACACAGTTTTCTTGTGCTCTTTTCCTAATTTTGAACCAGTCTGTTGTTCTATTTCAAGTTATAACAGTTGCTTCTTGACTCACATACAGGTTTCTCAGGTGATAGATAAGATAGTCTGGTATTCCCATCTCTTTAAGAATTTTCCACAGTTTGTTGTGATCCACATAGTCAAAGGCTTTATGGAGTCAATGAAGCAGAAGTAGATGTATTTTTGGAATTTCCTTGCTTTATGATCCAGCAAATGGTTTGGCAGTTTGATCTTTTGCTCCTCTGCCTTTTGTAAACCTACCTTATACATCTGGAAGTGTTTGGTTCATGTATTGCTAAAACCTAGCTTGAAAGATTTTGAGCATTATCTTGCTAGCATGTAAAATGAGCACAACTGTATAGTAGCTTGGCATTGCCCTTCTTTGGGATTGAAATAAAAACTGACCTTTTCCAGTTCTGTGGCCACTACAGAGTTTTCCAAATTTGCTGAAATATTGAGCACAGCATTTTAACAGCATCATCTTATAGGATTTGAAATTGCTCTCCTGTAATTCCATCACCTCCACTAGCTTTGTTCATAGTAATGCTTCCTAAAGGCCCACTAGACTTCACATTCCAGGATGCCTAGCTCTAGGTGAGTAACCACACCATCATGGTTACCCAGGTCATTAAGAACTTTATTGTATAGTTCTGTGTATTCTTTCACCTCTTCATAATCTTTTCTGCTTCTGTTACATCCTTAACATTTCTGCCCTTTATCATGCCCATCTTTGCATGAAATGTTCCTTGATATCTCCAATTTTCTTGAATAAATCTCTATTTTTCCCATTCTATTGCTTTCCTATATTTCTTTGCATTGCTCACTTAAGGGGGCTTTTGTCTCTCTTTGCTATTCTCTGAAACTCTGCAAGCAGTTGGGTATATCTTTCCCTTTCCCCCTTGCCTTTCACTTCTTTTCTTTTCTCATCTATTTGTAAAGCTTCTGCAGACAACCACTTTGACTTCTTGCATTTTTTTTTCCTTTGGGTTGGCTTTGGTCACTGGCTTCTGTACAATATTATGACTTTCTGTCCAAAGTTCTTCAGGCACTGTATCTACCAGATCTAATCTCTTGAATGTATTAGTCACATCCACTGTGTATAAGGGATTTGATTTAAGTCATACCTGAATGGTCTAGTGGTTTTCCCTACTTTCTTCAATGTAAGTCTGAATTTGGCAATAAGGAGTTCATGATCTGAGCCACAGTAAGCTCCCTGTCTTGTTTTTGCTGACTGTATAGAGCCTCTGCATCTTAGGCTGCAAAGAATATAATCAATATGATTTCAGCATTGACCATCTGGTTATAACCATGTGTAGAATTGTCTCTTGGGTTCTTGAAAAATAAAGGTGCTTGCTACGACCAGCATGTTCTCTTGGAAAACTCTGTTAGCCTTTTCTTGCTTCATTTTCTCCTTCAAAGCCAAACTTGCCTGTTATTCCAAGTATCTCTTAATCTACTTTTGCATTCCAATCCCCTATGATGAAAAATATATATTTGTTGATGTTAATTCTAGAAGGGCTGTAAGTCTTCACAGAACCAGTCAACTTCTGCTTTTTTGAAAGCAGTGGTTGGGGCATAGATTTGGGTTATTGTGAAGTTGAATGGTTTGGCTTGGAAACAAACCAAAATCTTTCTATCATTTTTGAGATTGCACCCAAGTACTGCATTTCAGACTCTTTTTTTTGTTGTTGTTGTCTATGAGGGCTATTCTATTTCTTCTAAATGATTCTTGCACACAGTAGAATTAAATTCATTTAGATGATACAGTTGGATCCCATCCATTTTAGTTCACTGGTGAATGGGAATCCTGTCCCATTCCTGTCCATTTTAGTTCACTGATTCCTAAGATGTCAATATTTACTCTTGCCATCTCCTGCTTGACCATATCCATTTTACCTTGATTCATGGACCTAACATTCCAGGTCCCTAAGCAATATTGTTTTATTAAAGCACTGGACTTTACTTTCACCACCAGATATATCCACAACTGAATGTATCTGGGGGTGAAAGTAAAGTCCAGAGTTGTAAAAAACAACATTGCACAGGAATCTGGAATGATATGTCCATGAATCAAGGTAAGTTGGTCAAGCAGAAGATGACAAGAGTGAATATTAACATCTTTTGAATCAGTGAACTAATGGACATCATTTCCACTTTGGCCCATGGCTTCATTCTTTCTGGAGCAGTGGCCCTCCACTCCGTCCCAGTAGCATACTGGACACCTTCCAACCTGGAGAGGCTCATCTACTGGCATCATCTTTTTGCCTTTTCATACTATTCATGGCTTTCTCGCCTCAAGAATACTGTAGTGGTTTGCCAGTCCCTCTTCCAGTGGACCATGTTTTATCAGAACTCTTCACTATTATCCATTTGCCTTGGGGGTCCCTGCATGGCATGGCTCATATCTTCATTGAGTTAAGTAAGTTCCAAGGCTCTGAACCATGAACAGGAGATCATGTTTAACAATACTCAGAAACCTCTGGACTGCCTGTCTTACCACTGTCATGGTCCAGGAAATGATTCCTTCCTGTTATTTCTTTCTATATCTAGAGTTACACTATTACAATCATTGAATTTATAGAACTATTTATTTGGCCTAACAGTTTTTCATCTTGTCTTTAAATATGAATTTTATTTCTTTATCTCTGACCAGTGTGGCAGTGTAATGCTCTTCTTGATCTGTCTTAAACTATGCTGAACTAGAGATAGATATTATTTACATGAATTAAAACCTCTTTTTGATAGGTTTTTGTGCCTCTTTCTCTAGTCTCCCTTGTGGTAGTGGTGTGTGGAAGACAGGGGAATGGACAAATTTAAGCTGCAGTTTCTGTTTCATTCAGTTCTGTTTCTTCTGCACCTAGAATAATTCTTGGCACATAATAATGGTTTAATAAAATGCTTGCTGAACAAACAAATTAATGATTCTTACTTGCCCCATATTCAGATTGTATTAATCCCACTTCATAAAATATTTTCTTATTGTCTTCTCTTACATTTATCTCTTTGTGTTATTTGTACCATTTAAATATTAGCTGGCCTTATCTTCATTCTTCACTTCTTAATGTCACTATACTCCTTGGACAGGCTCATCTACTTCTCTGTCTACAATTACTTAGCATCTATAAGATGATAACCCTGAAGTGTATTTTTCCAACTCAAAAATTTCTTCAGTCTGCAGACTGAATATACTAGATATCTATACCTAGTTATCATATAGTATGCCATCCCAATACATCTGAAACTCAATTCATATTCCTACCCATAACTTCTACTTTTTATTTATTGTCCCTTTCTCAAATGTCTGAGAATAAAAGTCTTTCACCTACCATTGAAGAAGAGCCAATGCAACATATCTCAGTAAGAGTAAAGGTAAGGATAAAAAATCTACCATGAACAAACTCTGGTTGATAAAAAATGCCTTCTAAATATTATAAAGGAAGGGGATAGTCTTGGTAAATAGAACATTTTCCCCTTATATTCTGAGTACAAATTTGATCTGAGAGCATGAAAAAAGGAACAAGATGTAAGATTTAAGTTTAACTGCCAATGGGAGGAAGGTCAATAATTCAAAGTTACTTATCACACATTTAATTGTGTGATATAATTTGTTCCTTTCTCCTTTTGTCTGAGAATTGTACTTTCATAACCTAGAAACAATTTACAATATTCAATTGAATTTGATGTGATTCAATTAAATAGATAGTTATCTTCATGTTACCTTTCAGCTACTTTCCCATTGCATGCAAATAACCAATATACAGAACAGTCAGTAATCAAGAAAGATATAGCCTTTATACTTTTGAACAGCTAGTATTAGACATATTTGCCATTATTTCTGTGAGTTCAAACAATGTGCTCATGAATCTCCTGTTTCTTCTTCTAATTATGTTTCTGTGTTTTTCTTTTTATGATCATCCATGGACCAGTCAGTATGGGCCTAGGAAGAAAGTGCTCTGAATACCCAGGTTCAGACCATTGTCACATTCTGGAACCTGGAGTTGGCATTAACTGCAGAGAGCATTTGTAAACAAGAGTAGAAACACTCTATAGGTAAAAACACAATAGACCAGCTTTATTATACCACTTTGTTGTGGGTCCAGAACTTTTCTTCCTATACACGTCATTTAAAAAATATTTTATTTAGACATAATGCAACTCTCCTACATATAATTGAAAATTCACTTATTCTGTCCCCAGAGGAAGATAATAATATTTTGCCCAGTTCCTCATCCAGTATGATTAGCATTCCTTTTATATGGGTCCAGATGGAGCTCATCACAGTCCAGTAATCTGTGGAGAAATGATAAATTTTATAAACTCTCACACATCCAAAACACAACGGTGCAGGAGAATGGCAGTAAAAGTTGCCATTTGGAATACAGTAAAGGAAGAGTGAATTACAGTGGTCTTTCTGGACAAAGATAAGCACAGACTCCTGTTTTGAGGAGCTATGAGTTTTGAGGTAGCCAGGTCCATATGGCCGGCCAAGATTCTATTCTCAGTAGGAATCCTTTAGTCTACTGTCCACCTGTAAAATAACTGGAAGATTTTTCTTAAGGAGCTGCATCATTTTGTTATAATTTTCCACTTTATTTGAGGAGCTAGGGACTTTCAGTGATGGTGAATCAAACCCATGATGGATATAGATATCACATTTGTCTATATGTTCAGCTAATGTTAAGTTGAATCCAAGGGCTTGTAGCTTAAACACTAAGAATTCTCTTTACATTAAATTGTGTAATTGATGGTGGCAGGGATTTTTGTTTATTTTATTCACTGGTATATTTCAAAAGTCAGTAATCTTTCAAGTAGTTCAATAATTATTAGATGAATGAATTGTGCTTAGTCACTCAGTCATATCTGACTCTTGGTGACCTCTTAGACTATAGCCCACCAGGCTCCTCTGTCCCTGGGGATTCTCCAGGTAAAAATATTGGAGTGGCTTGCCATGCCCTCCTCCAGAGGATCTTCCCAACCCAGGGACTGAACTGAGGTCTCTGGCATTGCAGGTGGATTCTTTACTATCAGCCACCAGGCAAGCCCAGATGAATGAATTAATTCTTCCTTTCCTCGTCCTGCCCCAAGTTTTCTTTCTAGTCCTAAGTAGCTTTGAACTTTCTCACTTCTCTCTCTTTTACTTTATCATCATATCCCAATTCATCATCATTTACTTCCTAAAATACTGTGTCAGCCTACTAAATGGTTCCTGTACCACAAGTCTTACTTTACTCTCTTCTCTTCTATATGAAATGGCAAAACCATAATTTATAACACATGGCTCAAATCATTTTAATTCCAGCTTTAAGTGGTTTCCTATCACTTTTAAGATCAAGTTTAAAATTCCTACTGTGGCTATAGTCTGTTCTGTCTTTTCCTTTCTGCACCTCTGCCCCCCTCCCCAATTCTGCTCCTCTCTCTTTCTTCCTTTTCCTTAGATTTCAGCCATTCTGAACTTTTCTTGTCTTGTCAAATATTCTGTATACAACATTTCAAATTTATTTATCTAATTTGCTATTTATTCTGTTTAAAATATCTCTTTTTAATCCCTACCATTTCTCTGCTCTTTATCTGACAGTTTCCTGGTTATTTTACACATCAGGAAGACTTTGACAGCCCTTATAGTAAATTCCCTTGGTGATGAACTCTTAAATGCAATTTAATAACACACGACCCTCTTTTAATTACTTACCAAATGCCTGTACAGTGGAAATCTGCTATGTTAGCCTGTACCTCACCACTGTTGGTACAGAATCTCCTTTCCTTTCGGAGTCATCCATTCTACTGACATTTTCATTGCTGGTAGCTCATGCAGGGTGTTCTGCATGCTATTACAGGGCACGGCGCATGATTCAGCTCTGGCCTTGAAACTCTGCTTTTGCATGTACTTCTTAGCTTTATGGTAGACAGAGGCCTCTGGCTCAGGACAGCAATAGGGTTAATTTTATCTCCTTTCTCTAATCTGCTTATGGAAATGGTTTTTATTAAAGGGGACATAAGAATTACAATTTTTTCAGTGGATGATTTTGGAGGGAGGAATCTGAGAGTCAAACATTTCATGGGCCCCGAGAAAGAAATTGTATCCTCTTAATACACATTTTTGTGGTGGTGCAACAGTAAAAAAAAAATCCACCTGCCAATGCAGGAGACGCAAAAGATTCAGGTTTGATCCTTGGGTCAGGAAGAACCCCTGGAATAGGAAATGGCAACCTACTCCAGTATTCTTGACTGGAAAATTCCATAGACAGAAGAGTCTGGTGGACACAACTGAGTGACTGAGCACACACACAATATTAAATTTAAATCTTAGAAATTCTAAGACAGAAAATTTTTTTTTTAAATTTTTAATTCACTCTCTTTAGCTTCTACTTGATAAGGTTTATGAAACAATTAAAATCCTCACAGCATCCTCTTATATTTAAATTTATGTTGTCTAGAGTGGTGTTGAACAAATAATAATTACTTAATATCTATTTTTAAATTAAAAAAATGAACAAATGAATGAACAACTCACCATGTTTCCCTTCTAATAGTTTCTTATAGTCAGAGCAAGAAAACTCACTTTAAGATTCTTTTCCTATTCAGAACTCATGAGAATATTTTAGTTAAGATCCTAAGAAACCTACCCACCAGGGGGAAAGATTAAAGTATTTTAAGATATGAAAATTATACATTTAATGGTTTTAAGCACTATCTTTATTTTCTGGACTAGAACACATTCAGCTCAGTTCAGTCACTCAGTCATCTCCAACTTTTTGAGACCCCAATGGACTGCAGCACATCAGGTTTTGCTGTCCATCATCAACTCCCAGAGCTTGCTCGAACTCATATCCATCAAGTCAGTGGTACCATCCAAACATCTTATCCTCTGTTGTCCCCTTCTCCTCCTGCCCTCAATCTTTCCCAGCATCATGGTCTTTTCCAATGATTCAATTCTTCACATCAGGTAGCCAAAATATTGGAGTTTCTGCTTCAGGATCAGTCCTTTCAGTTAATATTCAGGACTGATCTCCTTTAGGATGGACTGGTTTGATCTCCTTGCAGTCCAAGGGACTCTCAAGAGTCTTCTCCAACACCACAGTTCAAAAGCATCAATTCTTCAGTGCTCAGCTTTCTTATAAAGAAACTCTTACATCCATACATGATTAATGGAAAAACCACAGCTTTGATTAGACAGGCTTTTATCGGCAAAGTGATGTCTATGCTTTTTACTATGCTGTCTAGTTTGCTCATAGCTTTTCTTCCAAGGAGCAAGCATCTTCATTTCATGGCTCCAGTCACCATACACAGTGATTTTGGATCCAAGGAAAATACAATCTGTCACTGTTTCCATTGTTTCCCCATCTATTTGCCATGCAGTGATGGGACCGGACGCCATGATCTTCGTTTTTTGAATATTGAGTTTTAAGCCAGCTTTTTCATTGTCCTTTCACCTTCATCAAAAACCACTTTAGTTCTTCTTCTCTTTCTGCCGTAAGTGTGGGGTCATCTGCGTATCTGAGGTTATTGATATTTCTCCTGGCAATCTTGATTCCAGCTCGTGCTTCATCCAGCCCAGTGTTTTGCATCATGTACTTTGCATATAAGTTAAATAACCAGGGTGATAATATACAGTCTTGACAAACTCCTTTCCCAATTTGGAATCAGGCTTCCCGGATAGCTCAATTGGTAAAGAATCCGCCTGGAATGCAGGAGACCCCTGTTTGATTCCTGGGCCAGGAAGATCCCCTGAAGAAGTGATAGGCTACTCACTCCAGTATTCTTGGGCTTCTCTTGTGGCTCAGTTGGTAAATAATCCACGTGCAATGTGGGCGATCTGGGTTCAATCCCTGGGTTGGGAAGATCCTGTGGAGAAGGGAAAGACTACCGACTCCAGTATTCTGGCCTGGAGAATTCCATGACTGTATAGTCCATGGGGTCGCAAAGTGTCAGACACAACTGAATGACTTTCACATAACATATTAGTGATAAATTTTAAAAAATGAATTTGAGAAGCTAGGTTGTTTCAGGCTCATACATTTCATAGTTTCTCATTTTTTACAGTATTTCTCCTTTTTCCACATATTGTGATAAAAGTGAATTCACTTAATCAGTTTTGCTACTATTGAAAATATTTGGTTCAATTGCATGCATCTGTGTAAGTTTATTCAAATATTGGCTTACACTGTGTTTTGAAATGTATACAGGTAAAAAAGAAGATGAAATGCCTATAAACCAATTTCTAAAGTTCCTTTCAAGTACTCAGGAACATATTCATATAGGAAAAATATCACTAAATTCTATAGCAGGTCTAAAAATACAAATGTAAATCAAATATTTGTTAGAATCAAAGATATTTTAAAACCAATTACATTAAATTAGTTAAATGCCAGATTAAAATGCCATCAGTGTTTTCAATGTCTCATTTCTTAAAAAAAAAAATCATACCAATAGCTTTATTCACTAGTTAATGTGTGTTTAAAGTACAATAAAAATGATGTTATTTAATACTATGGATGGAGTATAAATTATAAATTATGTAAAGGATGTCTTATCCTGAATTGTTTGCTATGATTCAGTGTACAGAAGAATAAGTATTTTAAGTAAAACTATTCACCCTCTTATTAGTTTAATTCACTCAAAAATAATGGCCTGCTATATGCTTCAGATATAAACTGCCCTAATGTTGTAAATAGATACAACACAGTTTATAAACAAATGACTTATTTTTTAAAACATACTCTTGCTATATGACTATGTATTATGTTATTATGCTATAGGTAAATGCACTGGTAAAAAATGAAGTAATCTTGAATAACTAGAATGTAAGCTATGACTCTTAGGGCTATAGTAGTATAAAAAGCTCTCTATACCTTTGAATATCAGTGAACTTCCACATTGGTCTCTGCATCTTGTCAGAATGTTGTTGGAATTTTCATGGACTGAAGTTAAAAATATTATGGAATAAGCAACTCCTTGGGCAGATCAGGCTGAGGGTATGGATGAACTGAGGCCACTAGACACCAGCTGAAAAGGAAGAGTTCTCCAAAGGCCTAGAGAGAGATTGACCTGATATGTCTCTCTAATGACAGTGTATGCCATACACTCCTCCCTGGTCTTTTTTCCTCTTTGTGAACTGCCATAGATGCTTAATGCTAAATTAACTTAATCACTTAATTGATTTGAAGGCTCAAAAAGCTTGTTGAATCAGAATAAATGTATGTTCATAGATACTTTTTGATTACTTTTCCAACATCCTGAACTGTTTTTTCTATAAAGCTAGCCAAAAATTTGAATTTTAATGCAAGTGCTTGAACATACTAAAATGCAATATATGAAAAAAAATCATACCACAGAGAAAAAATTGTTGAAATAAAGAGTGTATAAAATTGTCAATGTAGTATGATTATATTAAGCAATATTGACCTAAAAGAAATTGTTCCAAAAGCATTGTCTTTGTAATGGGAGAATGGATCTAATTCCTCATTCTTTCTGATATCCTACATTATAAAAAAATAGTTATTTCTATTTCAATTTAGATTATGAGATTATATGTATGCAATGCTAGTTTATATTTAACTGCATAACACTTTAATAATTTAAGTATATTCAGTAGCTATGACTTTGTTTCTGCTCTCAGATTCCATAATAGGTTGGGCTATAGCAGAGAATATGCCATAGTCAGTCTTGGAATGAGTAGGGAGCAGACTTGAAGTCACAGTGTTGCTTAATGCCACAGGGTTAAGTTTATGTTAATAAAATTTGAATATCATAGGAAAGAGTTACATGAAGTGTTAAACATAGACAAACATGACATACAGAAACTAGAGTGAAGAAGTGAAGTCACTCAGGTGTGTCCGACTCTTTGCAACTCCATGGTTTGTAGCCTGGGAGGCTTCTCCATCCATGGGGTTTCCAGGCAAGAATACTGGAGTGGGTTGCCATTTCCTTCTCCAGGGGATCTTCCCAACCCAGGGATTGAACCTGGTAGGCAGATGCTTTACCGTCTGAGCCACCAGGGAAGAAGCTACAGTAAAAACATACTAAAGTACAGAGATGTGAATATCCTACTGCAATATTAAATGTATATATTAAAATAGAGTGAGCTAAAGAAAATGGGGTAATACCTGGTTCATGGAGTAATTTTAAATGTCAGTTCATTAGTTAAGCTTTTTGATGCATCTGTTATTTTAACAAATGCAATTATTTTATTTAATAAGTATTAATACTAATCTTTAAGGGAGAATTTAATTTTAACAAACATCTTTAAAATTAATTTATTTGTTTCCTTGTTGTTTGGTCTCTAAGTCATAGTCCAAAATTAAAATTAGATACAATTTTACTTCTGCTTCATTGACTACACAAAACCTTTGACTGTGTGGCTCACAAGAAACTGTGGAAAATTCTTCAAGAGATGGGAATAACAGACCACCTCAATTGCCTCCTGAGAAACCTGTATGCAGGTCAAGAAGCAACATTTTGAACCAGACATGAAACAATGGACTGGCTGCAAATTGGGAAAAGTGTATGTCAAGGCTGTATATTGTCACCCAGTTTATTTAATTTCTGTGCAGAGTACATCATGCAAAATGCTGGGGTGGATAGAGCACACGCTGGAATCAGGATTGCTGGAGAAATATCAATAACCTCAGACATGCAGATGACATAAGCTTTCTGCTTATGGCAGAAAGCAAAGAGAAACTAAAGAAGCTTTCAGTGAAAAATGAAGGAGAGTGGCAAAAGTGTCCTCATATTGTCTTTCCTCTTTTGTGTTCTGACATCATCATCTTATAAGAATATCAGTCAGATTGGATTAGGGTACACTCTAATCACCTCTTTTTATCTCAATCACCCCTTTGAAGCACCTGTCTCCAAACATAGCCAATCCTGAAGAGCACCTCAGGGGGTTAGGCCCTCAGCTTATAAATTTCAGGGGGATGCAACCCAGTCTATAACAACCAAGGAACACCGAATAGTCAAATTTTTCTGTCTCAACTAATTTAAATTTCCTGGATTTGTAGTGGGGCTTCAATATAAATTTGAGAAAAAAATGTATATGCATTTGAATATGAGCTTAAGTAGTTAAACTTAACCTACAGAAAGAGTTCATTAGACATGCTTTGTACATCATGGTCCTTATTTTACCACTACTACTTTGTTAGTAAATTTAACAATGAAGGGTTAACTTACATAAGATTCTTGGTTCTCCTCCAGGTACCTATCAATTTACAAAATATACTGTCTTCCTTAAGCCTAAAATATTATCTTCTCAGTTCAGTTCAGTTCAGTTACTCAGTCGTGTCTGACTCTTTGTGACCCCATGAATTGCAGCATGCCAGGGTGCCCTGTCCATCACCAACTCCTGGAGTTTACTCAAACCCATGTCCATTGAGTCAGTGATGCCATCCAGTCATCTCATCCTCTGTCTTCCCCTTCTCCTCCTGCCCCCAATCCCTCCCAGCATCAAGGTCTTTTCCAATGAGTGAACTCTTCACATGAGGTGGCCAAAGTACTGGAGTTTCAGCTTCAATACATATTTTTGAGGTTTCTGTGATTTCAGATTCTGCTCTTTAGCAGTCTGAAATAATCGAACTTTTCTCTATATTGTTCTCTCCCCTTTTTTTTCCTCTCAAGCGGTAGGGTTAATGTTGATCTGATTTTTGAGGAAAGCCCTAGGCCTTTGGTAGGAAAAACTCTTTTAAGTGGCAAATTAGTACACTGACCTCTTGAGCTAAAAAGATAAAAATAGAGCACTTTACTATGTTTAATATTTGTTTATTCATGGTATTTCAATTGCTACTATATGGCAGGTCAAAAAGCAAGGCATACTAGCTGGCAGAAAATTGTTATTTTCTTCACTTCATATAATATATAACATGTATGATACTGCATATTACTGTACTATAATATATTTTAAATATTTTGGTTACTTGCTCAGTAATCATGTCCCCAAGAATTTCTACAAAAATAAAATGAAGGCTGAAATCAAGCCAGCTCAAAGAAATTTAGAAGAATTTGCTGGTTCTTGGAGATCACAGCATGGTATCATAAATTACATGGCATTATGTATATGGTGCTTTTTGAGAGAAATTTATCTAGTTTTGACAGGGGGATTTATTCAAGTAATTCAAATTTCTCTATTTTACATAGCATAGTACTTCCTTTTGCCTTTGGCCCTCTTCTCTTACTCCTCCGATTTAGGGTAGAGTGAGTTAATTTGTTCATAAATGCCAGTCATTGGTCTGCATTTATTAAGTGGATGAAGAAAATTGAAGTTTATATGAAAGAGATCACTATTTATAATTTCTCCCATTTATCCCAACTCAGGGTGAGTTCGTGACCTGGGTGGATGTACCTTCTCTGAAAAGTGCAGCACTTCTTCTGATGAGCGGTTTCCATGGACTGGTTCATGGAGCTCTCACCCTGAAGTGTGCCCTAAAACAGCACTGTCAGGGATGAAGCAGCCGTGTCCTCTTTCAGCTGATGCCTTCATCTTTTTGACTTGGCTCAGAACTTAAGAGGGATACTATGTATTCAATCTGTCAAACCACAACTCTTTTAAATCTTTATTTCCCTTGGAAACCTTTTTATCAATATTTTTCCATCAACACAACAGCTCACACCATGCATGTGAAGAATACCAGCTGTGGTGAGTGTTGGGAAGGAATTATTTGAAGAAACAGGGAGAGCAGTAGCTATTAGTCATATATAACACATGATAATAATTGAGACATGCTGTTCCTTGGAGATTTTATTCAGTCAGCTTACTATTTTGTTCTCGATTCCCGGTGTTCCACCGACCACTAAAATCCCTGGAGAAGTTTGTGATGGAGGTGACAGTTCTCAAAATCTTGACAAAAACGCAGAGCTTTGACTGATATAGCTCATGCATTTAAGTGATAAAAAAGAGACCCTTAATATATAAATGCTATGGGTAATATGAGACAAAAGGTTAAAAAAAAATCCATGAGGAAAGATTAAATACTTAGACAAAGAAAGTCATGACGTTGCAGAACCTGGAGTACTCTTTAATGTGGAGATTCCAGTGCCAAAGCAGAGGAAGTGTTTATCTTTTAAACTGGATGAACATAATTACCTTAACTCTACTTTATTAGACCCTTTTTAATCCTGCCTTAATAGTATCAATTTCCTGTATTCAATCGTTAGTGTTATTCTATCTTGAAACTTATGAACTGAGGATGGTTCTGATATATAGAAAGTACTCAGTAAAATTTGAAACAAAAGAAAGAAAGGGGTAGGAAGGAGAGAGAGGAAGAGAAGGAAGAAGGAACAATAGATATTTTAGTACATCCCTTTCCTTTACATCTGAATTTTATAACAGAAATACTAATTGAAAAGGTATATAAACATAAATAAGAGTCTGAAACCTCTTCAAATACAGTCAGTTATATTTCCCCCCTTAAACTAAATCTATTCCACATACCTCATTAATCATTGCAGATAGTATTGGGGGGATCTCGTACTTATAATAGCTGACAATAATGTGAAAAATAATTTAATATGAATTTGTAGTATATGTTTCCATCTTCATAGTTTAACATGCCATGAAATCTTAAAGTAGGTATATCTTTTAAAACCTTTAATAAACTGAGTGAGTTTTCAGTTTGGCTGTCAACATGATACATATTTCAGCAACACATTAAAAGATTTTTTTTTCCTCTGTGAATTATCCCTAGAGATTAAAAATAAAAATACGGTGGCGTACAAATGCTGCCAAAGCAGATTATATGACTGTTTCTGGCACCCACTCTATCTTTATTTCTACCCAAATGAAGCATCTTTCTGCCAAAAGATACAGGTGTGGAAGCAGATTTTTCAGTCTCTGAACTCTTGAGTTTACATCTGAAGGATGTATCTTATTTTAGACTATGTATTGATGGTTTATAAAAAATAGAAGTAGGATGTTCTTATGAAAATGAATAAGAAGGAAAACAGATGTCACCCTTTTACATTATAGAAAATGTCAGTGAGATATATCTGGGATATAGCTACTAAGTTATGCTCAAATATTTGTGATGCAATATTGGGTGCAGTGATCCAGATACACATGTTGAGTGTCAAAGAATAGAACTCAAATACAATCTGCAAAACCTGCAAAATATTATACTACTTCATAGAGATGTTTGGAAAAATCAATGCTTATAAGTGATTTGTGTTTTAGGTTTTGCCAAGTATGATTAATGTGATGTTATGGTATTTTTGATGAATAGTCTAAAAACATTTTCTTCCAATGAAAAGAAGTGATGACTACAATAGATCCTGGCAGAGGGAATGAGAAAATATTCATATCAGAATCTCAAGATCATTTTAGGCATAGTTGGAAATGTGCTCTTATTGTTAGAAAAATATAGCAATTAAACAGTTGAATAGCAAATGTTCAGATTCATGAAGTGTAATTATTTTTGATTCAGTAGTCCTGTCTAGTGAATCACTTTATAAACAGTACATGTGTCTATATATTAAATTCAGCATTGCAATTTGAATAACTATGGGCTAACTATGATCAAAAGCAACATATGAGATCCAAAATGGTTCATTCTATGAAATGGTCTGTTTTCCTAATTTTTAGGTTAAAAATATTTTTCTGATTCAAAAATAAAGATAAATTTGGTTTTCATCAATCTAATGTTTACTGAAGTGAAGACATGTCACTTATCTTGACATTCAAGTTTTACCACTTTTGTTTCAAATTTATATTTTCATATTTATCTTCCATCTTCACTTGAGTGCACAGTTCTTTCATCTTAATGATCTCCACATTTTTGATAGTGTGTGTAAATTAGGTCAGAAGTCAACCAATTAACTGTATACATAGAAATAAAAAAATGCATGTGATTATTACAACAGAGAGACAATAAAAACAAAGAAAAGGAAGAAATTACTCTTGATTAAAGTGATCAGAAAGTACACTTACATGAAAGAAATATTTGTATTGAGCTTGAAGGATATTTTTATTTTAACCAAAATAATGTTGACAAACTAATATTTCTGAAGAAAGAGGATGAGTAAAGATGGAAAAATGAAACACTGAGGTATATTTCTGAGGGCTTTTTGAGGGGTAGTGTAGTGTGAGAAATCATTTTGAAAAGGCAAAATTAATATAGTGGAAGAAGTGTGTCAGATGCCATATTAGAGCAGTTGTCTGGTTGTCCTAGCAAATAGCAGGGGAAATACATTTGTCTATCTTTTATTTTAAAAGGAAGTAGTTTAGTAAACTGAAGTTGTATTTGTAAAAATTGCCAAAGGGTTTTATAAGGATAGTCATGTTTGTACATATATTTCTAGCAGCAGTCCATCTAAAAGACAGTTAAATGTGATTCTTAGAGTTTAACTATAGCCAGTTGGCCAACTAACCTGTTAGTATTTCTTCTTAGAGTGGAACACAATAAGAGAAAATACATCAGTAAAAGGTAAAAACACAATAAAAGTGCTTTTTTAAAAAGTGTTTTTATTAATTGTGAATATGTTAAATGTGTATGCATTTAGAGTGGTATCATCATAAGAGGAGATCTGTTCATAGAAGAACAGAATTGGGAGTTAGAAAACTAGAGTTCTTGTTAAAGTTCTGCCATGATAGAGCTAAATTATCTTAATTATTTTAAATTATATTATCCGCAAAATATTGATTCAAGTTCAGTGAATTTGTTTTGGGCTTTATGTATTCAAATAAAGATACATTTATATATAGTAATGTCATGATTGGTTAGATAGTCAGATGGCATTGCTGACTCAATATCGATGGACAAGGAAGCCTGGCATGCTGTAGTTGATGGGGTCTACCAGGAATCTTTTATGATTGGATTTGAGGCTTTCTATACTACCAGAAATATTTTCCTTCTTTGGTATTTTGGTGCGGAAATGAAAATTTTATAAGGTATTGGGGGAACAGCCCTCTAAATAGTTATGTGTTTTGGGGAATTGAATCAGTCAGAGTGCCCAGTAGAGTTGGATAACAATCAATTTAGGATAATTTAAAGAAGATTTGTTACCTTAAAACATAATGATTCATTGATCATTATGTAGTGTCCTGCCTTATATCTTGTAATCATCTTAATTTTAAGGTCTGTTTTGTCTGATGTGAGGATTGCTACTACAGTTTTCTTTTGCTTCCCATTTGAATGGAATATATGTTTCCATCCTCTCACTTTCAGTCTATATGTATCTTGAGGTCTGAAGTAGGTTTCTTGTAGACAGCATATATATGGGTCTTTTTTTGTATCCATCTCACTTTCAGTCTATATGTGTCTTGAGGTCTGAAGTAGGTTTCTTGTAGACAGCATGTATATGGGTCTTGTTTGTATCCATTCAGCCAGTACGTGTCTTTTGGTTAGAGTATTTAATCCACTTACATTTAAAGTAAATATTGATTATACATATATTCCTATTGCTATTTTCTAATTGTTTGGTGATGTTTTTGCAGATGTTTTTTCCTCTTCTTGTATTTCTTGACTATATAAGTCCATTTAATATTTGTTGTAAAGATAGTTTGATGGTACTGAATTATCTTAATTTTGCTTGCCTGAAAATCTTTTTTTATTTCTCTATCAATTTTGAATGAGATCCTTGATGGGTACAGTACTCTTGGTTGTGGATTTTTCCCTTTCAGTGCTTTAAATATATCCTGCCATTCCCTTCTGGCCTGCAGAGTTTCTGCTGAGAGATCAGCTGTTAAGCATATGGGGTTTCCCTTGTGTGTTACTCATTGCTTCTCCCTTGCTGCTTTTAATATTCTCTCTTTGTGTTTAGTCTTTGTTAGTTTGATTAATATGTCTTGCTGTGTTTCTCATTGGGTTTATCCTGAATGGGACTCTCTGTGCCTCTTGGACTTGATTGACTATTTTCTTTTCCATGTTGGGGAAATTTTCAACTATAATCTCTTTAAAATGTTTCTCATACCTTTTCCTTTTCCCTTCTTCTTCTGGGACCCCTATAACTTGAATGTTGGTGCTTTGATATGGTCCCAGAGGTCTCTGAGACTGTCCTCAGCTCTTTTATTTCTTTTTACTTTATTCTGCTCTTCAGAGTTTATTTCTACCACTTTATCTTCTAGCTCACTGATTCACACTTCTGCTTCAGATATTCTGCTATTGATTCCTTCTAGAATATTTTTAATTTCAGTAAATGTGTTGTTTGTCTCTGTATGCTTATTTGTTAATTCTTCTAGGGCTTTGTTAGTTGATTCTTGCATTTTCTCCATTTTGTTTTCAAGGTGTTTGATCATCTTTACTGCCATTATTCTGAATTCTTTTTCAGGTAATTTTCTGATTTCCGCTTCATTTATTTGGACTTCTGTTTCTAGTTTGTTCCTTCATTTGTATAGTGTTTCTCTGCCTTTTCTTTTTTTTTTTTTAAGTTATTGTGTTTGAGGTCTCCTTTTCCCAGGTTTCAAGGAAAGTTGAATTCTTTCGTTGAAGAAGGTTGAGTTCTTTCTTCCTTTCGGTTTCTTCCCTCCTAAGGTTGGCCCAGTGGTTTGTGTGAGCTTCGTATAGGGTGAGATTTGTGCTGAGTTTTTGTCAGTTTGTTGTTCCTCTGATGGGCAAGGCTGAGTGAGGTGTACTCCTGTCAGCTGATGACTGGGTTTGTATTTTGTTTTCTCTGTTGTTTAGATGAGGTGTCCTGCACAGGGTGCTACTGGTGGTTGGGTGATGCCAGGTCTTGTATTCAAGTATGATGCCAGGTCTACAAGATGCCAGGTCTTGTATTCAACTCACACATTTCCTTTGTGTGAGTTCTCACTATTTGATGCTCCCTAGTGCTAGTTCTCTGGTAGTCTAGGGTCTTGGAGTCAGTGCTCCCACTCCAGGGAGGCTCAGGGTTTGATTTTGGAGCAGAAAGTCTTGAGCTGAAACCCCACAAGAATTTGTCCCAGCGTGAAAAACCTTGACTGTAAGTAACTAAATGGTGGAGGCTCGGAGTGGACAAGTCCAAGAACTAAAACCTCCCAGGAACCCTTCATGCAGCTGAGTTTCACCCCAGAACCTTAACCAAGTTTTCACAGTAAGTACTGGAGAAAACTATTCCAGAGTTCAGGTAAGGAAATAGGAAAAGGCACTATTATATTAGGAGACTATAACACAATAATAGTAGAAGAGTTTAACTTCTAACCCACTCACATCAATGGACAGATCATCAAAACAGAACACTAATAAGGAAACACAAGTCTTAAATGATACATTAGATGAGAGAGATCTCATTGACATCTTTAGGACATTCCATCCAAACGCAGAGAAATGCACCTTCTTCTCAAGTGCACATAGGACATTCTCCAGGATAGACCACATCTTGGGCCACAAATCAAACCTCAGTAAATTTAAGAAAGTTGAAACTGTATCAGGCATCTTCTTTGATCACAATGCTATGAGATTAGATATCAATTACAAGAAAAAAAACTGTAAGAAACACAAACACATGGATATTAAACATCACATTTCTAAAAAAACCAACAGGTTATTAAGAAATCAAAAGGGAAATAAAAAAATTTTTCTAGAAACAAATGACAGTGAAAACATGATGACTGAAAACCTATGGCATACAGCAAAAGCAGTTTTAAGAGGGAAGTTTATAGCAATACAATCCTACCTGAAGAAACAAGGAAAACATCAAATAGACAACCTAACTTTACATCTAAAGCAACTGGAAAAAGAAGAAGGAAAAAATGCCAAAATTAGTAGAAGGAAACAAATCATAAAGATCAAGCAGAAATAAATGAAGAAGAAATTTTTAAAAAAGTAAAGATTAATAAAGCTAAATGCTGATTCTTTGAGAACATAATGAAAACTGGAAAGCCCTTAGCCAGACTCATCAAGGAAATAAGAGAGAAGAATCAAATCAACAAAATAAGAAATGAAAAAGCAGAGGTTTCAAAGGACAATGCCAAAATACAAATGATTATAACAGACTATTATGAACAAAACTATATGGCAATAAAATAGATAACCTGGAAGAAATGGACAGATTCTTAGAAAAGTTCAATCTTCCTAGACTGAACCAAGAAGAAATGCAGATTATGAACAACCCAATTAAAAGCACTGAAATTGAAACTGTGATAAAAAATCTCCCAAGAAACAAAAGCCCAAGACCAAGTGGTTTCATTGGAGAATTCTATGAAACATTTAGAGAAGAGTTAATGGCTATCCTTCTAAAACTATTTCAAAAAATTTCAGAGGAAGGAACACTTCCAAATTCATTCTATGAGGCCACCATCACCCTAATACCAAAACCAGACAAAAACAACACACACAAAAAGGCCAATATCACTGATGAACATAGATGCAAGAACCCTCAAAAAATTTTAGCAAACAGAATTCAGTAACACATCAAAAGCCTCTTACACCACGATCAAGTTGGGTTTATTCCAGGGATGCAAGGATTCTTAAATATTTTCAAATCAATCAATGAGACACACCATATTAACAAATTGAAAGATAAAATCATATGATCATCTCAATCAGTTCAGTTCAGT
The DNA here is from genome assembly GCA_020226075.1 of Hydropotes inermis. Lineage (NCBI taxonomy): Eukaryota > Metazoa > Chordata > Mammalia > Artiodactyla > Cervidae > Hydropotes > Hydropotes inermis. The sequence goes on along the minus strand of CM035298.1, from coordinate 8,538,598 downwards.
CGCTCAGTCTTGTCCAACTCTTTGCAACCGCATGAACTATGCCAGGCCTCCCTGTCCATCACCAACTCCAGTAGTTCACCAAAACCATGTCAGTGAGTCAATGATGCCATCCAACCATCTCATCCTCTGTCATCCCCTTCTCCTGCCCTCAATCTTTCCCTATTGAGATCATCTATTGAGATCCCTATTGAGATCATCATCAATCTATTGAGATCATCTCAATAGATGCAGAAAAAAAAAAAAACTTTGACAAAATACAGCACCTATTTATGATTAAAACTCTTCAAAAAATGGGCATAGAAGGAAACTACCTCAACATAGTAAAGGCCATATATGATAAGCCTACAGCAAACAGTACTCTCAAAGGTGAGAAACTAAAAGCATTTCCCTAAGATCAGGAATAAGACAAGGGTATCCACTTTTGCTGCTTTTATGCAACATAGTTCTGGTAGTCCTAGCTCCAGAAATCAGAGAAGAAAAAGGAATAAAAGGAATCCATAGTGTAAAGAAGAAGTAAAGCTCTCACTGTTTGCAGATGACATGATACTGTATGTAGAAGACCCTAAAGATAGTATCAGAAAATTACTAGAGCTAATCAGTGAATTTAGCAAAGTTTTAGGATACAAAATCAATATACAGAAATCACTTGAGTTTCTATATACTAATAATGAAAAAGCAGAAACAGCAATTAAGGGATCATTCATCATTGCAACAAAAATATCTAAAGGTAAGTAAGATATTTAAGGAAAGACTAGTAAATATTTAAGGTAAATAAACTTACCTAAGGAGACAAAATAACTGTACACAGAAAATTATAAGACACTAATAAATGAAATCAAAGATGACATAAACAGATGGAGAGATATTCCATGTTCCTGGGTAGGAATAATCAATATTGTGAAAATGATTATCTACAATGCAATTATCTATAATGCAAATGCAATCTACAGATTTAATGCAACCCCTATCAAATTACCAATGGCATTTTTAACATAACCGGAACAAAAAATTTCACAATTCAAATGGAAACACAAAAGACCCTGAATAGCCAAAACAGTCTTGAGAAAGAGGAATGGAGCTGGAGGAATAAAACTTCCTAACTTCAGTTTATACTACAAAGCTACAGTCATCAAGAAAGCATGGTGCTCACACAACACAGTAGACCATATAGACCAATGAAACAAGACAGGAAGTCCAGAAATAAACCCATACACCTATGGGCACCTTATTTTTGGCAAAGAAGGCAATATATTAGGGGGCAAAGACAGCCTCTTCAATAAGTGGTGCTAGGGAAACTGGACAGCTGCATGTAAAAGAATGAAATTAGAACACTTCCTAACACCATACACAAAGACACTCAAAATGGATTAAAGTCCTAAATGTAAGACCAGAAACTATAAAACTCTTAGAGGAAAACATAGGTGGAACACTCGATGACATAAATCAAAGGAAGATCCTCTATGACCCACCTCTTAGAATAACAGGAATAAAAACAAAAGTAAACAAGTGGGACCTTAAACTAAAAAACTTGTGCACAGCAAAAGGAAACTGTAAGCAAGGTGAAAGGACAACCCTCAGAATAAGAGAAAATAATAGCAAATGAAGTAACTGGCAAAGGATTAATATCCAAAATATACAAGCAGCTCAAACAAGTCAATGACAGAAAAACAAACAACCCAATCAAAAAGTGGGAAAAAGACCTAAATGGATATTGTTCCAAAGAAGATATACAGATGGCTAACAAACACATGAAGAGATGCTAAACATCACATTATTAGAGAAATGTAAATCAAAACTACAATGAGATAACACCTCATACCAGTCAAAATGGTATTCATCAAAAAGTCTACAAACAATAAACACTGGAGAGCATGTGGAGAAAAGAGAACACTCATGCACTGTTGGTGGGAATGTAAATTGATACAGCCACTATGGAAGATGGTATGGAGATTCATTTAAAAACTAGGAATAAAACCACCATATGACCCAGCAAACCCACTCCTAGGCATATACCCTGAGGAAACCAAAATTGAAAGAGACAGATGTGTCCCATTGTTCATTGCCGCACTGTTTACAATAGGTAGAACATGGAAGCAACCTAAATGTCCATCTACAGATGAATGGATAAAGAAGTTGTGGTGTATATGCACAATTGAATATTAGTCATAAAAAGGAACACCTTTGAGTCAGTTCTAATGAGGTGGATGAACCTAGAACCTATTATGCAGAGTGAAGTGAGTCAGAAAGAGAAAGATAAATACCATATTCTAACACATATATATGGAATCTAGAAAAATGGTACTGAAGAATTTACTTACAACAATGGAGAAACAGACATAGATAATAGAATTATGGACATGGGGAGAGGGGAGGAGAGGGTGAGATGTATGGAAAGAGTAACATGGAAATTTAAATTAACAAAAACAAAAACAAATTACGATTAAGGGGTTAATCTTAAAAGTCTGGGTAAGGGTGCAGAGTGACCTCAAGGGACACTGGAAAGATAGTATTCAGTCATGGTTCTCAAATTGTCAGTTCTGTTCAGCTTTCCTTTCAATGTCTGCAATTATCTTACCCTTATTTCAAACTAAATGCAAGAATACTCTACCTTACACAGGGTCTGCACTGATTCTGGCTTCAATAAATGGTTATTGGAATTGAGCTAAATTAATAAAACACATAAATCAGATGGCTTGATTAAAACCTAATTCAGCTGATGCTTAATTTAACATATGTAAGATGTTTTGGATAGTAAAAAGATATTGAAATATTATTGCTTTATCCTAGTAACACACAGAGCAAAATGTTACTTTGGAGAATGTCTAAAATGTTTTTTCACATTAATAGCTGGAATAACCATTACAATGTAAAATCAATTTCAATATTGTCAGGTGTACATCAGAGAAGGCCATGCAAACCACTCCAGTACTCTTGCCTGGAGAATCCCACGGATGGAGGAGCCTGGTAGGCTGCAGTCCATGGGGTCGCAAAGACTCGGACATGACAGAGCGGCTTCACTTTCACTTTTACTTTAATGCATTGGAGAAGAAATGGCAACCCACTCCAGTGTTCTTGCCTGGAGAATCCCAGGGACCGGAGAGCCTGGTGGGCTGACGTCTATGGGGCTGCACAGAGTCGGACACGATTGAAGTGACTTAGAAGCAGCAGCAGCAGGTATATGTGTATTATATATAATGGATTATATATAATGGATATATAATACACTTTTTGATAGGCAGTAAAATCTCACATGTAATACCCTAGGATTTCTGTTTCTGCCTAGGAAGATTGTTACTTACAAGTTTTTAGAACCCTGTAAAGAATTTGGCTATTTGTCTAGTGTCATGAAAAGAAAATTTATCCATGATTATGCTTTTATACAGTCTATCTTGATAAAATATTTGTTTTCAAATGAAATAACTTCCAAATTTATATCAGCTCTTATCTGACAGTCACTGTTCATTCTGTTGTCCATTTGGTAAATATCTAACTTCCCTAAATATTAGATGTTCAAAGTCATCCAGTGTCTTTCCAACTATTTAATCTCCTTTTACAATTCATCAGCTTCCAGTGAAGTCACTTTGGCTCTGTCTCTATTGAAAGATATATCTTAACTGAAAATGCTATTGATATAATTCTGAACATTCATTTGTCTCAACCAGTATGTAGTAACATTTACTTAATTGCTGCCAGGTTAAAATATTACTTAATAACATATTTATGTATTACATTCCTTTTTATTATATGAAATGGATTATTTTTAGTCAAATATATTTTGGTGAAATCTGATGATTTGATATGTATTCATGCTAAATGAAAGCTTGATGCAGTGGGGAATTTGATACGGAATTTGACAAATTCTTTCAATTTGAGGAACTTTGACACAATGCTCTTCAGTAGTCACTTGCAAACACACATGCAAATTGTCTGGAATAGTTCATATCTTTTAGACATTTGAAAGAAACTGAAAAGCACTGTAGTTCATCTCTGATGGAAATTGTTTCCATATGCAGTCAAATATCTGTAATTTTTCAATAAGCAGTTATGATGAGTTTGACACTTAATTTAAATTATTTTTAAATAGCAGTGAAGTCAATGGTCAGAAATAAAGCAAAACGTGGGATTGCAGAAAGCAAATATAGAAATGGATGATCAAGTCTTTTTCTCGATTTCCACTTCCCATTTAAGATTCCCTTTTTATGAAACATCTCATTTATATCCTTCCTTTCCTCAGGTTCATATTGCTGAGTGTCCTAGTGTTTTCTTGTTCCTCTCAAATTTTAAATCCTTTTCTTAGTAAGTGATCTCATATCAGTCATTTACGTTTTCTCATATGAAAGGCTTTTTCTCAATTAAAAGAATTACAGGCATGGGAAAATGTTGTTGGAGAAGCAGTAAGATCTTCCTACAGCCTTTAAAATCACAATGTGTGAACAGGTGCTTGCTGCACTAATGAGGAAAAAGTGGCCTTGCTCTTATGTGTGAAAAGCTCTAAGGACAAGATCAGCATACGTGTAGCAATTATCTCTATTTCCCCAGATGTGTAGATAGAGGAGTGGAGGCTTTTGAAGCAGGCAATTTCAATGCTGGATATTGAGGAATTCTTCTGGCCACAGTGAGTGCAATGAAAATATAACACTTTAAAAAGAGTGTTGACACATTTATTACCTATATCAGAAATGATTGATCATTTGGGATGTTGAAGAAGGGTACTTGGGAAGGAGAGGAAGTGTGAAATATTAAAACACTTGGAACATACAGCAGGTAAAGGCAGAGATCAGTTTATACTACTGCAGCAGATGGTTAACTAAGGGTGGTCAGATAAGAAGTGGAACCAAAGAAGCAAATGTGTGAAGTGAGTCACTGGTTGACATGAGGATCTGAGGGCTCCAGGATGCTAAACTCCTTTCTACTATCTCCAGTGTTTTAATTGTTCTTAAACCAAGAATGCTTAAGGTAACTGAGGTCTGTATAAATATCACTGCAGGAGTAGAATCTTGTAGAACTTGAAAGGTTAATAATGTGATAAAATCTTAAAGTCTTTTGTGGGTGTTTCAGTGGGTGGGTTTAAGCTAAAACAATTTTTGAATTCCTCCTTGAAGGATACTGAAATATTCTTTGGTGTACTCTTGTCATGTCTGTGCCTTGAAAATCCTAAGTAGAGCATTACTAAGAGAGAGGAAAAATGTATGGGCTTTCAAATACCTGAAAAATAAAATGGGCATATTGTATATTCTGTTAATAATGAGAAAAGTACATTATATATACCTAGACCCATATGTTAGATGCACTTAACCTTCAGTAAATAGCTAATAAATTCACTTGAATTATATTAAAATTGTATTGGAGACAGATTACACACACACACACACACACACACACTCCCATTTCCAAGAAGTGAGTTTTCCTTTTATAGGTTTGGACCTTTATTATTGAATGTAAGATAGAATTTAGGCCTAGATGAAAAATCTAGAGAATACATAGTAAACTGTTCCCCTGCTCTTCCTGCCATTCCTACCTTCTACTTAATAGATGGAGAAACTTAAGCCAAGAGATAAAAAAAAATCTCTAAGTGACTTACAGTTATTTATAGTCAGGGTTTTGGTTTCTTCCTTCCAAGCTAATTTCATTTTCCATTTTTACCATACTGCCTCAGGATTTAAGCATAAAAAATTTATTAAATTTGGTTGTTAATTATTGCTACATTTTTCAAGTGGTTTCAAATGGATAAATGATAGTCTTCTTTCCTTTTAAATACATAATCATGCATATTCTAGTTTTTAAATTTGGTAATTTTTAATGTTCATTAATATTAATAGTATTAATTATTTAATTAAAGGCCATGGTCAAGGTTGGAAGCAGAGGTAACATTTTAAAATCTGTTTGGAAATGGTTGATGATAGGCATGTTTTAAGTTTCTGACGTTTTAACTCACAGAATTTTAGACATAAAGTTATTAAATATCTGTGTCATCTTTTGGGGGAGGAGAGTACAGTTCAGAACAATTCAGTCACTCAACCATTTTTGGTGCTTTGAAACCCATGGACTGCAGCATGCCAGGTGTCCCTGTCCATCAACAACCCTCAGAGCTTGCTCAGACTCATGTCCATCAAGCCAGTGATGCCATCCAACTATCTCATCCTCTGTCCTCCCCTCCTCCTCCTGTATTCAATCTTTCCTAGCACCAGAGTATTTTCCAACTTGTCAGTTCTTCCCATCAGGTGGGCAAACTATTGGAGCTTCAGCTTCAGCATCAGTCCTTCCAATGAATATTCAGCACTGATTTCCTTTAGGATTGACTGGTTGGATCTCCTCGCAGTCCAATGGATTCTCAAGAGTCTTCTCCAACACCACAGTTCAAAAGAATAAATTCTTTGGTGCTCAGCTTTCTTTATTGTCCAACTCTCACATCTACACATGACTACTGAAAAAAAACATAGCTTTGACTATGCAGATCTTTGTAAACAAAACAATGTCTCTGCTTTCTAATATGCTGTCTAGGTTGTCATAGCTTTTCTTCCAAGGAGCAAGCGTCTTTTAATTTCATGACTGCAGTCACTATCCACAGTGATTTTGGAGCCCAAGAAAATAAAGTCTGTCATTGTTTTCATTGTTTCCCCATCTATTTGCCATAAAGTGATGGGATCGGATGCCATGATCTTCATTTTTTGAATGTTGAGTTTTAAGATGCTTTTCCACTCTCCTCTTTCACTTTCTTCAAAAAAGATCAGTTTCTCTTTCAGTTCCTCTTAAATTTCTGCTGTAAAGGTGGTGTCATCTGCATAACTGATATTACTGATATTTCTCCTGACAATCTTCATTCCAGATGATGCTTCATCCAGCCTGGCATTTCTCATGATATACTCTCCACATAAGTTAAATAAGCATAGTGACAATATGCAGCCTTGATGTATTCCTCTTCCAATTTGGAACCAGTCCATTGTTCCATGTCCGGTTCTGACTGCTGTTTCTTGACCTGAATACAGATTTCTCAGGAGTCAAATAAGGTGGTCTGGTGGCCCCATCTCTTTAAGAATTTTCCACAGTTTGTCCTGATCCACACCGTCAAAGATTTTAGTGTAGTCAATAAAACAGAAGTAAATGTTTTTCTGGAACACTTTTTCTTTTTCTGTGATCCAATGGATGTTGGTTTTGATCTCCAGTCCCCCTGCCTTTTCTAAACCCAGCTTGAACATCTGGAAGCTCATGTTTCATGTACTGTTGAAGTCTTGCTTGGAGAATTTTGAGCATTGCTTTGATAGCGTGTTAGATGAGTGCAATTATGTGGTACTTTGAACTTTCTTTGGCATTGCCTTCTTGGAGTTGGAACGGAAACTGACCTTTTCCAGTCCTGTGGCCACTGCTGTTTTCCAAATTTGCTGGCATGTTAAATGTAGCACTTTCACAGAATCATCTTTTAGGATTTGAAGCAGATCAACTAGAATTCCATCATCCCCTCTAATAGCTATGTTCGTAGTGATGCTTCCCAAGGTCCACTTGACTTCACATTCTAAGATGTCTGGCTCTAGGTGATTGATCACACCATCATGGTTATGTGGGTCATGAAGATGTTTTTTGTATAGTTCTGTGTATTCTTGCTGCCTTTTCTTAATATCTTCTGCTTCTGTTTGGGCCACACCATTTCTGCCCTTTATTGTACCCATCTTTGCATGAGATGTTCCCTTGGTATCTCTAATTTTCTTGACGAGATCTCTAGTCTTTCCCATTCTATTGTTTTCCTCTATTTCTTTGCACTGATCACTGAGGAAAACTTTCTAATCTCTCCTTGCTATCCTTTGGTACTCTGCATTCAAATGAGTATATCTTTCCTTTTCTCCTTAGCTTGCATCTTCTCTTCTTTTCTCAACTACTTATAAGGCCTCCTCAGGCAACCATTTTGTCTTTTTTATGTTTCTTTTTCTTGGGAATGGTCTTGATCACTGTCTCCTCTACAATGCCATGAACCTACATTCATAGTTCTTCAGGGACTCTATCAGATCTAATCCCTTGAATCTATTTGTCACTTCACTATATAATCATAAGGGATTTGATTTCGGTCATACCTGAATGGTCTATTTGTTTTCCCTATTTTCTTCAATTTAAGTCTGAATTTGGCAATAAGGAGTTCATGATCTGAGCCACAGTCAGCTTCTTTTTGCTGACTGTATAGAGCTTCTCCATCTTTGGCTGCAAAGAATATATTCAATCTGATTTTGGTACTCACCATCTGGTGATGTCCATGTGTAGTTATCTCTTGTGTTCTTGAAAGACGGTGTTTGCTATGACCAGTGCGTTTTCTTGGAAAGACTCTATTAGCCTTTGCCTGCTTCTTTTTGTACTCCAAGGCCAAATATGCCCATACTACAGGTATCTCTTGACTTCTTACTTTTGCATTCCAGTCCGCTATGATGAAAAATACATTTTTGGGGGTTTGAGTTCTAGAATGTTTTGTAGGCCTTTATGGAACCTCTCAACTTTAGCTTTTTTGGCATTAGTGATTGGGTCATAGACTTGGATGACTGTGATATTGAATGGTTTGTCTTGGAAGTGAACACAGATCATTTATTCTGTCATTTTTGAGACTGTACCCAAGTACTGCATCTTGGAATCTGTTGTTGACTATGAAGGCTACTCCATTTCTTCTATGGGTTTCTTGCCCACAGTAGAAGATATAATGGTCATCTGAATTAAACTCACCCATTCAAGTCCATTTTATTTCACTGATTCCTAAAATGTCAATGTTCACTCTTGTCATCACTTGTTTGACCACTTCCAATTTACCTTGATTCATGGACATAACATTCCAGGTTCTTATGCAATATTTTTCTTTACAGCATCAGACTTTATTTTCATCACCAGTCACATCCACAACTGGGCATTGGTTTCACTTTGGTGCCATCTCTTCATTCTTTCTGGAATTATTTCTCCACCCTTCTCCAGTAGTGTATTGGGCATTTAAGGACTTGGGGGGGGGGTTCATCTTTCAGTGTCACATCTTTTTGCCTTTTCATATATGTTCATTGGGTTCTCAAGGCAAAAATACTGAAGTGGTTTTCCATTCCCTTCTGCAGTGGACCATGTTTTGTTAGAAGGCAGTAGGGAGACACTATTGGAGATAGGAATGATGAGAGTTAAGTATTTCAAAGGAAATGTAACTCCATTTCCAGAATTCCTTTCTAGGAAAAAGTGACTGTTTCTGCCAAAGTCTTTGTCAGCCCTTTCCCAGAACTCATAGAACAGTGTTGTTGATAGTTACCCAGAGAGAATGATTCCTCAACAGACATATAAAACAAAAAGTGCTGCAGTGGCAGAGACAGGTTTTGCAGTTTTTTTTTTTTTTTGCTTGTTTTTTGTTTTTGTTGTTGCTTTAATTACAATGAATTTGTTTATAGAGTCAGTAGCTAAAGATTGGAAACAATCTGTGGTCAATGATAAAGACCATGGGACAAGTAAACATCCCAGAGTATGGTTGAAACAGAATATAGTGGGGACACAGAAGTGGGCCCAAACTGGGACAGTGCTATTACCATAATTGTTAGATGAACCTGTGTCTAAAATTCCCAGAGATTTAAGAAGTTTTGTTTTTTCTTACTTAATATTTTTTAATTTTATTGAAGTATAGTTGCTACACAGTATTATATGTTGCAGATGTACAGTGTACTGCTTCACCATTTAAATCAATATTACACATTAAAATTAATTATCAACAATAGGTATTTATAATGTGTTATATTGGTTTAAAATATATTTAATAATTATAAAACCAATTTTCAATCAATTTTATCTTATCCATGGAGGTTATAGTTATCACTATATAGTTATCAGTTAATAGTTATCACTAGTTTCTTGGTTAAGTAACTGAAGGCATATCAAGATCCACTAAAAATCACTTTTTATATTTGATATTTATCTCTATGTAGCATATCTCTATGAAGATATGAAGATATCTCTATTTCATTAGGGAATGCATTTTATTTGTAAAGATTGACTGCCCAATACCTAATGCAACACTTGATTTCCTCTCTCTGTGGTACGTATCTCTATAAAGTTCATGAGGATATGCATTTTATTTGTTAAAGATTGACTGCCCAATACCTGGGACTTCCTTGATAGCTCAGTTGGTAAAGAATCTTCCTGAAATGCAGGAGACTCCATTTCAATTCCTGAGTCAGGAAATCCACTGGTGAAGGGATAGGCTATCCACCCCAGTATTCTTGGTCTGCCCTTGTGGTTAAACTGGGAAAGAATCCACCTGCAATGTGGGAGGCCTGGGTTTGATCCCTGGGTTGGGAGGAAAGATCCCCAGAGAAGGGAAAGACACTTCAACAATAAATTAATTTTAATAAATAATAGATACATTATCTGGGCCAAGTTTGTGTTATTATTGTTCAGTCACTGAGTCATGTCCAACTCTGTGACTTCATGGACTGCAGTGCACCAGCTTCCTCTGTCCTTTCCTATCTCCTGGAGTTTGCTCAAATCCATGTCCTTTGAGTGAGTGGTGCCATCCAACCATCTCATCCTCTGCCACCTTGTCCTTTTGTCTTCACATTTTCAGTGTCAGGCTTTTTTTCCAATGAATCATCTCTTTGCATCAGGTGGCTAAAGTATTGGAGCTTCAGCTTCAGCATCAGTCCTACCAATGAATATTCAGGGTTGATTTCCATTTAGGATTGACTGGTTTGATCTCCTTGCAGTCCAAGGGACTCTCAAGTGTCTTCTCTAGCACCACAATTTGAAAGCATCAATTCTTTGGCTCTCAGCCTTCTTTATGGTCCAACTCTTACATCTGTACATGACTACTTGAAAAACCATAGTTTTAACTAGACAGACCTTTGCTGGCAAAGCGATATCTCTGCTTTTTAATATGCTGGCTCGGTTTGTCATAGCTTTTATTCCAAGGAGCAAGTGTCTTTTAATTTCATGGCTACAGTCAGCATCTGCAGTAATTTTGAAGCCCAAGAAAATGATATCTGTCACTGCTTCTGTTTTTTCCCTTCTATTTGCCATTAAGTGATGGGACTGGAAGACATGATCTTAGTTGTTTAATGTTGAATTTCAAGCCAGCTTTGTCACTGTCATTCTCCTCTTTCACTCTCATCAAGAAGGCCAGGTATAATCTTTCTTAATTAAACATAGGTTAAAGAAACTGTCAATTTATTATTGAATATAGATAACATATTTGGTAAACTCATTTAGTTTTGCTATATTTAGAAGTAAGAATACAGGATGTACACTTAAATCTGAATTTTGGATGAAAACGTTTTTTTTGTAAATATGTCCCAAATATTCTATGAAACATATTATACTTAAAACTATTATTTATATAAACTTCAAATTTATCTGGACACTTAGTATATTTTATTTGGCAATCATAAACTTTCCCAAATATTAGATTAAGAATTCTGTTTGCAATATGAAAACAAGGTAAGGGGAATACTTTATGGATTGCTGCCTTTGAAAAAAAAAAACTATTTATTCCAGTGATTATATATGTTGGTCCATCATTCAGACATTGAGTTAGTTCCACACATACTTCTAGACTATGGAAGTTCTTTTACATTATTTTGAATATTTGCCTTTCCCACTCCTCCATTTTCTGATACATAATATGCTATTACTTCCCATTTTATTTTGTAAAAGAATCATTCTTTTTGAAACAAGAAAGGATACCAGGGATCATCAGGTTGAATATGCTTATTTCCCAAATGAGTATCTCAGTTGCAAAGTCTTGAAGGGACTTACAGTATTTTATGGATCTAGTTAGTAAAAGAGGTATCTTACTCCAGTTCAATGGAATATTCAACTCACTCCAGATGGTGGTTGACTGAATACACACACAAAATAATTAAGCCTAAATTTAAACAAAAAGGTTTAATTATTCCAATAAGAAGAACAGCAAATTTCAGGAGAATAAAGAAACAAATTTATGTAGCTAATACTATATTCTAGGCAATGTATATCTTTATTTAATCATCTCAATATTCCTGTGTAGTAATTATTATCCCTATTTTATAAGTTTCTCAGGAGTTTCAGAAAGTATTATATGGGAGGTTTGTGAAATTATCCCAAAAATACATAGTTCAAGTCCAGCTCTATTTCTACCCCAAAACTGTCCTTTCTTCCCTCAGAATTTGGCATTCTAACACAATATCAGCTAAGAAAGTATCAGGTTGTCTGAAGGTATACACACAACTAAAATTGCAGGTGTTTATGTGAGTAGTTTGAGATGGAGAAAGTATATAGAATTTACCAGGGAAGATATCAGGAGACAGTATTGCATCAAACAGAATGCATAAACTTTGAAGAAAAGAGCAAAAATTTCCTGAGTGCCTATATGCTGTTGCTGCCACTCTTAGTTTTGGAACAAGCTTCCCACAGCAATTAAAGTTTTCTTTTGATGGGCCTAAATGATCATTATAAATATTATTACTTTTTAAAATGTGTCTTATTTAACTATAATTGATTTACTGGGTTGTGTTAATTTCATTTTCCATTATGGTTTATCACAGGATAATGAATTTAGTTCCCTGTGCTATACAGTGGGAAATTGTTTATTCATTCTATACATAGTAGTTTGCTTCTATTAATCCCAAACTCCCAATGCATCCTTCTCTCATCCCCTCTTGGCAACCACAAGTTGTTTCTCTATGTCTCTGTGTCTGTGAGTCTGCTTCTGTCCCATAGATAAGGTAATGTGTCATGTTTGTTGTCATTCAGTTGCTAAGTCATGTCTGACTCCCAGCGACCCCATGGACTGTAGGACGCCAGGCATCCCTGTCATTTACTATCTCCCAGAGTTTGCTCAAACTCATGTCCTTTAAGTTGGTGATGCCATCCCACCATGCCATCCTCTGTCACCCCCTTCTGCTCCTGCCCTCAATCTTTCCCAGCATCAGGGTCAGTAAGCTTTTCAATTCAGGTGACCAAAATGTTGGAGCTTCAGCATCAATCCTTCCAATGAATATTTGGAGTTGATTTCCTGTAGAATTGACTGGTTTGATTACCTTGCTGTCCAAGGGACTCTCAAAAGTCTTCTCCAGCACTAAATTTGAAAGCATCAATTATTTGGTACTCAGATTTCTTTATGGTCCAATTCTCACATCCATACATGACTACTTGAAAAATGATAGCTTTGACTGTATGTATCTTGTTGGGAAGGTGATTTCTGTTTTTTCATATGCTGTCTATGTTTGTCAGAGCTTTTCTTCCAAGGAGCAAACCTCTTTTAATTTCATGGCTGCAGTCACAATCTGCAGTGATTTTGGAGTCCAAGAAAATAAAGTCTGTCACTGTTTCTCTATTTCCCCCATCTACTTGCCATGTAGTAATGAACCTGAATTCCATAATCTTAGTTTTTTGAATGTTGAGTTTTAAGCCAACTTTTTCACTCTTCTATTTTACCCTCATCAAGGAGCTTTGGTTCTCTTCCAAGAGTGGGAGTTTTCAATTATTAGAGGATAGATCAAATCCTGTGATAATTTAGCATCAGCACATTTCTGATTGAAGGGTCTCTCCCATAAAGCATCAGACAAGGTCAAGACGTTTCGTTCTGCACTGTTTACTCACAATTGATTTCTTCCCTCACTTCGAATTTTCAAGCAATTAATATTTTTCCTGTACTAGAAGTATCCTACTCCCTGTTGTTTCCCTATCAGATTCTCTATTTCTTGAGTGTTGAAGAAGAAAAAAAGAGGGAAATGTGGGGTAAATATGTTGAAAAAAGTGGGGAAAAAAATGAGAAGCTCTGGCTTAAGGAAAATGCTTTTGTATATCAAAGTTAGTCTGGCAATATTGTTTTAAAATTACTTAAGAAGTTTTCTCAGTTATCATTAATTCAGGTACATGTCTCATTTTTTTAATTGCCTAAAGACTTTCTGAGTTACAACTTTAAAGCAACCTTCAATCTTGAGTTTGTATATTTTATTACTTAAAAAATACTCTGCCCAGTGTTATATGCCAGCCTGGATGGGAGAGGGGTTTGCAGGAGACTAGATACATGTATATGTGTGGCTGAGTCTCTTCTCTGTTTACCTGAAACAACTACATTGTTAATCAGGTATACCCTAAGACAAAGTAAAAATTTAAAGTTACAAAAAAATAATCATTTAAATATCATGTACCCTTACACTCTAACAAGCATTCATATCTGGAGATGAAAGATCTAGAGGATGAAATAACTCTGATAAAAATTTAAGGACATGAAATTATTTAAATGATTAATAGGAGATTGGTGGTTTTTATTGTGTCTGTTCTGTAAATAGATCTTGAGAGAGTTGGGGAAAGTGAGAAAGAGAAATATTTTTAACTGGACCCATTGATCAAAGCATATAGACATTTTGACTAGAATGGAATTTACCTGTAATTTTTTCATCTACATTTTAATCTGAGAAACTTATTTTTGATCATTATGATGAGAACTTTAAAGATATTGAATCTTTTACAAATGACAAAAAACAAACAAGTAGATTATCTTGTACTGATATTTTCCCTTATTAAGAGAGAGTGTTCAAAATATAACCAGTCTCTCTTCATTCTGATGTTTTCCTATAAAAGAGCCCTATGATAAACTGGTTACAGAGCAGATTATGGAAAGGCTTTCCTAACTGTTTTATGTTGTGAAATTGATTGTCATAATTTTGAAAAGCTTAATACTTATAATTTTCTTCTAGAATGAGTGTTTTCTTCCAAACATTGAATGCTGTTATTTAAGATAGTCAAAAATAATTACATTTTATTTAACATGGTGACCTACTTAAATAGACAATAATTTCATTTTGGAACAAAATATATTAAAAAACAAACAAACAAACAAAAAAAAAAAAAAAAAAAAAACTATGGCAGTCCCTTTTCACCAGGTAAGGAAACAAGATGTATGCAGTTGTAAGAGAGCCTTCCCCTAACCATACTGGCACTGTAATCTCAGACTTCTAGCTTCTAGAAATGAAATAAATAAATGTCTGGTTTTTTATAACCTTGAATAAATTGATAGATAAGTCATTTACAGTTGATTGTTTCTGATACTTTAATAAAATAGATGACTCATTTTTGTCTTCTCCAGCATTTTGAGGAAACTTACACACCAAGGAAAAATGTTTGGCCACTTGCTTTAGTGTTTCCTTATAATCTCCTTGTCCTTGGGTGTCAATGTGTCTGTCAGTAAACCTTGACTTAATTCTCTTAGCCACTTTCATGGAAGATTTGATTATTTATCACCTAACATGATAGATCAGTGAGAGACATGGTAATAAGTCTTTATGTTTTTACAGAGGTCAGGATAGGAAACTTCTCCTTCTCACTGGAATCCATAGTGGTCACTGAAATCCTCTGCTCTGGTATTTCCAAATTCACCTAGACTAAAAATTTCTCCTTCATTCTGAGAATGACTATTATTTTTGTGGACTTAAATGCTCACTGTTGTTTATAAAATATTATTAAAATATCTACTATTTATCATGGAAATAGAATTGGACAACATTGATTAGTATATAATCAACATTTGGATAAAAAGTAAACCAGCAAAAGAACACACACTCTTCACGCACACACACACACACACAAACCAGCATTCTCCTTTAACCTAGTACTTAAAGGGCTTATGTTCTGATAAAGTCAGTAGGATTGTTGTGCTTCAATTAACACTTCCAGATCTGAGACACGTGAAAAAATCTCCCACATTTTTTTTTTTTTCTGGATACTTTTCTAGTATACAACTTTAACTGCTTCTGTACTGTCTTTTGTGGCCAATAGCCTGCTATTTCTTTTTCTTAGGATACCCACATAAAAGAGACAATACAGAGCATTTCTGAAGAAGACAATGAGTGTTTCAGAAAAAAGGTAAGCAATTACACAGAATGTGGAAAACACTTAGGCAAGCAAATGATTGGATCAATGCCTGGGACTGTGAGGGCCCTGCTGGAGGTTAATATGAATGAGATGTGATGCTTCACTGGCTAAGTTTACTTAATTCTTTTATACATCAATATTGCTTCTTATGATGCAGTTGCCTAAAGTTGTTGCAAATTGCTATATAACCTATAGTGCTATTATTACCTTCACAGTGATTGGGAAAGCAGCAGGAGAATGCTCTGATTAAACCTTAATTATTACACCACCTTTACTGTACATACAGTGAGAATGTATGGTCTCTACCACCCCTATCATTCTCAGCTTTTTACTTCAAAGCGGCAGCTAGAGACACCACATCTGTTTAAAACAAATAGGCTGTTTTCATAATGAACTGTAAAATCACAGAGGTTTGTTTATCCCCTGGTACTTAGGATCAAGAGAAGCCCTTAGTTAACTACTAATATATTACACAATATCATAGAAGATAGAAGTTTCATAAATGAAAAAGGTTCTGGTCTGTTTATTTTAAGATACAGCTAAAATCTTGATTTTGGGCTAGGTCAGTTTCTATAGTTAAAAGCTGCATTAATGTGGCTGAAATGCTTTGAAGTATGCAGAGATAAAACAAACCAGCAGGTATTTAAACCGAGGGCTATGAGGTGGAAAAAGCATCACTTTCCCTTCAGGTAGAGCCTGAAGATATATCTTTGTTAATGAGGTTTTCTGCTGTCCTACTGGATCCTCAGTCATTTAAAATGCAAATCCCAAAGAATGAAGTGAGAGCTCTCCTATATAAAAGAAGGTGGCTGATTTTTTTTTTTTTTAATAAATGACTATGCCATCTGCTTCCCTCATCATTCTGCTGAATATGAAATTCACCTATGCAATTATATAAATTTGTAAACTAAAAACAATATACCCTAGAAACCTGAAAATGGAATTATTACTTTTCCTGAATGCCCAACCTTCTCTCATAGTTTAGAGTTTGTTCTTATGGTCAGGAAAACAGGAGAGTAAGAATTAACTTTTCTGAACAGTGGACATTATATTTATGGTTTTTGTGTTATTATTTTTAATCGGTAATTTCTCAGTTAATTAGAAGAAATTTTGTAAAGAATTATTTCAAAGTGACCTACTGTAGGTTTCTTGAATACTTGGAGAGCTTAGTCATGCCTGAAAATTTTTTTCAGGTAGTTTTGTGTGAAGTCAGGAATTCACAAGGAGAACTTGGTTTGTGTTTTTAGAGGGCTTTTTTTTTTTTTTTTTTTGTCTCAAGGAGAACTCAGGATTGATTTACACTCCACTTTCAGTGTCACCTGCCTCTAATGTATTTGACAAGTTTCTTTTTATTTCCTGTCTTTAAAAATTTCACTCCAAACTCAGTCCACGCTGTGATGTCCTTCTCTCTTGTTATCTTGCTCCCAACAGCTACATTTGGGTCTGTTTTGAGTCTCCCTATATGCTACCCTCATCTTGAGGTCTGGAACCACCATCCTTTTCATCCTCATTCTGACCTTATCAAAGGCTGAATAGGCTGTTTTTACTGTCATTGGCAAATCTTTCAATTCCTCTAAATATCACTAACACACTGTCAACAATAAAGCAAAGTAATATGAAAAAAAGAAATAAAATAAGGGATAAGACCATTTCTAGAACCGAGAAATAGACACTGAGTCTTCACAGGACAATACCTCTGGATATATTAGATTTGTTACCTGATCACTAAGTCCAAATCCTTTGTCCTGGTTAGAGACCTGGCTTCTTAAAAATTTCAATCCTAAAGTCTCACTCATGCTTGAATTGTCATGTCTTTAATACGCATTTATAAAATAATTGAACGATTGGGTTTGAATTCCATTTTTTATTATGCTTTGTCCCAGCAGAAAACAGGGAAGTTTTTTTTTTTCTTAAATCTATCACAAATTAATGCATTAATGAACTTCCCCAAGAGATATGTATTTTTGAACTGTTCAAATAAAATTAAAGAGGGAGTGTTGAAAATTGAAGCCAGGTTAACATAAAGTAAGACTGAGATCATGAAAGGTCTTATATTTCAGAGTGTATTTGCAGTTTATTTTTATGAAAATGGACTTTTATTAAAATATTTGATAGAAGGATTATTCTCACATTTGCAGTATTTTATAATCAGTTATAATGGTGATAGCTGGGTGTAAGGTAGGTGAGGAAGTTATTTGGGTCACACTGGTAAGAATAATGATCATCTGTTTGTTGCCCTATGTGTTGGTAAAGAGGAGAATACCTTTAAGTATTTCTAAGGAAAAGCTTATAAAATGAATTAGTACAAATGTACAATTGTGTAGTGTATTAAATGATATTTTTAAAACTTCTTGTGCATCAGTTTTGTCAAATAATCCCCAATACAATTTTCTACATGAATCTGAAAACTTTAAACTCTGATTCATAAGGAAAACTCAGGATTCTATAAAGTAAATTATGTGAAGTAATAAAAAAAAGACTAAATGAATTATTCCTTAGTTAGAAAATTGCAAAAAATTCTTCAAGCTATCATTTGTAGAATATGAGAGGTAAGAAAGATAGAAATAAGACTGAATATTAAGGTGTTTTTGAGTTTTAATAAATATAAAATAGTCTCTCAAGAATGATTCATGAATGTGTATTTAATCAACAATAACCTACTCAGCCTATGTCACTCATGTGCCTACTCAGCTTATGTCATCATGCTAGTACTACGTGAACACAAGCATAGAGACTATCTTTCCTTCCTCAGCTTGTAATGCAGCAGGGATACAAAATAATTGTTAAAGAAGAGAGATTGTCACATGCCATAAGAAACACTGAAATACGTTTTTGAAACTTCAGAGGAAAAATAAATCACTCCTGGTGAGGATGAAGGGAAAAGAAATCTAAAATAGGTAAATTTGATCTGATTTGTCAACAGATTTCCCAGGTAGCTTAAGAGGTAAAGAACTCTCCTGTCAATGCAGGAGGCATAAGAGATGTAGGTTTGATCCCTGGGTCAGGGAAGATTTCCTGGAGGAGGAAATGGCAACCCACTCCAATGTTCTTGCCTGGAAAATCTCATGGACAGTAGAGGCTGGTGGGCTACAGTGCATGGGGTCACAGAGAGTTGGATGTGACTTAGTGATTGAGCACACACGCAAAGGATTAAGCAGGAATCAACAGTGGGGAGGTGGGGAAGAAAAGATATTTTAAAATGAACTATATGAGAAAATGTGTGTCAGTGAAAATATCTGGAGAAAAATTGTAAATGACTGGTGTCAATATAACACAATGAACTTTACAAGTTCAATTTAACACATGAACTATACAATGCCTAGAGCAAAGAAAGATGATAGAATTGTGGTGACAAAGGTGACCCTGATTGATAAACTAAAGCATTTGGACTAAATCTTTTAGTCAAAAGAAACTGGACTAAAGAAGTGGAGGGTTTAATGGGAAACCACTGAAGATAGTAAAAAGATGTACACAGATGTGAAACCAAATCACAAGGATGTTTTAGGAATGAATTAAAAGTGAGTATAAGGAGAGAAGTAAGATAAGTTAAAATATAAATTAGAAATTAACTCTATTATCTAGTTACTTCAAGGAATTACTTCAGTACATAGAGTCTAAAATGAACAAAATGTTGATTTATATTTTTACTTTATAAAGAAAAAAATAGAAGTGAGAATGGCAAGTCTATTGATAACCTATATCTTATTGTCCACTGAGAACTGCTAATTCATTTTGTTTTGCTACTGAGTTCTCTATGCAAACAGGAATGTATGAAAACTGTGTGTGTATGCTCAGTCACTAAGTGTTCAACTCTTTGTGGCCCCATGAAAGAAGCCCACCAGGCTCCTCTGCCCAAGGAATTTTCCAAGCAAAATTATTAGAGAGGTGTGCCATTTCCTACTCCCGGGCATCTTCCTAACCCAGGAATTGAACCCACATCTCCTGCATTGGCAGGTGTATTCTTTACCACTAGTACCACCTGGGAAGCCCCTGTGAAAAGCATCTTCTATTAAAAAGCCGTGTATTCTTGTAGTGGTAATGTTAAGCAAGTTTGGGGAAGATGCAGCATTCATTCAGTATTTTTGCTTCATTCACTTTATTTAGCATGCTTCATATGAGATTTGAGACATATTATTTAAGTATCAAAATCACCAAATTTTAAAATCACTATTTCATATTTATCTAAAGGATTGCAGGTATTATATTTAAATTATCAAAAACTGAGATATTTTCTGAGCCCTATTATGTGATCAAGGAATTTTCAAATTAAGATTTCTAGAAAAGAAATTACATGTTATTATGTGCCATCCATATTTGTCATCTCATTTTACTTCCTGTATGGTCTAAATATCAGTGACAAAAAGAAAATTATCATTTTTCCAAAAAATTATACATATTTCTAGGACCATTTATAGACAACTTCTGGCATGTTTATTTTATACTGATGTAAGTAAAATTCAGTTATCTCTAGACAGCTAGATAGATGTCATATTTTTATCTCCTATCTGTATATCTCTTCATGTGAGTAATATAAGTGGTTCTCTCAATCTCTATAAATCTTTATTTGGAGGTTTTGAATTGCTGAAAACTGTAATTTAAGCTCCCTTACAGCTAGAATTCTACATATGAATTAGTGCTCACCAATTAAATGTGCTTACATAAAATTTGAAAGACAAAGTCCAAGAAGGCCCTCTTTCTTCAATTCTGGCTACCCATGCTATTTAGGAAATTCATTGTTCTTCTACATAGGTGCCAAGTGTTCATTCTTCAGCTTTCTGAAAGAAGCAATGATCTCTTGAGCTTATTACTTACTCCTTGAGTTTCAGCTTTTTGTATCATTTCCGTTTTCTGCTATTCAAGGCTTCTCTGGAAGTAGAAAATGCATTATGGCCCAACCTAGAGCAGCCTAGCTGCCAAAATAGCTGATTTCAGGTTCTTCTAGGGATGTCCCTGGAGCCCCAGCCTTGAACTGTCTCCTTTTGCATTTTCAACCATTTTGTGAACTACTACTAATACTATTGTTTTTTTCCTTAGAGTGAGTGGTTTCTGTCTTCTGCCAGAGACACTAAATGATACAGCTTATATTATATTGAAATTGTATAAGCATGATCATCTCCCACTTTGTGTCTTGATGTTTTCTGAATTTGTATAACACATTTCTTCAATTCACTCCAGATTTAGTACCTGTAGAAGTGGTAAAATATGCTTTGTAGGAATGTTTCATTAGAAACTAGTTATTAAGCTAAAAAAAGGTGTAGTTAATTCTCTTGGACTTGTGTTTTTGTGTTGATAGCCATCCTGTGTGCTCCTTGCTTTTGGACTTAGGGTTTGCTATGTTTTCTTTCCTCGTTTGCTATGTTGCTCCTTTAAGCATTCTCTCTTCCTCCATTTGCTTATTATTGTTTTCTCTTGTTTTTACTATTTTTCAGTCACTCTTTCTACCTCTGTCACAGCTCTTCCTCATGTTAGTCCAATTAGTAATTTTTATTGTGCCCTGAAATAAAATAACATGTTCTTTTGGTTCAAAGTCTGAAAAAGCTGTCAAAATGATAGATATTCTCTAAATGGATCCTCAAATGTTCCTGATTTGAAAAGTGCCAGAGTCATTGCCTTTTCTGAAGGTTCTTTTCCTCTAGTAGGAAAAAACTTCTGGGATTGTGTTTTTATTTTTTTTTTTCCAGTATGTAAAAAGGTTGAAATGTACACACATAAGAATACCAATAATGATTTCTTTAAAGAACATGGGAAGAAGTAATATAGAAGCTGCTAACTAAACATCATTGAATTTGGAAGCCTCATCAAAGATTTAAGATGGCTATTGAAAGGGAATTCACTGATTCGTTTCATAAGAAGGGTCAGGAACTTTTGGCCATTATCTCATATTGCTTCATAAGACCTGTTGGAATTCAAGGGAAGGGAATAATTAGGTCAATGGGGAAACCTAACAACATATATTAGTCAGATAAAAGAACTTCCTTGAAGTTTTATCATATGGTTTCTAGATATATACTCAGTTCACAGAGTTAGAAAACATCATCTAAGCTCAAAGTTTATGGAGAAAAATCTATATAAGTATTGGCAAGATAACATACAATACTCATGCCCTTACCCTGCTGTTCATTTGCATGAAATATTTTTATTTTCATTACTACAACTGTACATATCAAAATTATTTTAAAATGATGACAAAGAGTAAATACATGACTATGATATTAAACTGATATGAGAAAGAATAGATAACCTGATGTGGTACTACATCTTCATGATAAAAATACTTATGGACCAGCTAAATAAGATTTCTTCTAAAAAAAAAAAACTTATGATCTAATTGTACAAAATATGTCAATTCTTATCAATGTGATTAAGCTACTATCTGATATATATTCATGATAATTTTAATCCTCAATACCTATATAATCCTTGAGTTAATAATTATCTTCATTGTTAATTATAGATTATATTATTTGTAATAAGGGAAATTATTCTTTGCATTGATTACTTTTAATTTAAAAACCTGGGGGAAAAAAAACTATATCATAAATCTCTGCATGGGCTAACATCTGGCAAACACATGATAGTAATGTTTCTTTAGTTCTGGATAGCACATGCAGGTTCAAATCTTTAGCATAAATTCTCTCAAGCAAGAACACAAAAGAAGAAAATATTAATGGGATTATTGCATCTAACTGAACATTTTCCTTTGTCCTCATCCCTTTCTCTTGTTGCCCATAATGAAACATTGATGTTCACCATGGTCCTGAGGCTGCATAGTTTACAATCTTCAGAACCAGTTCAGCTATTTGCCCATAAGAAGCTGTCATACTTCCAGCTAGAAACTACTATCATGCTAGTGATGACATGAAGCACTTATTAAACTATTCCATGACTTTTTTCTCCTTACTTTAGCTGTCTTTGTGATGCCTCTTGATGAACAGAATTTCTTAAAATTTGTTGTTGCTCAGTCACTAAGCCATATCCAACTCTTTGTGACTTCATGCCCTGCAGTATGCCATGTTTCCCTGTCCTTCACTGTTTCCCTGAGTTTGCTCAAAACTCATGGCCATTGAGTGAGTGATGCCATCCAACCATCTCATACTCTGTCTCACCCTTCTCACCCTGCCCTCAATCTTTCCCAGGAACAGAGGCTTTTCCAATGAGTCAAATCTTCCCATCAGGTGGCCAAATTATTGGAGTTTCAGCTTCAGCATCAGTCCTTCCAATGAATAGTCATGACTAATTTCCTTTGGGAATGACTGCTTTGATCTCCCTGCTGTCCAAGGGACTCTCAAGAATATTCTTTAGCACCACAGTTTGAAAGCATCAGTTCTTTGGCATTTAACCTTCTTTATGGTGCAACTCTCACATCTGTACATGACTTTTGAAAAAACCATAGTTTTGACTATACGGACCTTTGTTGGCAAAGTGATGTTTCTGCTTTTAAATAGCCTGTCTAGGTTTGTTATAGTATTTATTCCAAGGAGCAATCATCTTTTAATTTCATGCCTGTAGTCACCATCCTCAGTGATTTTGGAGCCCCCCAAAATAAAACCTATCACTGTTTCCATTTTTTCCCTATCCATTTGCTATGAAGTGATGGGACCAGATGCCATAATCTTAAGTTTTTGAATATTAAGTTTTAAGCCAACTTTTTCACTCTCTTGTTTCATGTTCATCAAGAGGCTCTTTAGTTCCTCTTCACATTCTACCATTAGTGTGATGTCATCTGCATATCTGAAATTTCTTTCAGCAGTCTTGATTCCAGCTTGTGCTTTCATCCAGCCTGGCATTTCACATGCTGTACTCTGCATGTAAAGTAAATAAGTAGGGTGACAATATAAAACCTTGATGTACTCTTTTCCCAATTTAAAACCAGTCCATTGTTCCATGTCCAGTTCTAACTGTTGCGTCTTGACCTTCATACACGTTTCTCAGAAGGCAGTATATGTGGTCTGGTATTCCCATCTCTTTAAGAATTTTCAACAGTTTGTTGTGATCCATACAAAGGCTTTTGTGTAGTCAATGAAGAAAAGTAGATGTTTTTCCAGAATTCCCTTGCTTTTTCTATGATCCAGTGGATACTGGCAATTTGATCTCCAGTTCTTCTGCCTTTCCTAAATCCAACTTGTACATCTGCAAGTTCTTGGTTCACTTACTGTTGAAGCCAATCTTGAAGGAGTTTGAGCATTACCTTGCTAGCATGTGAAATGAGTGCAATTGTGTGGCAGTTTGTACTTTCTTTGGCATTGCCCTTCTTTGGGATTCAAATGAAAATTGACCTCTTCCAGTCCTATGTCCACTGCTGAGTTGTACAAATTTGCTGGCATATAGAGTGCAGAGACCCAATCACATGATTTTCAAATATTTCTCCAAGTGTCTGCCTTGTATTTCATTATCATAACCATGTTTTTAGAAAAGCACTTTTTTTTTTAATTTTGGAGATGTAAAATTGATCTTTTCCTCCTTTAAAGGACTAGGCTTTTGATAACATATCTAAGAATACTTTGATAAACAAAATCATAAATGTTTTCTTGTATGGATATTTTTGAGGTATTATACTTTTCGATTTTACGTTTATATCAGTAATCTAATTTTGTTAATTTTTAATATATCATTTATATTTTTATATACTTAATATATATACTTAATATAGAATATAGAATAAAATAATGATCAAAGTTCATTTATTAGTATGAATATCTTAATTAATCCAAGTAAATTGGAAAGGAATCAAGAGATTTTGCCAAATGTTTTTTTTCTTTGTCAATTGAGTTGATCATGTAGTGTTTTATTTTTTTTTATTAATTTGTTAACCTGGCAAATTACATTTGTTGATATTTGAATGTTAAACCAATCTTGCATTCCTGGGAATGGCCTAATTTGGTCACTGAGAATTTTTCTTTTATGCATATTTGAGTTTGATTTGCTAAAGTTTTGTTTGGGATTTTTACATATGCTTTGACAAAGAATACTATTCTGTAGCTTTTTTTTAATCAAAAAATTATGCATTTTCTGTGGTTTTTATAACAGAGGAATGCTCTCTTTATAAAATGAGTTGCAATATAGATCTTTCCTTTTCAACTTTATGGAAGAGTTTGTGTAGAAAAAAGTATTATTTTTTTCTACAAATTTTTTACTAGGAGTAGCTAGTGAAATCATTTCAGCCTAGTTTACCTTATCAGAATTTTTTTTATAATAGCTATTTCTGTTTTATATTACATGTGGTTCTATTCAGTTTCTCTCTCTTCTTGATTAAGAAGTGTGTTTCAAGGATTTTGCCCATTTCTGTTAAGCTGTTGAAATTATTGTCATTGTAATTTTTAGAGAATTTGTAGTAATGTCAATTCTCTAAATCCAGAAATTTCCAATTTGTGTATTTTCTTTTTTTTATCTGATCAGTCTGACTAGAAAATTTTCAATTTATTGATCTTCTTTATTAATAAGCATTTGGTGTCATTGTTTTTATCTACTTTTTGTCCTGTTTGTGTTTAATTGATATTCACTCTTATCTTTATGGTTTCCTTTCTTTTATTTATTTTTCATTTAATTTGCTATTCTTTTTTTTAGTTTCTTAAAGAGGTAAGTGAGGCCTTTATTCTGAATGTCTTTATTATTTTCTAATGCAATTCTAATATATTTCACAATCATCAGTTTCTTCCTGTACACTGCTTTTTCAGTTCTGTTCAGTTCAGTTCAGTTCAGTTCAGCTGCTCAGTTGTGTCAGACTCTTTGTGACGCCATGAATCGCAGCACACCAGGCCTCCCTGTCCATCACCAACTCCCGGGGTTTATTCAAACTCACGCCCATGGAGTCAGTGATGCCATCCAGCCATCTAATCCTCTGTTGTCCCCTTCTCCTCCTGCCCCCAATCCCTCTCAGCATCAGGGTCTTTTCCAATGAGTCAACTCTTCGCATGAGGTGGCCAAAGTATTGGAGTTTCAGCTTCAGCATCAGTCCTTCCCATGAACACCCAGGAGTGATCTCCTTTAGGATGGACTGGTTGGACCTCCTTGCAGTCCAAGGGACTCTCAAGAGTCTTCTCCAACACCACAGTTAAAAAGCATCAATTTTTCGGCGCTCAGCTTTCTTCACAGTCCAACTCTCACAACCATACTTGACCAATGGAAAAACCACAGCTTTGGCTAGATGGACCTTTGTTGGCAAAGTAATGTCTCTGCTTTTTAATATGCTATCTAGGTTGGTCATAACTTTCCTTCCAAGGGGTAACTGAAACTTAAGTCTCTCAGTCATAGCTGACTCTTTGCGACCCCGTGGACTGTAGCCCGCCAGGCTCCTCTGTCCATGGGATTCTCCAGGCAAGATTACTGGAATGGGTTGTCATTTCCTTCTCCAGGGGATCTTCCTGAGCCAGGGATTGAACCCAGGTCTACTTCATTGCAGGCAGACGCTTTAACCTCTGAGCCACCAGGGAAGCCCTGGAGTCCAAGGAGTAAGTGTCTTTTAATTTCATGACTGCAGTCATCATCTGCAGTGATTTCGGAGCCCCCCAAAAATAAAGTGTGGCACTAGTTCCACTGTCTCCACATCTATTTCCCATGAGGTGATGGGACCAGATGCCATGATCTTAGTTTTCTGAATGTTAAGCTTTAAGCCAACTTTTTCACTCTCCTGCTTCACTTTCACCAAGAGGCTTTTTAGTTCCTCTTCACTTTCTGCCATAAGGATGATGTCATCTGCATATCTGAGGTTATTGATATTTCTCCTGGCAATCTTGATTCCAGCTTGTGCTTATCCAACCCAGCATGTACTCTGTATATAAGTTAAATAAGCAGGGTGACAATATACAGCCTTGGCGTACTCCTTCCCTTTTTGAAATCAGTCTGTTGTTCCATGTCCAGTTCTAACTGTTGCTTCCTGACCTGCATACCTGTTTCTCAAGAGGCAGGTCAGGTGGTCTGGTATTCCCATCTGTTTCAGAATTTTCCACAGTTTATTGTGATCCAGCATTTAATGTATTTGAATATGTTGTGTTCTCATGTTCATTCAATTCAAAATATTTTCCAATTTTCCTTTAATTTCTTCTTGAATAGTAAGTTAAGTGTTTTATCTTTTTTCAGAATATTTGGAGGTTTTTAAAATATTTCTTCCTGAGATTAACAACTCATTTAACTCCATTGTTGTCAGAGAATATATCATATTGAGATTAAACTTTCTAAAATATATTGAGATGTATCTTATGATCCAAAGTGTAGTTGAACTTAATAAATAGTGCATGTGTGTTTGACAAGCATGTGTATGCTATTGCAGGATAGAGTGTTGTTTAAATGTCAATTGAGTCATGTTTGATAGTGTTGGATAGTGTTCTAACCTTATTTGTTTTCTATCTCTCATTCCATCAATAATTGAAAGGTGGGTATTGAAATATCTGATTGTACATTTTGATTTATATATTCTTACAGTTATATCAGTTTTGCTCTCTACATTTTGAAGGTGCACGAACACTTAAGATTTATTTTGCTCTTGATAATTGACACAGTTATTGCTATGAAGGAGTCTTCTTTAACCTTGACAACATTCTTTTGTTTGAAACCAAATTTGTCTTACATTAATATAGCCACTGCCGCTTTCTTTGACCAGCAGTATTGTACTTTCTCTGTTTAATCTATTTGAGTCTTTATATTTAGAGTACATTTCATTTATTTTATTTTAATTGTTGTAAGAGCACTTAAAACAGATCAACAATCAACATTTTTTAAGTGCACAATACAGTATTTTTACCTATAGGTATAATACAGCATAGCAGATATTTAGTTTTTATTCATCTTGCATAACTGAATACCAACTCTCATTCCTTCCTCCCTTAGTCCCTGAAAACCACCACTCTACTCTCTATTCCTATGAGTTTGACTGTTTTATATAACTTATACCACTTCATGGCAAATAGATGGAGAAACAATGGAAACAGTGACAGACTTTATTCTCTGGGATCCAAAATCACTGCAGTTGATGACTGCAGCCATGAAATTAAAGGACACTTGCTCCTTGGAAGAAAAGTAGTGACAAACTCAGACAGCATATTAAAAAACAGAGGCATTACTTTGCTGACAAAGGTCCATACAGTCAAAATTATGGTTTTTCCAGTAGTTATGTATGGATGTGTTGGACCATAAAGAAGGCTGAGTGCTGAAGAATTGATGATTTTGAACTGTGGTGTTGGAGAAGATTATTGACAGTCCCTTGGACTGCAAAGAGATTAAACCAGAAAATTCTAAAGAAAATCAGTCCTGAGTATTCATTGGAAGGACTCCATGGTGGAACTGAAACTCTAGTACTTTGGCCACCTGGTGAAAGAGTTGATTCATTAGAAACGAGCCTGATGCTGGGAAAATCGAAGGCAGGAGAAGGCGACAACAGAGGATGACATGGTTGGATGGCATCACTGACCTAATAGACATGAGTTTGAGCAAGCTCTGGCAGATGATGAAGGTTAGGAAAGCCTAGTGTATTGCAGTCCACTGGGTCACAAAGTATAGGACACAATTGAGTGACTGAACAGCAAGTACAAATGGAATCATGTAATATTTGTCCATCTGTGACTGGCTTTTTGCATTTAATAATAATGCCCTCCAGGCTCATCCATGCTGTCTCATATAGCAAGATTTCCTTCTTTTTATTAGACAACTTGAGAAAATGGCATGCAGGTCAAGAAACAACAGTTAGAACTGGACATGAAGCAACAGACTGGTTCCAAATTGGGAAAGGAGTTTGTCAAAGCTGTGTATTGTGATCCTGCTTATTTAACTTATGTGAGTACATCATGTGAAGGCCGGGCTGGATCAAGCTCAAGCTGGAATCAAAATTGCCAGGAGAAATATCAATAACCTCAGATATGCACATGATACCACACTAATGGCAGAAAGTGAAGAGGAACTAAAGAGCCTCTTGATGAAGGTGAAAGAGGATTGTGAAAAAGCCGATTTAAAACTCAACATTTCAAAAACTAAGATCATGTCATCCAGTTCCATCCCTTCATGGTAAATAGATGGGGGAAAAATGGAAACTAACATATTTTGTTTTTTTGGACTCAAAAAATTTCTGCAGATAGTGACTGCAGCCACAGTGACTTGCTCCTGGGAAGAAAAGTTTAGAGTATTCAAAAGTAGTACAGTATTTTGCCGACAAAGATCCATATAGCCAAAGCTACGGTTTTTCCAGTAGTCATGTACAGATGTGAGAGTTGGACCATAAAGAAGGCTCAGTGCTGAAGAATTGATGCTTTTGAACTGTGGTGCTGCAGAAGGCTCTTGAGAGTCCCTTGGAAGGTAAGGAGATCTAACCAGTCAATCCTAAAGGAAATCAACCCTGAATATTCATTGAAAGGACTGATGATGAAGTTAAAGTTCCAATACTTTGGCCATCTGATGAGAAGAGTTGACTCCTTGGAAAAGATCCTGATGCTGGGAAAGATTGAGGGCAGGAACAGAAGGGGACAGCAGAAAATAAGATGGTTGGATGGCATTATTGACTCAATATACATGAATTTGAGCAAACTCCGGACATAGTGAAGGACAGGGAGGCTTAGCCTGCTCCATGGGGTCTCAAAGAATTGGACACAACTGATTGACTGAACAACAACAAAGATGAGATAAAAATATTCTGTTCTTTGTATATACCACATGTCCCCCCATCATTCATTGATGAAAATTTAGTTGTTTTCCACATGTTAGCTCTTATTGATAATGTTGCAATGATCATGTAGCTATCACTTTGGATCAAGATATCAATTCTTTTGAATATGTACTCAGAATAGAATTGCTGAATCATAAGTTCAGTTCAGTTCAGTTGCTCAGTCCTGTCCAACTCTGGAACCCCATTGACTGCAGCACTCCAGGCCTCTCTGTCTATCGCCAACTCCCGGAGTTTACTCAAATTCATGTTGTCTGAGTCAATGATGACATCCAACCATCTCATCTTCTGTCGTCCCCTTCTCCTCTGGCCTTCAATCTTTCCCAGCATTAGGTTCTTTTCCAATGAGTCAGTTCTTTGCGTCAGGTGGCCAAAGTACTGGAGTTTCAACTTCAGCATGAGTCTTTCCAATGAACACCCAGGACTGATTTCCTTTAAGATGGACTGGTTGGATCTCCTTGCAGTCCAAGGGACTCTCAGGAGTCTTCTACAACATCACAGTTCAAAAGCATCAATTCTTCGGTGCTCAGCTTTCTTTAGAGTCCATCTCTCACATCCATACATGACTACTGGAAAAACACATAGCTTCGACTAGATGGACCTTTTTTGGCACAGTAATGTCTCTGCTTTTTAATATCATGCCTAGGTTGCTCATAGCTTTTCTTCCAAGGAGCAAGTGTCTTTTAATTTCATGGCTGAAGTCACCATCTGCAGTGATTTTGGATTCCAAGAAAATAAATTCTGTCACTGTTTCCACTGTTTCCCCATCTGTTTGCCATGAAGTGTAATATATTCTGTATATATTACAAGCTAATTCTATTTTTAATGTTTCAAGAAATTGTCATACTGTTTTCTGTAACAGTCACTGTATTTTATATTCTCAGCAATAGTATTCAAGTGTTCCAATTTCTCCACATCCTCTCCATTAGCATAATATCTTTTGTTCTTTAGATAATGGCAGTCCTAACAGGTATGAGGTGTTAACTCTTTGTGGTTTAAATTTTCATTTCCCTGATTAATAGCAATTTTTATCAATACCCATTGGCTACTTGTATGTCTTCCTTGGAGAAATGTTTATTCACATTCCTTGCCCATGTTTAATTAGATCATTTATATTTTTTAGTTGATTGTTGATCTCCTTGTTGATTGTTATATTCTTGAGATGTTGATCTCCTTGTATTTCCTTTATATTAACTTTTCATGTGATTTGCAGATATTTCTGTGTCCAATGTTTTTATTATATAAATAGCAAAAACAATCCCAAAATGCATATGGACCACACACACAAAAAAACTGAATAGTCAATTCAACCTTGAGAAAGAAGAACAAAGCAGAAACAGTATACTTCCTGATTACAAAATGTATTGCAAACCCATAGTAATTAAGTCATTATGATACTGGCATGAAAACAGACATGTAGAACAAGGAAACAGAACAAGAACACAGGAAATAAACTCATGCATATATGTTCAACTAATCTTTGACAAAGGTTCAAAAATACACAATGGGAAAGGATAAATATGAAACTATAAAATGTTATGAGAAAATTTGGGAGAAAAACTTTATGAAATTGGTGTTAGCAATGATATCTTAAATATTATAACAAAACCACAAGCAATAACAGCAAAGATGGACAAGTTAAACCATAGCAGACTATAATAGTCTGTATAACAAGAAACCATCTACAGAGTTAAAAATCCTATAAAATGGAAGAAATATGTGCAATTATATATCTGATAAGGGGTTAACATCTAAAATGTGCTGTATTTAGGCAGCATAGAATTGGGTTTTAGTTTATTGTCAAGTCTGAAAATCTCCCCCTTATAATTGGTGTGCTTAGACCATTTGCATCTTACTTAATTGTTATTACATATATGATTAATTTTAATGGTACTATCTACATCTTGTTCCTACTTTTCCAATCTATTTTTGTTTCTGTTTTACTCTATTTCTTGAATTACTTATTTTTTATTCTATTTTATTTCCTTTTTTGACTTACTGCATGTGTGCAAAGTCTCTTCCGTCATGTCTGACTCTTTGCGACCCCGTGGACTGTAGCCCACCAGGCTCTACTGTCATGGGATTCTCCAGACAAAAATACTGAAACAGGTTGTCATGCCATCCTACAGTGGATCTTCTACTATTACTGTTTTGTTATTTTAGGGGTATCTTCAGAGGGACACATATATGTACATATACTTATGCCATATACACAAGAGAGATCATATATATATATACATATATATGGAAAAATGTCTATAAAAACATATAAAATAATTATGGATACAGGCATCCTTGGCCTATTTTGCTTCGTTATTGCACTTCACAGATCTGTTTTTTTCAAACTGAAGATTTGTGGCAATTCTGCATCAAGCAAGGCTATTGGCACCACTTTTCCAACAACATTTTGGTAATTCTCACAATATCTCAACCTTTTATTGTTATTGTATTTGTTATGATGACCTGTGATAAGTGACCTTTGACATTATTATTTCAAAAAGATTATGGCTCACTGCAGGTTCAGATGGTGGTTAGCATTTTTAGGAGTAAAGTACTTTCTAATTATGGCACATACATGCTTTATTAGACATAATGCTATTACACACTTGGTGGTGGTGATGGTGTAGTTGCTAAATCGTGTCAGACTTTTTTGTGACCCCATGGGCTGTAGCCCCAGGCTCCTCTGTCCATGGGATTTTCCAGGCAAGAATACTGGACAGGGTTACATTTCCTTCTCCAGGGGATATTCCTGACCCAGGGATCGAACCTGTGTCTCCTGTATTGGCAGGTTGGATCTTTCCAGCTGAGTCACCAGGGAAGATCTAATCTACATTATAGTTTAAATACTCAAAGGAAAAACATCAAATTTCTGGAATTTTCTGTATGTTCTCCCCTCTTATCTGTAGTCTTTCCTGTGACAACAGCTATCTTGGTCTTTCTGTAATCTCAGCTCTGTCTCAGGGAATACATTGGAGTTTGTCTGGTTTCATGTTTTCAGGATCATACATTTTAATGTTCACAGCACTCATCTTACTTCTTTATTATTTCTCAGGGATCACTAAATATATGTAAAGTCCAGTGAATTTAAAAACATTGTTTCATATTTTCTTTTTTGTTGTTTAAGCAGGAAGGAAAATGTGATCCTTGTAACTTCATCTTGAACAAAAGTAGAACTACTACTCATAAGTTTTGATGTTTGGAGTTTTCAAGATCAAAATGTATTGGGAAGAATGTCATTTTTCTCCTCTTCTCAACATTCAGCTGTTCTCTGTTCTAACTCTTCTTGAACCATGAGTTACATTTTTAGAGGAAACACTTAACCTCAATATGATGGGTAAAAGTGATTGCTCACATCTTAAGGTTCAGGTCAGTTCAGTTATTCGCTCAGATGTGTCCGACTCTTTATGACCCCATGAACGGCAGTGTGCCAGGCCTCCCTGTCCATCACCAAGTCCCAGAGTCCACCCTAACCATGTCCATTGAGTTGGTGATGCCATCCAACCAACTTATTCTCTGTAATCCCCTTCTCCTCCTGTGCTCAATCTTTCCCAGCAACAGGGTCTTTTCAAATGAGTCAGCTCTTCGCATCAGGTGGCCAAAGTATTGGAGTTTCAGCTTCAAAATCAGTCCTTCCAATGAACACCCAGGACAGATCTCCTTTAGTATGGACTGGTTGGATCTCCTTGCAGTCCAAGGGACTCTGAAGAGTCTTCTCCAACACCAAAATTCAAAGGCATCAATTCTTCGGTGCCCAACTTTCTTTATAGATCAACTCTGACATACATACATAACCACTGGAAAAATCATAGCCTTGACTAGATGGGCCTTTGTTGACAAAGTAATGTCTCTGCTTTTTAATATACTCTCCAGGTTGGTCATAACTCTCCTTCCAAGGAGTAAGAGTCTTTTAATTTCATGGCTGCAATCACCATCTGCAGTGATTTTGGAGCCCCCAAAATAAAGTCAGCACTGTTTCCACTGTTTCCCAATCCATTTGCCATGAAGTGGCAGGACTAGATGTCGTGACCTTAGTTTTCTGAATGTTGAGCTTTAAGCCAACTTTTCCACTCTCCTCTTTCACTTTCATTAAGAGGCTTCTTTAGTGCTTCTTCACTTTCTGCCATAAGGGTGGTGTCATCTGCGTATCTGAGGTTGTTATATTTGTCCTAGCAATCTTGATTCCAGCTTGTGCTTCTTCCAGCCCAGCATTTCTCATGATATACTCTGCATATAAGTTAAATAAGCAGGGTGACAATATACAGCCTTGATGTACTCCTTTTCCTATTTGGAATAAGTCTGTTGTTCCATGTCCAGTTATAACTGTTGCTTCCTGACCTGCATACAGATTTCTCAAGGGGCAGGTCAGGTGGTCTGGTGTTCCCATACCTTTCAGAATTTTCCACAGTTTATTGTGATCCATACAGTCAAAGACTTTGGCATAGTCAGTAAAGTAGAAATAGGTGTTTTTTTCTGGAACTCTCTTGCTTTTTTGATGATCCAGTGGATGTTGGCAATTTGATCTCTGGCTCCTGTGGCTTTTCTAAAACCAGATTGAACATTTGGAAGTTCGTAATTTGCATATGCTGAAGCCTGGCTTGGAGAATTTGGGGCATTACTTTGCTAGCATGTGAGATGAGTGCAATTGTGTGGTAGTTTGAGCATTATTTGGAATTGCCTCTCTATGGGATTGGAATGAAACCTGATTTTTCCTAGTCCTGTGGCCACTGCTGAGTTTTCCAAATTTGCTGGCATGTTGAATGCAGCACTTTCACAGCATCATGTTTTAGGATTTGAAATAGCTCAACTGGAATTCCATCATCTCCACTAACTTTGTTCATAGTGATCCTTCCTAAGGCCCACCTGGCTTCACATTCCAGGATGTCTGGCTCTCAGTGAGTGATCACACCATCATTATTATCCGGGTCATGGAGAACATTTTTGTACACCTTTTCTATGTATTCTTGCACCTTTTCTTAATATCCTCTGCTTATGTTAGGTCTGTACAATTTCTGTCCTTTATTGAGCCCATCTTTGAATGAAATGTTCCTTTGGTATCTCTAATTTTCCTGAAGAGATCTCTAGTCTTTCCTATTTATTGTTTTCCTCTATTTCTATGCATTGATCACTGAGGAAGTCTTTCTTATCTCCCCTTGCTATTCTTGGAACTCTGCATTTAAATGGCTATATCTTTCCTTTTCTCCTTTGCTTTTGGCCTCTCTTTTTTTCTCAGCTATTTGTAAGGCCTCCTCAGACAGCCGTTTTTCATTTATTTTTCTTGGGGATGGTCTTGATCCCTGTCACCTGTAAAATGTCATGAACCTCCATCCATAGTTCATCAGGCATTCTATCAGATCTAGTCCCTTAAGTATATTTCTTACTTCCACTGTATGATCATAAGGGATTTCATTTAGATCATACCTGAATGGTTTAGTGATTTTCCCCACTTTCTTAAATTTAAGTCTGAATTTGGCAATAAAAAGCTCATGATCTGAGCCACAGTCAGCTCCCAGTCTTGTTTTTGCTTACTCTATAGAGCATCTCCATCTTTGGCCGCAAAGGATATAATCAATCTTATTTTGGTGTTGACTATCTGATGATGTCCATGTGTAGAGTCTTCTCTTTTGTTGTTGGAAGAGCGTGTTTGCTATGACCAGTGGTTCTCTTGGCAAAACTCTATTAGCCTTTGCCCTGCTTCCTTCTGTACTCCAAGGCCAGATTTGTCTGTTACTCCAGGTGCTTCTTGACTTCCTACTTTTGCATTCCAGTCCTAACAAGTAAAGTAACAGGCTATTGAGGGAACAGACTATTGTCACCTTAAGGTAACAGGCTATTTTCCAGATATACCATTATTAATTACTCTCAATGCTATTGCAATATCAATACCATCCATATCACTAGGCATGCCAGTAAGTTAGGTGTCAGCATTGACATCTCCTTTCCATTATCTGTATTCATTTATTATCAAGTTCAACCAATTTACATCATAATTTTTTTTATAAAATCTTTGACTGCTTTCAATATTCACAACCAAAATCTACCACCATCTGTAGGCTGATATATTGCAACACTTTGATTCTTGGGCTCTCCTTATTCACTCCTGGACTCTTTTTAGCTGTTTTCTCAGACTGTGATCAGAGGCAAATTTTTGACATAAATTATTGGTCACGTTAGCACTTTATTTTAAAAATTTTATTGATTTCTCTTGGTTTGATAAAAATTTAGAAAATTATTTAGAATTTTATAAAAATTTAGAAAATTATTAAAATCCTTAATAAGATCAATGAAACTCATGTTTTTAAAGTTATTTTAATGTTAATTTTAGGGAAAAGATATAATTCTTTAACATGAAGTGCCTCTTTTTAACACTAATCACAATTGAGTTTTTTTTTTCCATTATTTTGTGTGACTGTTTGATTGATGTGTACCCCCTCACAGGCTTATGAAAAAAGTTCTTGCTTGTCTTCAAATCCCTAAAAGTTAGTACAATACCTGATACCTGACATTTTAGCAATAATTAAAGATTTGTTGATTTAATCATACAACTTAGCTATTACATTAATGTAATTATAAATAATATGTAATGTTAATATAATAATAAAACTATTTTAATACTTTATAAGACACTTTGCTAAATAACTTCCACAAAACATCTCATTTTATATTTAAATTCACCCAGTGAGCTATTATTAAAACTATGTATAAAGAGGTAAAAGGTTCAGAAAGATTAAGAACCTTGTTCAGTGTCAAACAGCCAGTAGAAAGCAGAATGAAATTTAAATGAAGATTCATCATACTGAAATATACATCATCTCAGACACCATAATATACTGTCTATTTTGTAAAATCTGAATAGACAGCTTTTGCAAATAAAAATATTTGCTACAGATTCTTAGTCCCTCTCTGGGCAAGATTCTTAAGTACATATATTTTGGTATTGCTCTGTGGGTAATAACCTACCTGCTGAAAAATATTTAGAAATCATGTAATGCAACATTTCTGACAGTTTTCCCAATGTACAACAAACTACAGTACAATGAGAGAATGATGAGAATAGGATACTGTTTAAAAATTCAAGGCCTGTGTCCATCTATAAAATATGCAGACCTCTAAAATTTTAAATATAAGAGGTAAAGAACAGCTTGGAATCATTCATGGTTAGTGAAGAACAAGGAAAAGAAAAACTATGGCATGTGGTTCTTCTAGATGTGAAGAACTTTGTATTATATAATATATAATTATATAATGTAATGTATTATATAATTATATATATTACACATAATTTACACTGTTATAATATATTGTTGTATTATATAATAACATAATACAACTTATTTTTTATATAAATAGCCTTTATATTAATGGAAGCTTCCATGTTGGCTCAGATGGTAAAGAATCTGCCTGCAGTAGAGCTCTCCTGGGTTTGATCCCTAGTTTGGGAAGACACCCCCAGAAAAGGGAATGGTTACTCACTCCAGTATCCTTGCCTGGAGAATCCCATGAACAGAGGAACCTGTCAGGCTATGGTCCATGGGGTTGCAGAGAGTTGGACATGACTGAGCAACTAACCGGTTCCCTTTCTATTAACAGAATATTGCCTGTCCTCTTTCATTTGTAAAGCTGAGTATATCAAATTGTGACTAAAATAATATTTAGGAAGATGTTCATTTGTTACCCTTGTGTTCTAATTTTTATTGTAATTGTAATATTCTTAGGGAAAATAAATTGCAAACTCTCAGTAAGATTATTTAATAAAAAAACTCTAAATGACTACATCTTATTTTACTAGTAAGAATTCTAGTGGTTTACAGAAATTGTTATTTTTCGGTCACTAAAGTCATGTCAGACTCTGCCACCTCATGTACTGTAGCACAACAGGCTCCTCTGTCCTCCACTATCTCCTGGATTTTGCTTAAATTCATGTCCAGAAGTTCTTTTCTACTAATTTTTTTCTGATAAAGATTTCTTTAACTTATCTATAATGCACTATACCTGCCAGGATGTTCTGAATCTGGGTTTACTCTTGAGGTTCAATTTTGTAACATATGACTTAAAGAAATTCTAATTCAAGGTATTCTCTGCATCTTGCAGCTTGTTAGTGAACTTCTATGTTGTTAACATGGGCTTCCCAGGTGGCGTTAGTGGTAAAGAATCTGCCTGCCAATACAAGAGATGCAAGAGACATCTGCATTCTCTCCCTGGGTCAGGACAATGAACATGGGTTCCATCACTGGGTCAAAAAGATCCCCTGGAGGAGAAAATGGCAACTGTCTGCAGTGGCAACTGTCTGCAGTATTCTTGCCTGGAAAATTCCATGGATTCAGCCTGCTAAAACCATGGCAATGGAACTCGGGCTCTGACTGCCTACCTGCTCCTGCTCTTTCTCTGCCATCATTCTCATTAATATAGATCTTAACGTATTATCCAGGCTGTTACAGGTTTGTATTGCCATTTAACTCTCCCCTCCCTTTGTCTCCTTCCAATGCAGGATATACAACCAAAGAAAATAATGAAATGGAAAATATTGTGTCAAAAATGTGCGAGATTACGATTTCCCAGTTGAAACAAATAGTATAACAAAAGCTAGATAGCCAAAATGATTTTTACTTGATATTAAAGATAATACTTGATATTAAAGCTTAGTCATTCAGTCATGTCCCACTCTTTGCAACTCCCATAGACTGTAGCCCATCAAGATCCTCTGTCCATGGAATTTTCCAGGCAAGAATACCAAAGTGGGTTGCCATGCCCTCCTCCAAGGGATCTTCCCAACTCAGGGATGGAACTCACATCTCTTAAATCTCCTACATTGGCAGCAGGTTCTTTACTACTACCATCACCTGGGAAACCCCTGGAGAATACTAACACAATGAGGAAACTAAACCTTACAGAAAATAAAGAATTTTGCCAAAATAATATACCTATTAAGTAATGGATCCAGAACTGAAACTGTTGATCGAAGAGCAATTGACATTATTTAGCTGCATCAGGAGCACTGATGACATTAATTGGGCTTGAATGAAACCAATTCCACCTACCAACAGGTTTTAAGTCTAAATTCCTGTCAAATAATTTTAAAGGTCCTCTTAAAGTTACAATATTATAAAATAATCATGTGTACGTGTTAGCTAAGTCATTTCAGTCTCTTCGTGACTCCTGGAAATCCCATGGACTATCACCCATGAGGCTTCTCTGTCCATGGAATTCTCCAGGCAAGAATACAGGAGTGGGTTGCCATGCCCTCCTCCAGGGGATCTTGTCCACTGAACGATCAAACCCACATCTTTTATGTCTCCTGCATTGTCAGGTGGGTCCTTTTCTACTAACACAAGCCTGGGAAGCCCAAATAATCTTATATATATGTAACACAGAGCTAATTGTAAATGTACATAAATTACTTTGGGCACTAACTGGTTATAGTTGCAAGAAACTTACTTTTTTTTGCCATTTAAAAATGTTGTATTTCATTTTCCAGAAATGAATTTTGCATGTATGCTTTTTCTTGCTTTAGACCTAGAACTGGTTTCAAGGATGTGATAACTGGATCTCACGGCTTGAAATTTGTTATGCCTAGCATTAGATATAAAGATTCGGAAGTGAATTTATTGCCCAAGAAAGCCTGTAATACTTCAGTTCAGTTCAGTTGCTCAGTCGTGTCTGATGCTTTGTGACCCCATGAATCGCAGTATGCCAGGCCTCCCTGTCCATTACAAACTTCTGGAGTTTACTCAAACTCATGTCCATCGAGTTGGTGATGTCATTCAGCCATCTCATCCTCTGTCATCCTCTTCTTCTCCTGCCCCCAGTCCTTCCCAGTATTATGGTCTTTTCCAATGAGTCAGCTCTTCGCATTAGGTGGCCAAAGTATTGGAGTTTCAGCTTCAGCATCAGTCCTTCCAGTGAACACCCAGGACTGATCTCCTTTAGGATGGACTGGTTAGATCTCCTTGCCTGTAATACTTGGGCAATAGAAAAATAAGTTGAGATATAGGGAGGAGCATTAACTTCTCTCACTGAAAGAGGAAAATTGGTGGAATATTAGGATTTTATAGATTTTTTTATTTTAAATATTTTATCTGGGAATTGACTAATATAATCCCTGTTACAACATCAGCTTACTTTTCCTTAAATGAAGTATAGGTAAACACTAAGGGGCAAGCTTGGGTATCACATATAAAGTAATAAACAAAATTGTCCTTCGAGGGTAGATTTGACTCCTAGAGAGCTGTCATATGTCAAACAGGAAAGAGCCACCATCCTGAGTTAGAAAGTTATTTGTCTATATGTTGGCCACTCCAATAACTCAGAAAAGTAGATGTGGTTATACTGCACAACATTGATGAATGACTAAGTTATTATAAAAGCCTAGAAATTAACATGGAACTAAGAAGATCAAAGATTTAATGTTGGAGTGGCTTCACTCATATGCCTTATTGAGTGACAAGCACTATTCTATGCACTCTCTGAATTAATGCATGCGAAGCTCGGGTAGCACAAAGTCCACATATTTGTGCTAAAAGTGTGACTAATCTACTAATGCCTTTCTTTGATATGAAAGTGTCTTTGCCAAGAGTGAACAAACTGAAATGGCTTCTTGCCAAGCTTAGGAAGCTGAGTAAATGATGCAAGTTAATGTTTAGCCAAGAATAGCATGAATGTCAGAGATTCAATAGGAAAAGACTGGAGCATGCACCCTACTCTTTGTTTTCGCTTGCCTCCGTTTTAGTAGATGCTCTTCTCTCAGACCCAGCAACTTATCAAAAACTGAAGGGTCAGCCTTCTGTAGGACACTTGGTTAGCCTGATGTGCCAGACTATTGTTGGAAGCCCAGAGGGCTATGGGAAACTAGACATCTCAATCCCAGCTGGAGGAAATACCAGCTCTAAGGTGAATGGTTTATTCACACATTATTCACATGTTGAATTACAGATATTATCAAGAAACTAAACAGAAGACATGACTGATACAGCTTGAGACAGAGAAACTTGTGAAAGATCCTGTAGAGACCATGAATAAAATCATTCAGAAATGATATTTCCACTAAGGGATGATCATTAAACCTGCCTGAGATAAGAACTGCCATTGACTGGTTGACAACTGGATT
Organism: Hydropotes inermis; assembly: GCA_020226075.1. NCBI lineage: Eukaryota > Metazoa > Chordata > Mammalia > Artiodactyla > Cervidae > Hydropotes > Hydropotes inermis. The sequence goes on along the minus strand of CM035298.1, from coordinate 8,498,006 downwards.
CTTTAAAGATTTAAATTGCCATTTTACCAATTAAATACTTAAATATGGTGCTTAAATCTTGTTGGTATCAAGGATGTTTTCCCTGAAGAAGAATACCAGAGCAAGAGTTCTTAGCTAGCAGCAATTTCTCTCCCAAGGGGACTACTGGCAGTGTCTGGAGACATTTTTGGTTGTCAGAGCTGTGGAGTGGGTGCTATTAGTGTATATTTTGTAGAGGATAGGGTTAGCGCTAAAAACTCTACACAGCCCCTCCCACCAGAGCATTATTCAGCCTAAAACACAAGCAATACCTAGGTTGAGAAACCATGTACTAAACTAAAATTTCAAATACGTGAGTCACTACAGCTATGATCCATTTTATTTTAAACTATTTGTTGGCATCTATTAACTTGAAATAAGCTGCCTTGTAAACATTTGGTAATGTTTTATGTAAATTTATATTCTTGGGCTTCCCTGGTGGTTCAACTGATAAAGAACCCACCTGCAGTGTGGGAGACCTGGGTTTGATCCCCGGGTTGGGAAGATCCCCTGGAGAAGGGAACGGCTGCCCTCTCCAGTATTCTGGCCGGGAGAATTCCATGGACTGTATAGTCTATGTGGTCGCAAAGATTCGGACATGACTGAGAGACTTTCATTTTCTTTCTATCTGTACTATGTATGGAAATGAAATTCAATAGGGAAAATAACAGCTTAGAGAACAGATAAAGGAAATCTCATATGCAAATAAAAAATAACAAATATTTCAAAGATGGTTGCAATTTAGAGAATTTCTCTAAATTGAAAAAATCTTTAAAACTAATTCTTAGAATATTAATGTTAAAGATTTATTCTAAGATACAACAGTAATATTTCTACATTTTCAAGATAAATGGATATTTAACCAATCTTCAGACCCAATTAAAACCAACTTATATTTATGCTATCTGTTATAACAGAAGCTAAGGATATTATAAGAACATTTATAGACTGAGAGAATATGACAACGATCCAGAATCCTCTACCCAGCTAATGTATCTCTTCACTGTCACTATCAAAGTACTACATATTTAGACATATAAAAACTCAGAAAATATTCACTCCTATGTACTCTAACCAAATATCAACTGAATCAGTATGTATCAAAAGATATCAAAGATATGTATCAAAAGATATGTATCAAAAGATACATCAGGCAAAGAGTGGCTAGCTAAAAGGCTTACACTATCTATGTTTAAATTCTAATGATAATATTGTAACTGTAGGTAAGAATAAGTAAGTAACGGTTATTGAGATAGATGATAAAATATGTTAGAAAAAATATATAATAACCAGGAACTAAGGCATTTTATATTTTGGCAATATACTCAGAGATAAAGACAGAAAGCAAAATAATTCTAAATTAAGATTTCATGTTGGAGGAGAATGAAATAGCAAAGTGAAAGCATTCAAAACATTTCATTTTGATGGAAAAGCTGTTGGTAAATAAATCATATGCCTGAGAGCATAATTTGAGACTAAAGAAATATGACTCTGTTTATTATTGATAAGAAGGATCAGGCAAACTTGAAAAGCTGAACTAAATTTGAGAACTAGGACAAATGAAAAGATGAATGAACAGAAATGCATTCAGATAATAGGTATAAATGAGAGGAACACAATCAGATGTCAGTTGTTACAATACGTATGGATTGACGGATTCTCTTATCAAAGAAGAGATGTCAGATTGGGTGTCTTGGCTATGATACCCTTGGCCATGGGCAAAATTTTAAAGGGCTGCAGTGATGCAGGGCCTAAGAAGAATGCAGACAGGACTTCCAAGGGAAGTTCCTAACTTTGTATAAGACAAGGGTCATTAAATTGTTCTCTAAATTATCTGAAGCCTAAATGCTTAATAGAAACTGGATATTGTAACTTGATTATCTTGCAATACATAAGCTTGAACTTAGTTTTCAATGTCCTTTTTGAAATGTAAGGGAGAACATAATTCCCTTGGAAATCTATGCAGTTAACTAAATTATGAGCATGGGTTTTAACCACCTGAGGGAAAAGAATATTTAACTCTACTCCACCTTTGGGTACAGAACTTCACCTTCCACTGTTTTATCATATTACATCTATAAATTTTTTCATGACTAGGTACATAGTTACTAATAAGCAATGATAACATTTAAATTAATATATCTAATTGTTTATAGAGATCATTTGATTATCCAGATTTCTTTTATTGTTTTATTTGTTGACTAAAGCCTCTTATCTTAAACTCATAAATAGCAAAAGATAAACCTAGAAATGAAAAACACTAAAATCATGAAAGAATATAACATGAAATACAATCATAGTACTTGATAAAATCTTGAGAAAATTGATTATTTTCCAGCAAAGTATAAGCTAACAATTTTACACAAGAGAAATCAAAAAAATTGAAATAGCAAATGCTAATGAAGAGATCACAATGGCAATTAAAACCTCACCTTTAAAAGAAAGATGGAGCATCAATGTTTCAATAGCTGATTTCTATTTGTCAATTAAAATTATATTTTAGATTATAAAAAATTGCAACTTAGTATAAACTTAGTATTCTTCCAAATATAATCCAAGTTTATAGTCACTTGTAAATATAGATAGAACATGCATAATTATATATAAGATCAGCAATTCATAAAAAGAGCATAATATAATCAGTCAGTTTTAAATCCAGAAAATTCATTGCAAGGGTAAAAAATAAAGAAGGAAAACAAATAATTTAACAATAGATTCTAAGAAACCAAGCCATGAAAAATCAGTCATTTATAGTAAAATTCTAAGTGAAATAGAAACTAGTTAAACAGGATAGAGTTAATTTTCAAGGCATGATAGAAAACATCAGACAACATGGAGAAATACTGAAGTATTTTCTCTTAAGTTAAGGACTAAAAGAAGAATGTTTTTTTCTTTGTATTGATCATGGCCAGGGAAAACTATACATATTTTGGAAAGAGATGCCAAGATGATGTATTTTTTTTTTAATCATAGGATTATAAACTCGAGTGTCTAGTTAAACACTGAAATAATAGAAAAAGTTTAAGATAGTTGGTAAAAAGATAAACAAAAGTTTTCCTCTAACTCAAGAAAGAGCTGTATACAGATAGAAATAAAAACAAACATATAAATATATATTAAAATAGTGGTCAAAATTATAAGAACCAGAGAATAAATATAATAAGGAATGTACAGGATTTATATTAATATGAGGGAAACAACAATTTTTTAAGGACATTGAAACTGTAAGAAAAAATGAAAGGTTACATTATGTTCTTAATGAGATTTACTTTCAAAAACGAAAGAATTCCCCAAAAATAATGTATAATGAAATTCCATTGATAATCCCTGAGGATGGTTTTCTAAATTCTAATACTAATAAAGAAGGTTACAGTTCCATTAAATAAAAAAAAAGAATTATGAAGGACAGAGTTTACAAGGTATTGGATTTTTTATGAAACTACTGTAATTATAACATGATATTTTCACAAGAATAGTGAATTAGATCACTGTAATAGAATACATAGTCTATAAAGTTTAGTATAGGAATGTTTGCATTTCAATTCTGTGGGGAAAGGAGGTTTATTTATGAATGATTTCATCTTAATTGATTATACATCTGAAAGGAAAAACACATTTTCTAATTTTTCATTTCACTGCTTTAAATAGATAATTTAAACCCAACATGTCATAAAGTTAACTTAAAAAAATTAAATGACACAATGAAAATTAGAGAAAATACTAGGAAAATGCTTGAGAAAACTTGAAATACAGATCTTCCAAGCCAAAAAGAAAACCTATGTTAATAAAGGAAAGATGCAGACATTAGCAATATGAAAAAAAAATTTAAAGTATGGTAAAATATGCAGCATCAAAATACTAATGACTATTAAATATTTTCAAGACTAATGAAGTAATAATTCTGATTTTTAAAACAAAGAAGAGAAGTATGGTGAGAAAAATTTGAAATGAATATGAATAGAAAATTCACCATGAAAGTTAAAAGGCACTAATCTTAATATCAGTAGAGATGCAAGTATGAAAATAAAATACAAATTTATATAGCATATCAGGTGACAGAGGACATGCCTCCCACTGCTAAAGAGAATGTTGGCACTGTCATATATTGCTGAGCCATTCCTTACTGCCATGCTAGGGTGCCATACTAATTGGAAAAATATATCTACCAAAATTCTAAAATATGCATAATTTTTAATCTCATTAGACAAAAACTTGAAATAGCCTGTAAACTTAAATTTGCATTTGTTAAAATGCACACATATATGTATATTTGTGCAAACATATGTGTATTTACATATATATTATAAGTGTGCATATATGTATATATATACACACATTTTAAAACTAGAAAAGACATTAAAATATATCTCTTTTGAATCTACTACATATGTATTGGAAAACTCAGCAATTGTTACAGGACTGGAAAAGGTCAGCTTTCACTCCACTCCCAAAGAAGGGCAATGACAAAGAAAGTTCAGGCTACCACAGAGTTGCACTCATCTCCCATGCTAGCAGAGTAATGCTCAAAATTCTCCAAGCCAGGCTTCAACAGTATGTTAATCATGAACTTCCAGATGTTCAAGCTGGATTTAGGAAAGACAGAGGAACCAAAGATCAAATCGCCAATATCCATTGAATTATCCAAAAAGCAAGAGAATTTCACAAAAACATCTACTTCTTGATTTATTGATTATGCCAAAGCCTTTGACTGTGTAGATCATAACTAACTGTGGAAATTTTTTCAAAAGATGGAATACCAGACTACCTTACTTGCCTCCTGAGAAATCTGAACTCGGGTCAAGAAGCAACAGTTAGAACTAGACATGGAAAAACAGACTAGTTCAAAATTGTCAAGGTTATATATTGTCACCCTGCTTATTTAACTTCTACGCAGGGTACATCATGCTAAACGCTGGGCTGGATGAAGCACACGCTGGAATCAAGATTGCCAGGAGAAATATCACCAACCTCAGATATGCAGATGATACCACTCTTATAGCAGAAAGTGAAGAACTAAAGAGCCTCTTAAAGAAAGTGAAAGAGGAGAGTGAAAGAGCTGGCTTAAAACAACATTCAAAAAATGAAGACCATGGCATCCGATCCCATCACTTCATGGCAAATAGATTGGGAAACAGTGACAGACTTTATTTATTTTTTTTTTGGGGGGGGGCTCCAAAATCACTTCAGATGGTGACTGCAGTCATGAAACTAAAAGACACTTGTGTCTTGGAAGAAAAGCCATGACCAACCTAGACAGCATATTAAAAAGCAGAGACATTACTTTGCCAACAAAGGTCCATCTAGTCAAAGCTATGGTTTTTCCAGTAGTCATGTAATAATGTGAGAGTTGGACTATAAAGACAGCTGAGTGCTGGAGAACTGTTGCTTTTGAAATGTGGTGTTGGAGAAGACTCTTGAGAGCCCCTTGGACAGCAAGGAGATCAAACCAGTCAACCCTAAAGGAAATCAGTCCTGAATATTCATTAGAAGGACTGATGCTGAAGCTGAAATTCCAATACTTTGGTCACCTGATGTGAAGAACTGACTCCTTGGAAAAGACCCTGATGCTGGGAAAGATTGAAGGCAGGAGGAGAAGAGTACGACAGAGGATGAGATGTTTGGATGGCATCACTGAATCGATGGACATGAATTTGAGCAAGCTCTGGGAATTGGTGATGGACAGGGAGGCCTGGCTTGCTGCAGTCCATGGGGTCACAAAGAGTTAGACACGACTGAGCAGCTAAATTGTACTGAAATATATTGTATAAGACCTTTTCGGAGTGCCAAGGCTGAACCTATTTACTTTCTTGAACAATAAATTGCTTTCTTGGTATTATAAATGTATAGTATTTTGGGGGGTGCCAAAACTAAAACTATTCACTTTCTTGAACAATAAATACCTTCATTGGTATTATCATGCTGTTATTTTTAGGATTATTTCATCTTTATTGCATAATACTTAATAGTTGTTAAATAACTTACCCAATTCAAGGTACTCAAAAGTATTATCATTTCAGAGCTTTCCAGTTCAATATCATAAATTTGATTATTGCATTAATCATTAGATCTTCTGTGACTAATAAGCTTAGTGTGTAATATCTTCCTTTCCATCGTTTCTATTCCATTTGAAATTCTCCCCATAATGTTAATATAAAGTTGTTTCTTAATTGAATTAGAGAATACATTCTAGCAACTAAATTACATAGTTTACAGTATGTTTCAGTACATTTTCAGGAAATATATTAATAAAATTATATATTGGAGTTAGTGTAAATATTTTCTGAGATTCAAATTTTAGCTATATATTTTATAAGGTGATTAGTATGAACTTACCATATCAATTAGTTTACTTGTTTGCTGTTGTTTTTCAGTTGCTAAGTCCTGTCTGACTCTTTGCAACTGGTTGGACTATAGCCAGCCAGGCTCCTCTGCCCATGGGATCTTCCTGACCCAGGGATCAAACTTGCATCTCCTGTGGCTTCTGCATTGGAAGGTGGATTCTTTACTACTGAGCAACCTGGTAAACCCTACTACCTCCCAGAGTTAACTCAAATTCATGTCCATTGAGTTGGTGATGCTATCTAATCATTTCATCCTCTGCAGTCCCTTCTCCTTTTGCCTTCAATCTTTCCCAGGATCAGAATCTTTTCCAATGAGCTGGCTCTTCACATCAGGTGGCCAAAGAATTGGAGCTTCAGCTCCAGTGACAGTCCTTCCAATGAATATTCAGGGTTGATTTCCTTTATCCAGGTTGCCTCACAACTAACTTGGCAAAATCAAATACATATATTTTAATCTAATTGATACTGCTATGTCATTCTGCTAAAACAACATCTCACTCTGAGTGTGACTCATGTAATCATAGCTGTATTTCATTTGATTAGGTTAATAGAGTGTCTGAAATTGTGTGTATCAGAAAACTAGTGAGATAACTTCAATGTACTTAAACTTCTGCTAATGTATCCCTTTCATATCAGCATTTTCTAATTAAGCTATGCTCCCACAAATCTCTTGAAAATAATGAAGACAAATAAACAAGCAAAAAAGAAAAATGGTAGCAGTTTTATGACATCAACATTTTAAAACAGGAAAAAACATTGGAACATATATCTTTTGAACCTATTACATTACAAAATGAAATACTCAACTGTAGTACCAGGCAAAAAGTCCTCTCTAAATATAATGGACACACTAAAATTCTGCTAAGGTTAATTTAAAAAATGTTTATGTGAGAAGTCAAATAGATAGTTAATAGGAGAGCTCAAAATCTAAATTATATTTTTCTATTCTGAAGTCCAGTTTTTCTATGTTCCTCAAAAATGAATGATTGCTTTGTGTGCTTGTTAAAATGCATAGTCCTGAACTCCCTCACTGGAGATCTCAAGTTTGTGTACCTGGCTATTAATTTAATCAAGGAAATTTGGGAAGAGCTGTGCAATAGGGTTCCTGTCATTAGACTAGCATATTGCCAAAACTTAAATGTAACCTAATTTGTATAAATGTGGTTCAGTGGTAAAAAATCTGCCTGCCAATGCAAAAGACATGGGCTTGATCCCTAGTTTGGGAAGATCCCCTGGAGTAGAAAATGGCAACCCACTCCAGCAATCTTGCCTGGGAGATTCCATGGACAGACTAGCTTAGTGGGCTACAATTCATGGGGGTGCAAAAAAGTTGGACATGATTTAGCGTGTAAACAACACTACATATGAAAATAACTTGCATCGCTGACTCGATCTTTCTCAGCATCAGGCATCACTGACTCGATGTACATGAGTTTGAGGAGGCTCTGGGAGTTGGTTATGGACAGGAAAGCCTGGTGTGCTGCAGTCCATGGGGGTCACAAAGAGTCAGACAGGACTGAGGGACTGAAATGAACTGAACTGAACTGTTGTGTTCTATCCACCGTCCTTTCTTCTCTGTAAAGAGTACTGTAATAAGATATTCCTGCTTCTTCCTTTCTGTTCCTTTCCTTTCCATTTCCTTTTCTTTCTTTTATTTTCTTAAACAAGTCAGGGAACACTGTGAACAGGCTTTCCCTTCTGACTCTAGTCAAAGTTAATATCCAAATCTCCTCCTTTAGGATTCTTAAAGCTCCAGTTAAACAAAAAACTTGCTTCTGCTTAGCAGATTAGATAGGTTAGATAATTAGGTTATCTAGGTTAGATAATTAGGCAGTTACTTTAATAGCCTTATAGGAGCATTGTAGGGCTTCTCATTTGGTGCATTGGTAAAAACCCGACTGCCAGTGCAGAAGACAGAAGAAATGCAGGGTTTGATCCCTTGGTGGAAGATTCCCTGGGATAGGAAATGGCAACCCTTTCCAGTTTCTTTGCCTGGAAAATTCTAAGGATGGAGGAACCTGGAAGTCTACAGTCTATGGGATCTCAAAGAACTGGACACTACTGAGTAACTGAACATGCATGCTGTGAACATTGCATCTAATATATATGAAATCTTTATTGACCCACAGACATACTAAAACTTTGAGTCTATTAAAGTCATAAAACCTATCAACAAATAATTTAGAAAATATCCAATAAATATCCATTAGCTTATACATAATTAATCTTTATGTAGAAATTATAACTTATTTAACTTTTATTAGCCAGACTTTTATCATCCACCTGTCAAAGCAGGGCAGTAAGAGAACCCTGTGCTGTTACTGATATTTATTTTTATTTTTTAGTACATCAATAAAGGATAAGAAGATGGTGCATCCAGAGTGAATTCAAATTTTGCAACAATGGTAAAGTGATTGAACTGAATAATCAGGACAGGCAAGAATCATAGAAAACTGAAGTCACCACACTAATGCATATTAAATTTGGATGTATATTCATAAGGAATACTTACTGAATATTTACATGAGCCACTGTTAGTAAGAATGTTATATGAACCCACCTCTGCTGGGTGCAAGAGACAGAGAATATAGCATTTAAAACAGATGATTGCAATTCAGTGAGAAATTGGTATTAGCATTATAAACACTTGGGGTCAATCTTCTACTCATCATTTCTCAGAATTTTTATTAAAAATAATTATTTTCTGTAGGTCCCCACTGTCTAACTATAACAAGGTGAAAAGACATTTGTTTTGAAGATATACTATGAAAATTAAACAAAATTTACCTTCTGAGTTACATGCCTGTAACTGAAGCTCGAGCTCCAAATGTCTACACAGCTCAGTATAAAGGCACAACTGTTCATCCATGCTTTCAGAGGCTCAGATTCAACCACGTCAAACTATTGAATCTATTATAATATTTTTATTAATACAGTATCTGTCATAGCTATTAAAGCTAATTATCACAAAGATAGAATTCTTGCAAATAATAATGTAAACCACACAAAATGGAGGTGAGTAATTAAATAGCTTTAGGGAAAGTTTCAAAGGGAAAATATACAAGTTTAACTATGACAATAGATTATTGTTAGGCATTGAGTGGAAACTAATTCTGGTAGGATAGAGGCAAATGGCTATACAAGCTTTCCCAATTATACTGAAGGTTTTCTGTGTCCTATTCTTGGTTGTATTTATAGATCTTATCACACTGATCAATAGTTTTTTTTTTTTTTAATGTTGTTCATGTCTATGTGTATGTGTTTGAGAGAGACAGAGGGAGACAGAGAAAGACAGAAATAGAGGAAAACAATTTAAGACTATTCTTCAATGAGTAGTCCCCAAATTACTGCTAATTTTACCTCATTTTCTTATTCCTCTTTTCAGTGTTTTTCATTTCTTAATTAATTTATTTCCTTATCTTGGTATTCAATATCCCTCTTTTTTCTTTCTAACCTCAGTAACTTCCCTCTCCTGTTCTAAGTCACTCCTATAATCACTAGTGGGTGTATGCCCTAGGAGTAATATGTTAGAGTATAAATTATGACGTCATATTGAATCTCCTGGAGGACACCCTATGTTAAATTCCTAAGGATCAGTTTTGAATAGAGAATGCCATTTAGATAAAAGAAGTATTTATATATTGCAAAGTTATTTAACCATCTCTGCACTTGATTGATTAATAGCCAGTTTATTGCATTATTCAAAGAAACATTTAATATGGCCCTAAATGTATAGAAATTTAAATCAGTATTCTTACAACAATTCATGTCTACTATAAACATTCAGTTAAAATAAAATATTTCACAATATAGCACATGATCCTCTGAACTGACAAGGAAATATAAAATTAATAAACATATATACTTACAAATTCATGGGATTAATATTGACAAATTTTAAGCTGGTCTAACCAAGTTAAAAATATATATATATCCTTGAAAGACAAATGGATTGGTCAATCTCATCATAATACAAGATTTTCCCTTGGTTTTTGTTAAATCAAAGATGAAAAGAGAATACAAGCTCTTAAATGTAAAGAAAACACAGACTTTTGATCAGTAATAAGGAACACTTTATTTCTTATTTATTTATTTATTTATTTATTTTTCATTTGTTTTTATTAGTTGGAGGCTAATTACATTACAATCTTGTAGTGGTTTTTATTATACATTGACATGAATCAGCCTTGGATATACATGTATTCCCCATCCCTATCCCCCCTCCCAACCTCCCTCTCCACCCGATCCCTCTGGGTTTTCCCAGTGCACCAGGCCAAGCACTTGTCTCATGCATCCAACCTGGCCTGGTGATCTGTTTCACCCTAGATAATATACATGTTTCAATGCTGATCTCGCGAAAGTTCCCACCTTCGCCTTCTCCCACAGAGTCCAAAAGGAACACTTTATTTCATAAACAGGGTTGAAAGCTGGTTGGGCTCTCAGGACTCCAGTTCAGTCATGCGAGTAAATGTTATCATCTCAGTTGTGTCCAACTCTTTGCGACTCCTTAGACAGCAGAACACCAGGCTCATCTATCCATGGAATTTTCCAGGCAGGAATACTGGAATGGGTTGTCCTTTCCTTGTCCAAGGTATTCTCCTGACCCAGGGATTGAACTCAAGGCCTCCTCCACTGCAGGCAAATTTTTAACCAACTGAGCCACCCAGGGTTTGCTAACTCAATCATGCCTACTGTTAATTTTAGCTTAGAGACTCTGAACTATCATGGCTGATAGTATTGACATATCTTCACCTATAAAAAAGAATAGCTTATTCAAAATAATATGTATCTCTTTCTCTGTATCTATATCCTCTATTTCTGAAAGTATGAAGGGACTGTTTAATCATACATAATTTTTACTAAGTTTTTTTTTCTTTTTTCTTCTGGCTTATTTCCAACTGTGAGCATCAGCTGACCTTGTCTAGATTGGACAGATGGTTCAGTCTAAGAGGATGTCCCCACAACCTGAGACAGCCTGTGAATATCCTTTGGAAATCTTTTGTATGCCTTCCCAGTTTATTTATATAAAGATTTATGTTACTCTTCTCATTTTATTTTCTGCAGTAAAACCTATATTGGTTCTTTTCACTGTGTCAATTTAGCTAAGCTGGAGCCATGTTTCATGGAATTTCTTCACTGCATGGTGTCAAGTTTGATTGACCATAGAAAAATCTGTGTGGGAGAAGTGGTCTTATGTTTTAATGCTCTGAAGTTTGGTGCAAGGCCAGGTCCTATTCCTGCTTCCACATATCCACACTCATATGTGGGCTCAATAGCTGTTTGGGGACAGCAGTCAGACCTGCTGTCAGTTCTGCTCCCACTAGATCTTCTTCAGATTTGGATCCTGAGCCAGGGCATGTGAAGATCCACAGTGAAGCACCATAGGCTGTCCTGCAGGTCGCCCTTATCACAAAGGCTGGAGGTAGAAAGTGACAGAGACAGCTACCAGCTTGTCTTGCTGTCCCCCTGTTATGAACATTTCCTTTGTAAACTGTAGACCTGAATTCAGTCCTAAAACTAGATGCAGAGGCGATAGCCACTCGACTACTAAACTGGCTCCAACAAACTCACATGGTCTAATTCTTGCAATGTATTTCTGTTGAAATATCACCGAGTGCTTCTCCTCTTAACAAATCTTGGCTAAAAACTTTTCTATCAGGCTGTTTGGCTACAAGTCACACAAAGACATTTGTTTTCCTCTCATCCATATTATAGAATATTTCATGATCCAACTTTACATTACATTACAGCTAGATGCATAAACAGACTGACAGATGAGGCAGATACTGACAGGATGTGAATTTGTGTGTGTGCTGAGGGATACAGCCTCAAATCTGTATAAAGAGGATTATCCTTTCTTGGGCAAGCAATCCAGATACATACCAGGAGCACACATTTGGAAAATCTTAGGAAGAAACACTCTCCACAGAACAAGGCAGGGTGTTGCTCTGTTTTTGCAGAAGGTAAATTTCATCAGGTCATAGGGCTCTATATTATTAAAGTGACCTTTTTCACTTTCTTATGGGAGAAAACGTAGTTATTCAGGGTCTCAGAGGGTTCTTGACAGCAAAAGGGACAGAACATTGGGCTGACATTTTGTCAGGACTTTAGTTGTTGATTATCCCAGGCTGAGTCATGAAACTGCTATTCTCTAGATGACTCTCTCTGCCCTTAGTCCACTGACAGATCCATCAAGTAGCTCAAAGATTTGTCACTTACACAGAGCAGCTGCTAGTCCATTAATACTGCTGCAAGAATTAGGGATGACATCCCTCCAGGCCAGACAACACCTACATGATGGCTTTGCACCTCTATTTGTTTAAGGTTTAGTGAAAATCTTCATTGAAGATTATCTTCCACATTGAAGAAGCTCTTTGTTGGGCTTCAGAGTGCCCATCATTTGGAAACATTTTCTAATATTAGTGTACCTTGCTTCTCTAAATCTCCCTTATAGTTATCACATGTTTCTATAATTATTTATCCAAAATAATGCTAAGGTTTAAAGTTGGCCTTTCTTACTATCTTCATATTTATGATTTTTTCTTATTTACAAAATATGTAAAAGTGGTCATTGTCACAGAAATAGAAGAATATCAGCCTCAAATACACATTCAGTATTTAAAACAAAATTTACTGAAAGAAGTCCAATAGAATAATCATCTCTTCCTCCCTCTTTTCTTTCCTACTTCCTTTTCTTCATTTCTTCCTTCCCTCCTTCATTCATGCCCTTTCCTGCCTATTTCCTCCCCTATTTCTCTCCCTCTCTTCCTCTCTTTATTCCTTTGGTCGGCTTGTAACTGATCTTGTCCATCTTCATGAGTAAAAAGAAGATGAGCCATGATGGACTCTTAACAATTTATTTGGCCGCATTGGGTTTTAGTTGCTTTTAGTTTTAGCATGTGGGCTTTTATTTGAGTATGGCATGTGGGTTCTAATTCTTTGGGACTAAACCCAGGTCCCCTGCACTGGGAGCATGGAATCTCAACCACTGTGCAACCAAGGAAGTCCCCTAGCCATGATGGATTTTTTTTTTAAATGAAAAACTCCTGTTATTTCTAGTTCTATGCTCAGAGTCTCCTGTTTAAAGTCTCCATGTTGGTAATTTTCTGATTCCATCCAAATTCCCTGTCTATGCAGTTGGACTCCTACTGAAAAAAGAAGATTGTTTAAACCCTCAAGATAAAGAAATATAGGTGTTGTAGATCTAATAGAGCATACTAATTTATAATTTATATGAGAATTAATATCTTTCTTTTCAGCAAAATTATTTGTGTGTTAGTTCCTCACTTATACAATGGAGATAAAATTTGAGGATACATTTAAAAAGATACCTAGGAAATTGCTACTACATATCTTATGAATGGAAAAGATACAGTGTAATTATATTATGGCCTAAAGATAACAGTTTATTTACTGCTTTCTATTTTCTTATTTTTCTGACAAATATTAAAAGTTCTTATCACAAATATATTTTGATTGACTTGTGGGTAAAGCAATAAATGATTTAAAATTTGTTATTGATTTGTTACTCGTTCAGGTACTTTATATTTACCTTTGATTCACAGAAGGCAGTAATTTAATAAATCAATAAATTTTAAGCCTTTTTATATTTTAAAGCATTTATATTTTCAAAGATAATAGACATAATGTGTATTGAAACATATTTCTCCTTTAAATTCCAAACTTATTTTAGGAATTTATTGATATGGTGTATACTGGTAATCTAGTGAAACAGATGAGTTACTTAAACTAGAAATAACAGATTTTTCAAGATCTCCAAATATAATTCTCAGTTTATAATAGTGTAAAAAATATATGAAAACATTTTAGAAATAAATCTTGGAAGTAATTCTAATTTACCTTTGTAACTAAAATCTATTAGAAATCAGCAACCTACTCTGATACTGAATTAATCTTTCTATTATTGTATAACTCATTTAATTAACATAGAAATGAAATATACTTATATCCTGACTCTGTTTTCTATTTAGATAAGGCAATGTAATGATGATATCATTCTGAGAAAGATATACTTTCTTTTTCTTCCATCATTTTTTTCTTTAAGCAACTACCAATTCACCCTATAAGCAGAGAGAGTGAACTGATTTTTCGCATAGTTAACCCAGGAATGTCATTTTCTCTTAACTCCACTGTCCGTAGTTTTCAGTAATTACTGTTTAAAAAGGCATTGACTCAGAAACCAATTATTTTACTAGAGAATCATTTTTCCGCAGAAAGCAATTTCTCATTTAAGACTTATTCTTCATGTCATGCTCATTATCAAAACACTGGTATTCCTTAAAACTGCTGTGTTAATATGGTTATGTAAAGATTTACCATGTTTTAGAGTGATGAATTTTTCTTCCTTGCCTGCTTTTATCCCCCCAAATTAAATGATCTTTTCTATACTTTTATTTTCTAGAGATTTTGCTCATATTTATGAATTTTATTTAGATTAACATTTATGAAATAGAATATCTTTAAAATTTGTCTTGCCCTGAATAAATTAGTTTATTCATATCAAAATAAACTTAATTTTCTTTTACCATTTAGCTTTCTGGGGAAAGCAGATCTTCTTTCCACTATCATTTCTGACTTTTATTTATGAAAAGCATGTATGCTGAGTTTTCTGTTTATTCATACATAAGCCCAAAATTGTTACCAACATTTCCAGATTTATGCTTTTAAAATGCTATTTTTGCCTCCTGTGTCACCCAAAGGCATGTGAAGTATTGAAAAATTCATTAGTCATAGGTTTTGCATCATAAATAATTAGACCTATAAATAGCTAAAAGGTTGATAAGAAAAATATCAAGAATCATGTACCCATTTTGCCCCAAAAAGAATAGTATCAAGACAGTATGAAAAGTTTGGCAGTGAGTTTTTTTTTTCTTTTAATACCTTCACTGAGTTTGAAATAAGAAGTAGCTCCAGATGACAGGATGATATGTGAGGCGCAAGCAGACCTTCTGTCCCAAATCAGTGTCTTCTTACACATGATATAATACTGGCTACAGCTACTCAACTTCACAGATCTCATTTTCATGTTAGTGACATTTCTAAAAAAGCAACACTTGATTTATTTTTGTCTTGTATCCTGTTTTCTCTTTATTTGTAATGGTCCTTTGTGGATTGCTTTTACTTCATGTTCTTTAAAACCCAACCAATCTACAGCACCAGTGATAATAATGAAAACATTTGGATGAGTACATTTTGCTATGTCTTTTTTCTTTAAGTCATCAGATTCTGGAAGAAAACAGAAATTTTCTTCCCTGGAATCTTTTTTTATTAAGAAATAGGCTCAAAGAAGTAGATTGTCTTGCCCAGAGCTATGCAGGGGTGATCAGCAGAGGCAGGTTCAGAACACAACTGGTCCTCTTTCAATTACAACACTGCTACTCAATTTCCCATAATTACTAGAGGGTGCTCCTCTCCCCTGCCAGAATTCTCTTTGGCATTGGCCATGGTGCTTTGCCTGATTAGCTTTCAGTCAACTGTCAGGGTTCAGCAACCATCTCAAAATGTATTTGTCTCATCATTTTTGTGCTTGTCAGCAGCTACATTTCCCCTTTTACTCTGTCATCATTTTTCAGGCCCTTTTAGAGTATTCTATCAAGGCTGATACACAGAGACAGCCTCATACTATGGGAGAGATCCTGAGAGGAAAAGTTCATGGTTTAGTATGTGACCCAAAGAGAGATTTGTCCCAAACAGTCAAACCAACAGCCCTGCTTGGATCTAAGGCATAGGGACTAAAAGTGAGCTTAGTTGAAGAGGTAAGTAACTTGGCTTTCTAGAAAAAGAGTTGTGACTCCGGGCTGGAGGTATTTGTGGAAAGGTATGAGCCTTTGTCAGGAAACTATTTTTGTTTGCTCTGAACCCCACTAATCACCTCTGATGTGGGCTGCCCATTGACTTCAAAGGATCTTCAGCCTGCGTAGGTAGGAAGGGTGCTGAGAAAAAGGTAAAAGAAGTTCATGGTGGTTCAAAGTCACATTAATCTGCCTTGATGATTCAGGTAGCCAGGTAAAAGGACAAAATACAAGTAGAGATGCTTTAAAATAAATGAAAATAAATGTGGGAATAAAAAAAGAGACATGAAAAGAAAGTCTCTTTGGTCAGTGGTTTCTATTTTGTGAATTCTTGTCCTATTTTCAGTGCGTCTCATTTCTATAACTTAGTAAGAGGCAGTTGTTTGAGCTTCACATAATATGGGAAGGGCAAAAATGTTCGCCCAATATAATACCCATGTGTGTTGTGTCACCTACTCCAATTAGTTATATGATATTGGAAAAATTGCTATTTTGTTCTTTATAATTTGATAAAACAATTCTGTTCCTATGTAGTTAATTTTAGCTCACTTTCCTTACGAATGCCTTAGGTTAATTACAGTAATAGATACTAACTGCATATATCTACTGAAAGCACAAATAATGTTATACCTTTTATTTTCATTACTCTACTCTAGATTTTATGTTCACATTTTTAAAAGAAATTTCCTTTGTCAATAAAATGATTTGCATGTTTGGTACATAGGAGATAGAATGTATATACACAGAATTGTGCATTGGCAGGTGGGTTCTTTACCACTAGCGCCACCTGGGAAGCCTGGATTTTATTCTGTAAGTTGCCTTTAAAATATTCTATACTGCCTTTAGCATTGTGTGTAATATGTATTTTAAGTTTAGACTGTAAGGAATCAGGATCCTATGATAACATGGTAAATTACTTAATCATATTGCAATTTCCCTGAGCAAAAATTTCCAATATCTTCCCATGTGTTTCCCCCATTAAACTTTTTCTAAACAAGTTATTTCAGTTAAGACTCATTCCAAAAAACAGAAAGATGGTACAATATTCATTACAATTTCTACTTAATTTAGTTACTATGTTATCAATATAAGCTTAGTGGTCAGAGTACATAAAAATACATTTAAAAACTGTTTAAGAGAAAATATGTGTGATGAAATGTGTATTGCTGTTCTTCAAAACTATGCTATTTTTGTAAGAAAAATCACCAGCACGTGATTACAATCTTCAATTTGCTGAAGCCTATTTATTTTTTTATTAAAATTATCCTACAGCAAAAATATTAATGTTTGCTTTTATCAATGTAGTAAAAAGAGACTCTTATTTTTATTTTTCTCAGAATTACTGAGATATTGTACTGTGTTATTATAAAGTATATGTGTGACTTGATGCATATATATACACATATATATAGCAAAACAATTACCACAATAAGGTTAGTTATTATTTCCGTTACCTCACATAATTACTGCCCATGTGGATGGTAAGAATATTTAAAATCTACTTTCTTAGGAACTTTTATGTATAAGATAAAGTATTATTAACTGTAGTCACCATGCTGTACATTAGAGCCTCAGAACTTATTCATCTTATAAATGAAAGTTTGCCCTTTCATAACATCTCCTCATCTCCGCAAACCTCAGCCTCTGTCAAAAACCATTCTTTTCTGTTTCCATGACTTAAGCTATTTTAGATTCCACATATAAGTGAGATTACACAGTATTTTTCTTTATTTGGCTTATTTCACTTAGCATAATGCCCTCAAGGTCCATCTGAGTTACCATAAGTGGAAAATTGTCATAATTTCTCAGGCTGAAAATATTCCATTGTATATATTTATACTGCACATCTTCTTTATCCATTCATCTGTAAACAGATACTTATATTGTTATATCTTAGATACTGTGACTAAGGCTGCAGTGAATATAGGATACAGGTATCTTTTCAAGACAGTGATTTCATTTCCTTTAAATATTTACCCAGAAGTGGGATTGCTGAATCATATGGTAGGTCTATTTTTAAATTTTTAGGAGGTTCCGTATTGCTTTGCAGATTGACTGTATTAATTTAGATGATCACCAGCAGTACACAAATGTTTTCTCCTCTCTAGATCCTTCAATATTTATTTATTGTCTTTTTGATAATAGCTGTTCTAACAGGTGTAAAGTGATATCTAATTTTGATTTTAATTTATATTTGTCTGATGATTGGTGATGTTAAGCACCTTTTCATGTACTTTTGGTTATTTGTGTGTCTTCTTGGGGAAAATGTCTATTCAGATCCTCTGACCTTTGTTAATTAGAATTTTTGGTTTTTATTGAGTTTTGTGAGTTTCTCATATATTTCAGGCATTAACTTTATCAGAAAGATGTTTTGCAAGCAAAATTTTCCCATCTGTAGGTTTCCTTGCTTTCTTTTCATGCTGTTGATTATTTCTTTATTTCTTGTGCAGAAGCTTTTTAGTTTGATGCTGTCTCACTTGTTTATTTGTGATTTGTTGCTTTGGTGTCATATTAAAAAATGTATCATTATCAAGACTAAAGTCAAAGCTCAAGGGCCTTTTCAGAACCCACCAGTGGGACTGAGGTCTGTACATCTGATTTCCCAGTGCATGAGTTGGCGAAACTCTTCCCAGGTCCCTTAAAATATGGTGCTTATGACCGAACCAAAGCCTAATGGAGCTGTAGCTGAGTTTTCTCTAGTTTTTAAAATTTATTTTTAATTGGATGATAATTGCTTTACCAGGTTGTGCAGCTGAGTTTTCATAGAGTATGGAGCTGTTTCTGGGTTTATAGTTGGGATCTGGATGAGTTAGCAGTCTACATGTAGGCATGTCTTCACAAAATGATTTTCCTTGCTTTTAGACTATACAAGGGTTCTGTAAACTCCTTCTGGGACCCTGCAGTACCCAGACAAGTACATTGCCTGGGGATAGATACTGTCCCCAGACATTCTTAGATGGAGAATATAAACTAGGGACATGTTATTTGGCCATCATGTTGACATCACTCTAAGAAATTTTAAAACTGAGGTGAAGTGAAGTTAAAGGTAATTGTAAGAATATGCAACACATTTCCATCACCACAAAAATCCCTAATCTTGCCCTTTATCACCACACCCACTTCTTCCAGAACCTCTTGAAAACACGAATCTCTTTATTTCTGCAATTTTGTCATTTCAAGGATGCTACATAAATTTTGCATTATGTAACCTGGGATTTTTCATTTAGCAAATTCTCTGGAGAGTCATCCAGGTTATTACACATATGAATAGTTTATCCCTCTTATAGTGACAGCTCTTAAAGACTCAGTCTGCAATGCAGGAGACTCCAGTTGGATTCCTGGGTTGGGAAAATCCCCTGGAGAAGGGATAGGCTACCCATTCCAGGATTCTTGGGCTTCCCTGGTGGCTCAGTGGTAAAGAATCTGAATGCAATGTATGAGACCTGAGTTCGATCCCTGGGTTGGGAATATACCATGCAGAAGGGAATGGCTACCCACTCCAGTATTCTTGCCTGGAGAATCCCCATGGACAGAGGTGGGGTTGCAAAGAGTTGGACATGACTGAACGACTAAGAATGCAGCACATAGTTGTGCCATACCTTGCTTAACCCTTCATATTTAATTTTTAAAAATTGCAAATATTTCTAATTTCAGTGTCCACATCTTCATTGCTGGTATATAAAACTACAATATATTTTTTGCATGTTTACCTTTTACCCTATGACCTTGCTGAACTGACTTAGTTCTAGGAAATTGTGTGTGTGTGTGTGTGTGTGTGTGTGTGTGTGTGTGTGTGTATTATTTGAAACAGCCTAGTAAAAGTTTTACTCCTTTTTTCCAATGTCTATATCTTTTATTTTCCTATCTTGACTTATTGCGCTGGCTAGACCAGCACCATGTTGAGACAGAGTAGAGATAATGAACATCCTTGCCTTCTTCCTGATTTTAGGCAGGGGGGAATTCATTTATTCACCATTAACTGTAATGTTGTTATTTTCTTCCTTCTGCTTGTTTTGGATTTATTTTACTCATCTTTTGCTAATTTCTCAAGGAGTTACCTTAGATTATTAACTTATTTTTCCTATTTTCTAATGTATATGTTTAGTACTCTAATTTCTCTCTCTGTACTAATTAATTGTATCTTGCAAGTTTTAACTTGTACTATTTTTATTTTAATTCAATTCTGTGTATTTTTTTAAAATTTATCTTGATACTTCCTCTCTGACCAATGAATTATTTATAATCCATGTGAGCTGAATTATATATAATCCATATGTGATATTTAATTTCAGAGTGTTTGGAAATGCTCCTGTTAGTAATAATGTGGTTGGTTTCTAGTTTGGTTATGAAGCGGTAAGAAAGCATCTTCTGTTTGATTTTTGTTTGAAATTTTATGACTCATGTTATTGTCCCTTTCAGTATATTTTCATAGACACTGGAAAAGTATGTATTTGCTCTTATTAAGTGGAGTGTTCTATAAATGTCAATTATGTTGATTGATATTGCTTTAGGATCTATTTATTTGATATTTCCCAGCTTATAAATTGTTGAGAAAAGGTTGTTAAAGAGTTTTTGATTAATCTTTACTTACATGTTTTCAGTGCTGTTGTTTTATGTATACACATGCAAGATTGCTGTATCTTCCCTGTGGATTTACACTTTTATGTTTATATACTATTTCACTCTCTCTGGTAATTTTTTCCTTTGTATTCTACTGTTTATGATAGTATAGCCATTCTTGCTTTACTTTAATTCATGATTAATAGTATGTTGTTCTCTATCTTTTGACCTTCAATATGCTAATAATATTACAACTGAAGTAAGTTTTTTACAGACAGCTTATGGTTGGGTCATATTTTTAAATCTACACTGCCAATCTCTGTATTTAAATGGCATATTTATTAATAGTTCATTTAATCTAATTAAATGACATATTTGGGATTCCCAGGTGGTGCTAGTGGTAAAGAACCCACCTGCCAATGCAGGAGACATAAGAGATGCAGGTGAGATCCCTGGGTGGGAAAGAGCCCCTGGAGGAGGGCATGGAAATCCACTCCAGTATACTTACCTGGAGAATTCCATAGACAGAGGAGCCTGGCGGGCTACAGTCCATAGCGTCACAGAGTCAGACACAACTGAAGTGACTCAGCACACATGCATATTACAAGCAATATAATTCTTGATTTCTTAGAGATTATGTCTGCCATTTTGTTTGTTCTCTGATTTTCTGATTATCTGTTTATTTTTTCCTGCCTTTCTGTAGAGTACTGGAAGACTTTTTAGAATTCTATTTTGATTTATCTGTAGTGATTCCACTATATCTTTATATCAATGTAACTTGATATGAAGACATAATGTATTTATCAAAATAACTTGCTTAGTTGTTACTGCAACTTCTATATTGAATAATGATAATTTATCGCTGTCTAGTGGGATCAGTATTTTTCCAGTTCAAGTCAGGTGTAGAACACTTACCTTCTTCTATGTCTCCTTAAATTCTGTTTATTATACATGTGATTTAATTTTTAACATACATTTAAAATCAATTCAAAGTCATAATTTTTGCTTAAACAATAGACATAATTTAGAAGATTCAATAGAAGGAAAGCCTACTACATTTACCCATATTTTTGCTTATTGTATTCTTCCTTACTTCTTGATATTCCCAAGTTTCTTTGTTTCTTTTCTCTTTAGAGAACTTCTTTTAGCCATTCTATTAGGGCAGGTCTGTTGGCAAAATATCCTCTTAGTTTTAGTTCATCTGAAAATCTTTGATTTCCATTTTATTCTTGAAGAACCTTTACACTAAATATTGGATACTGGTTAGTAGTTCTTTCTCTTTTGCACAGCAAACATCATATGCCACTTCGTGTTGGCTTTTACAGTTTCTAATAAGAAATCCATTTTCGTTTGAAATGTTTTTTTCATATAGGTAAGGTGATTCTCTTTTTCTTTTTCTCTTGATTCTTTCTTTCAAGATTTTTTCCTTAGTCTTTAGTTTTCAGAAGTTTGACCATGGCCATGATACTGTCTTGATTTTTTTTCCATTTATTTTTATTAGTTGGATTAGATTTCTTCTAGTTATTGTGTGGTCTTCACTCTGCTTCTTGCATCTAGAGGTTAATGTCCCTTGTGATATTTGTGAATGTTTCAGTTATCAATTTTTAAGTATTTTGTCACCCTCACCTTCTTTCTCCTCTTCCAAGACTCTAATAACATGAGGTTTTGATATTTTATTACAGTTCCACAAGTTCCAGAGGCTCTGTTCATTTATTTTTCAGTCTACTTTCTTTCCATTCACAAGACAGTGTAATTTTTATCAATCTTTATCCAATTTCATTGCTCCTTTCTTCTGTTTCCTTTATTATGCTCTTGAGCCATGCACTGAGTGTTTTTAATCTCAATTTTCTGTTTTACTTTTCTGTTCTAACATTTCCACTTCATCCTTTATGTTTTTTATATATTTGTGAAGCTTTTTAATTTTTTTAAGATGTTCTGTATTTCTTTTGTCTCAATTGTGTTTAAAATTGCTCTTTGAAGCTTCTTTTAAATGTCAAGTGCATTAAAGTCTTTATCAGTTAATTCTAGCAATTTTCTCATCTTGGTGTTGACATCTATTCACTGTTTCTTTCATTCAGTTTTAGATCTTGCTGGTTCATGATAAGACAAGTGATTTTTTGTTGAAACTTGGATACTTTAAATACCATATTATGAGGCGAGAGCTCTTACTTATACAGCTTTGTTTTACTTTGACAACACTGACACAAGGAGAGAGCGCTGCCTCATTGCTGCCAGAAAGATGTAGAAGTCTAGGTTCCTCTATCAAGATCCACCTTCACCCAAGGAGGAGGCTTCCCATCACTACTGTGTGGGAGCTCTGGCCCTCACTAGGCCTACAGTACTCTCTCTCTGGCTAGGGCGGTTGGGAAGACCTCCACACTGACCCCCGTGTAGTTGCCACTGACACCGCAGTAGTTGGTGGCCTTATTACTGAGCGGGAATGGAAGTCCTGACTTTCCGTGAGACCTTTTCTGCCACCACCTCAGAGGAGAGCAGGAGGTGAAGCTTGCTATTCCCAAGTAGCAGTGGGGTCCAGGCTTTCCTTGTCATCTCCACTGACACCATAAGAAAGGGGCTGCTTACCACCTTGTGGGGTGAAAGTCCTGGCTCCCTCAGTGACCTTCTCTGCAGCCACCTTGGGACAGGAAGGAGGGCTTGGGGTGCTACATAAGTCAGGATTCTCCAGAGAAGAATAACCAATAGCATATGTCTGTGTATATGTGTATGTAAGTATGTATATATCTGTATGTGTTAGCTGCTCAGTCTCTCCAACTCTGCGTAGTAGCCCACCAGGCTCCTCTGTCCATGGAATTCTCCAGGCAAGAATGCTGGAGAAGGTAGCCATTCCTTTCTCCAGAAGATCTTCCTGACCCAGGAATCAAAACCAGGTCTCCCACACTGCAAGTGATTTCTTTACCATCTGAGACACCAGGGAAGCCCATATATATATATTTATGTACAATATATATTATATATATATGTTTATATACATGTATATGTTCTTGAGAAATATATATATATGTAAAGAGATCTATCATAAGGTATTGGTTAACATAATGGTGGAGACTGAAATGTTTCAAGATTTATAGTCAGCAATCTGGAGAACCAGGAGATCCAGTAGTACAGTTCCAGTCTGAGTCTGAGAATGTGAAGATCAAAAGTTAATGGTATATTTCCTGTCCAACCTCAGTCAGACTTGTGACTCAGAACAAGTCTATGTTAAAGTCTGAAGGCATGAGAACACTGATGCACCTGTTCAAATTCAGTCAGTCAGAAGATGTTCCCTCTTACTCAGGTGGCAGTCAGCCTATTTGTTCTGTGCAGGTTTTCAACTGACAGTATGAGGCCCATTCACACTGCAGAGGGGAATCTGCTTTACACAGTCTACTAAAGCAAATGTTAGCATCATCCAAAACACCCTCACAGATCAGACACACCCAGAAAATATTGAACTAAGTATCTAAGCAATCCATGCCCCAGCTCAAGTTGACAAATAAAATTAGCTTTCAAAGGTGCCTTGTTATAATCCAAAGGGTTTTAAGCTTAGATTCCCACTTCACCTTTGATAACATGAAAAAAGAAATTGTAGTATTTGGCTATAGGAAAGCAGTTATTATATAAAACCTTTTCTGTCTTTCTAGGCTAACCACTTCCATTCTTTTGTCCAGAGAGAAGGCTTTTATGGGGCTTTTATTGTCTGTGCCTGTTAGTGTTTCTTAGGGTGACCATCGTCAGGTCTACACCTGAGATGTAGGAAAAAAACAGAAACAAAACCTGAGGGAATGTACTACTGCATCATTTTTGGGGTGTTGAGTTTTCTATCCAGTCTGCCTTTTTTTCCTCTACCTTTGAAAATCTATGTTTGTTTTATACTTAATGCTGAGGTTTTAAAGTTTACTTAGTTGAAAGAAATAAGGAAAAGTAAATCTGCTCCATCTTCCTGAAAGCAGAACCCATGAGAAATAAAATTTTAAATGCCTTGGTCTGTGATCTGATCTATGTATCACAAGGTCAAGAAACAGCTTGGCAGTCATCACACCAAGCTTCTGAGTTGATCTTATAGCCTAAATTTTGACTTTACTTTTGATTATGTTAATTAGACAGTTGCCAACTTATTAATTCATGCTGTACTTTGTAGGCACATTCCTTGAAATAACTTTAAATACCTAAATGTGAGTCTCCAGTATTCACAGGCTGATGCAATTTTTTTTCCTCATCTTTGTTCCTATGAGGCATACAGAAACATATTTGAAGTCAATTGCAGAAGGTTGTTCAGCTTACATGTAAAAGCCATTCACGAAATAGACCTTATGGGAATTGAATGATCCAGGCTATGCCATTTAAATAAAGCCTTAGGGGGGATGCGTTTCTATGCTTTCATTTAAAACCCTTAAAATAAATGAAAATGTTTTAAGCCTGATTTTTTTCTAGATATATTCACTTCTTTTGGAATGTTTCTGTGCTTTTCAGTGCATTGTTTCTTAGCTACAATTTTCTCTGTGGCAGCACCAACTATATTTTTTAAAAGGGCAGAAGAATATAGTTATCAAATGAATAGTTTAACTTAGCTTGGAGATTTAGAACTCCATTCACAAATATTTAACTTTTATATCCACTTGTAGTTTAAATTAGGATGCACTTTATGTCCATGTTATGTTTCAGTATATTTCAAAAGGGTGAATTCATAATAAATTACTTTAAATATAACACTTTACAATGTAATATGTAGGACTTTTATAATATATCATGAAAGGGTGATTTTAAGATATGTGCTTGCTCTAACGTAATCATTTTATTTTAATGTTCATATTTCATTGAACTATATAAAGATGTTGTAAAATGTTAAATTAAAGTTTAATAAATAGGAAAGTATCAGAAGATTAACTTACTGTTCTGGATATATTCAGATATGACTTCCTCTTAAATGCCTACTGCTAGTGATGTGACTCATGGAATATAAACCAGCTTAAATTTATCACTGAGACATGCCTAAAACACCATTTGGTAAATATCATTAAACGCCATTTGGATTTTAGAAATTTCTTTCTAGCATTTGGGAAGGGAATCAGTTTTATAATTCCTTTTAGTTTGTAATTTCCCTTCATTTCAGTTCAGTTCAGTTCAGTTCAGTCGCTCAATCATGTCCGACTCTCTGACCCAATGAACTGCAGCACGCCAGGCCTCCCTGTCCATCACAAATTCCTGGAGTTTACCCAAACTCATGTCCATTGAGTCGGTGATGTCATCCAACCATCTCATCCTCTGTCATCCCCTTCTCCTCCTGCCTTCAATCTTTACCAACATCAGGATCTTTTCAAATGAGTCAGCTCTTTGCATCAAGTGGTCAAAGTATTGGAGTTTCATTGAGAATTTACTCAATATTGAACACATTATGCCATTTTATACTTATAATGCCCAAATAAATATATCATTTGTATATAAAACTTTGAATTAAGACCTTTTTCTTTTGAAATCCTTTCATGTCATGGCACATAGTTATGTCATTTAGCTTATTAGCATTTTTACTCTGAATTTTTAATTCTAAATATTTTCTTTAAGTGTCTGAGTCAAAATAATTAAAACCCTTTTGAACACAAATTTTTGCTTATCATATTGCAAATATTCTTGTTAGTTTCATTTTAAAAAATCCTTACTAGTTTTCATGTATTCAATTCTTTCCTCCTCATTTCTCATAAAATAGCACATGACTAGTTTATGAATTTTCCACAGGGTAGAGAAGTATTTGTATAACTATAAGAGCTATAACATAGTTAAATAAATGTAAATTATAGTTATACAGTTGATTGTATATATTAATATATATGTGTTGAAACACATATGTTGAAACACATTACATTCTTAAACAGTGTGATAGAAAATAAAGAATTTGTTTTAGAAAATTCTTTACGGGTATTATGCGGAGAATTTATTGTAATAGCAGTGACTGATATCAGACCAGAAAATCTCATTCTGAATTCAGGTTAGGTATTATTAGTCTGGAACTCAGGGAGAATCACAGACTCTTATTATATAAAAATAGCTAAGTGTTTATTTATGTCGTTCATTCCCTTCAAGATTGATTTTGAGTTAATCTTCCTCCGTTTCTTGATTTGTCTGAAATGTAGAAATACTTCTCATTCTCTTTGTAAGAAGACTTAGTAAGGGAGTAACTTTCTTCAGATGGGGCAAATATATTTTCTTTCATTTGTCTACAAAGTCTTTATTTACTTTCCCCTTTGCAATTAATGATCTCCCTGGTGGCTCAGACGGTAAAGCGTCTGCCGACAATGTGGGAGCCACGGGTTCAATCCCCCAGTCAGGAAGATCCTCTGGAGAAGGAGATGGCAACCCACTTTAGTACTCTTGCCTGGAAGATCCCATGGACAGAGGAACCTGGTGGGCTACAGTCCATGGAGTCGCAAAGAGTCGGACACGACTAAGAGACCAAACTGCAAAACTTGTAATTTATGGCAATATTTAGATTGTCAGACTTTTAAATTATATAAATGACTAATAAGCATGCAGGGCTTTATAATTCATCCAGTGAATTTCTTTCTCATCATTAAAGTCAGGTGGTTTCCATAGACTTTGTTTTTCAATTCATTTTACTTTCATTTTGACAGGACTTAAATCTACACAGTGACTTTCTGTGATAGAGATTTTCTGACTTTATATCACTGCTTATGTTTTTCCTTTGCAAATGGGTAGCATCTGAAGATTCTAATATTACTGGACATTCCATTTCAATTTTATTAAAAACTGTTCCTTTCAAAAAAATCTGGTTTTCTAGCATAGACTCTATACTTAAAACCCACTGAGCAGTAATTTCTTGGCAAGTTTCTAAAATTGAGGATTATCTCTTTTTCTCTAGTGCTTTTATATTTTGTATTTTCCCATTTGCTACTCTAATCTTTCTTCTTTTGTATTTAATTACAATGAAAGCTATAGGTTTTAATTCTTCTGATTCACAGCTACATACAAGATGCTGTGCAAGTACTTTTATACTTGTTTTAGAGTAATAACCCTTAATAATTTTCCACAATTTGATATTGAAATATAACTACAAAGTAACAACACTGTGATATTACAAATATCCAAATATTTTCTAAAATCCAAAACAATTGAAAAATGAAAAAATTTGTTATCAGAGAAAAGCAATCTTAGGGTTTACTGTCAAGAAATAGTACTGGAGGGAGACTGGGGAATGTATAATACCTTCTATTTACTTCTTAACTTCTATATCAAGTAAGAAATAAGACAGTGGCCAAGCTTATAACAATAAATAATTGGAAAATATGGCATAGATATGCAGTAAGATATTTCTTAATATAAATCACCCTCACCTTTTGCTCTCTTATATTACAGTATTCCACCCAGTGACAGAGGCATCCTCAGAGGAAGAGAAAACTTAGAGGAACAAGACGAAGAAAATGTCTGCATCCTGAGGACACATGCTTCTGAAAAATTTAGAGAGAAAGTTCAGGAGGGTTGATACACATGTATGGAATTATTTCCCCATATTTAATTATTTACCTTGGTTCTTGAACAGGGAGCAGTGGGACCCCAAAAGCATTCTTGCCATGCTTTCCTTCTAGGGAATGTTAGCCACTGTTTTCCCTTCTGTGGGAATGGGGGCATAAGCAATAATATATTATAGTAAATAACATTTTAGGAATGAAATTAAAGTTTAAAGGGACATTGATTCTATATAAATTCTTAATATGACTTCAGACATATGTGTTATCTCTTCCCAGCTAATGCAATTTGCATTTTAAGATGGCTTTTTTGACAATGACCTCTTAACCGTGAGGCAGCAGGGTGCTACGGTACTGCTGTGTGTTTGCACAGTGCAAAGGCATCTAGCCAAGAGGACAAGAAAGAGGTAAAATCTAGCACTTCCCAGGCTTGTCAAACCCTTTGCTCTCTTTTGATCTGGGCCAGCCTGTTGAGAGGGCTGTCTTGTATTAATATGCCTAAAAGTGCTGCTTGCTTTGCAGTTTTCACAAAGACTCTTTGTAGAAAGTAGTAGAGGCCCTTTTTGACAAAAGGGGGTTAGATAAGGATGGCCATCTAAGAAACTGTTTTAAATATATGGCTCTCATTTTGAAGCAGATGGGACTTTTAGAGACCTGTGAATCATATCTCACAGAGCACTATGTTACTAGTTAATGGTGGCCTTGACTGTAAAGAATGGTGCAGCATTTTAAGGTCTAACACTTTTTTTTTCTATTTGAGGCCTTGGGTTGTAAACAATCTTGAATGCAGTTGCTATATGTTTTCATATTGAAACATTTTATGAATACATGTGTGCTAGTAGGGATAAAAGGGACAGTTTCCTACAAGTAAAGCATGTTTCCTTCTGAGACATCTCCACTCGGTCCATGTGGCATAATGATACTGATTAGAAAGAAACTCAGAAAGAAAATAACAGATATCAGCTACCACTTTTCTGTAAGTATCCAAATAGTCTTATGTGTAACATTAAAAATTGGCTTTCTTTATTGTAGACTTCTGTTTCTTTTTAATTGCTTCCATTTTTCTTGAAGTCATTAATATTCAAAAATTCAGTCATTGCATTTCATTTCCTTTTGGAGATCCTTAGATGAAAGACTTCATAAAACTATAAAATGTAAAGAATTATTTCCATATTGGAATAGTTTTTAAAGAAGGATTCTGAAGTCTTGCTTTACAAGGAATAAGCCTGGACTCTTTTGATATCCAACAGCTGAGAAATTACTTTTGAGAAAATGTTCTTAAGTTCAAGGACTTTTGTCTCCTCTGATAATTGCTCAAATGCCCATATTTTACTTCATGTTTTGCTCTCTGGAGATTTTTCTTTTATTATAATCACATACAAAACTCTGAATACAGAAAATATGTTTTAAATTTAGAAATTTATTTCAGAAACACTGGTCTTTCTCTCTTTAGAGGGCAGTGTTGAAAGTGCTATTTTGCATTTGTCAGTTTTTATATATTTTGCTATTTTGTTCTGTGAGCCATTGCAATTTAAAATGCTTCAGTTTCATCTTTACAATAATAGGGATTCACTTATTTACAAGATCTGGAAAAAAAGGTATTGTTGGAGATATTTTAAAATTTAAACACTTATGTTAGAATGAATAATATGTTTTTCAGACATTTTTGAGTTGTATCTATAATAGCAGTTATGCAAGTCCAGGTCAGCATATGTTTCCAAAGTTATATATTATCATAATTTTAAACATTTTCCTCTATCCCTTTTTCTTTAAACAAAATCTAGGTAATGTAGGAATATTGTTACTCTCATTTCTACTTATTGTCTCATCATTGATATTTTCAAATATGGTTAAATAATCTTTAAAATTAGGTATAATAATTGTATTGTCTGCAGATTGGGGTACAGGGAAAGTACTATTGTCTCCAATGTTCAATTTAATTGTACAAGTTACTTTATCACCTGATATTTTCTCTTCCCAAGGCCATTTGCCTAGTGATAAAACTAAACCAACTACTCTCATACATTTGTCCAAGGGCTTCTCTGGTCACATATATATTTAGAGTAGATCCAGAAAATATGAATCACCCCTGTTTGAAAGATGTTTCCAGTACCACCAATGATATAATCCAGTGCCCAAATGGATATCTGAGAATTTTGCTCACAGTTATAGCCCTCATGTATAGTTAATCCTCTCTTTACCTCACTTGGACCCTTAAGACTGAATCATGTCCTATTCTCAAATATCTCTGAAGATGAGGAGAAACCAGTGAACCACCTCACTGCCATCTGTAGTTCTTTCCTCTGATAAAAATATTTTATTCTTGTAAGGAACCTAAGTTCCCAACATCACAGTCTGTTGTTTTAATTACACAGTATCTTTCCTTAAAAATTGCAATCCTGTCCCCAAGAGACTGAGTCTAACAAAGTTTCCTATCTCAACCCATAATCATTTTCCCATCTATCACCTGACAAGGAGGAAGTGGCAGAACAATGGTCCAAAATCTTTCTACTTCCATGACAACTTAAATTTCGAGGATACACTGTCCTTCCATATTGCAGATCTTTTAACAAAATGACATCTGTACCATCTGTGCGTTTCTGTATATCAAAACCAGATTTCCCCTAAGGGCATCATTTTCCTGCGGTCTTTTCAATAAGCTCTCCAAACTTTTGTATGTGAAGATGTCTGAGAACTTGCAGATGATGTCAGCCATCTCTTCATCAGCCAATCAAACTTCAGACTGTACATATCATTAAGTAAAACTTTTACAGCTTGAATCATACTACTTGTCGTCCCATTTGTAGAGCAGGGTCACATTTTCTATCCTTCAAACAGACTCATGAGCAAAACATATTAATAATTTATTTCCCAATTAAAATAAAGTTTAAAGGTTTACTTCTTTAGGATATTATCATGCAAATGATTTGGAAAGTTTCTATATTTTTGCATAAATGAAGGTAATACTTCAGTATTTCCAACTGGAGGAAAAATGGAATAGCAAAGGAAAAATGAAAAGAGTTATTTTTGAAAAGAGAACATTAATACAGTATCTCCCATCTTTTAGCTATCCCCTTCTAGAGAAGTTTCCTTTTCTACCTCCTCCAACCTGATTCAGTGGCTGTTTGTACTATCAGATTAGTGTCCTTAAATGTCTGTATTTCATCAATTAGAATAAATATTTTCTTGTAAAATATTTATTTTATCTAGTGGAGTCCTCACTATACCATCTACCATTCTCTCACATCTCTAAATATCTCTTATATCACTGATAGTTTCTTTTTTTCAAATAATTATGACTTTGAGTAGAGGAAATGCAGTTAATTAATTCTACTGCTTATTAGAGGATGATTAATTTGGCAGAAAAATTAATTCCAGCTTTCGTGTGAAGTTTTTGATCTTACTCCCATCCACTAATGCTGCTTCATAGGCTGTTGCTGCTCTTTCCAAAACCTAGAGTGCCTAGGAAACCTGATACTCCTCTAATCTGCAGAAACCGGAAGAAACTGACGCTAAATTAATTTCACAACGAATTTTAGTAAAAATTCTTTAAGAAGGTAATTATACCAATCTAAAAATTGAAACAATTCCATTATACTATGCACTCAGATCTCAGCAGTTTCTTGGTTTTGTTCACCCTCATGCTACCTGGACTAACTTTCTGGTGTGTGCTAATTTGCTTCAGTTGTGTCCCACTTGTCTGCAACCTCATGGACTGTAGCTCACTAGGCCCCTCTGTCCATGGAATTTTCCAAGCAAAAATACTGGATGTTTTCCAGGTTGCCCTTCCCTTCTCCAGGGGAGCTTCCCAACCCAGGGACCGACCTAAGTCTCTTATGTCTCCTGCATTGGCAAGTGTGTTCTTTACTACTAGCACCCTTTGAGAAGCCCAAATTTTTGGTGACTAGATGTTATAGAGGTGTTATCTATTATTCCATCATAATCTGTGATACCATTTAAAAAATAAAACTAAGTACATTTTACAAAATGTGGTTTATAAACTGAAACTATAAGACACTGCTGGAGGAAATGAAAGAAAACCTGGAAAAATGAACAATATGTTATATTTTTAAAATGTTTACAAATATCAGGGGAAGTCCTTAAGATGGAAAATAAACATTACTGCCAAGCTTGAGAACTATTTTAATGTCTGTATTAATTATTGACACTCATGACTATCATATATTTCTTATATTGATTGAATTGGTCTATAAACATTGTCCAATATCCTAAATCTCTTGTATACTTTATATGTGTGATGAATTGGTAGAATACCTTTTCAAAAATACTGTCAGTTATTTGAAAGATAGTGTTGGCTCCAGAATCTACTGGTAATCAAATGTGTGCTAAGTCGCTTCAGCTGTGTCCAACTGTTCGCAACCCTCTAGGCTGTAGCCCACAAGGCTCTTCTGTCCAAGGGATTCTCCAGGCAAGAATACTGGAGTGGATTACCATTCCCTTGTCCAGGGGATCTTCCCAAACCAGGGACCAAATCCAGGTCTCATATTTCCTGCATTGGCAAGCAGCTTCTTTACCACTAGAACCACCTGGGAAGTGCCAATTGGCAGGTTATCAGGAATAAATGATTGCATCTGCCTTAATGTTTTTGCATTCTTAAATTTTTTCACAGCTACTGTAAAGAAAGGTCTATGTCCTACAGAGAATCTGTACACATGTTTTTACTGCACAAATTACAGTTTATTTATCCCATCACATGGAAGGTGTGCACCAGACGTTACTTCAAGTCCTCACAGCAACTCTAAAAACTGATACTATTTTCAGCAGTATTAAAATGCAAATAAGGAAACAGGGTGAGATTGGTGAGTGACAGCACAGGCAGAGGCCTGTGGAATGGGATTCAAAGCAGAGGATGTTGCGTTTCCTTCCCTTGTCGCAGGGGAACTTCTTTATATTTAGGACAGTCCCATGGCATTGGAGAAGAGAATGGCAACCCACTCCAGCATTCTTGCCTGGAAAGTTCCATGGACAGGGAAGCCTGGTGTGCTATGGTCCATGGGGTTGCAAAGAGTTGGCCATGACTGAGCAACTGAGCACATGTTTTACTCTAACAAACCAATATAACATTCTTTAAATTTAATATAATTTTTCATATATCAACATAATGAAAAAAATAACATTTTGATGATAAAATTGAAAAGCAGGCCAAATCAACAGTGGACAATGAGAGTAAGTGGCAGTTTTAAGAGTTTATTCACCTGATCTCTAGTATTGTGGTCTACTTTCTGTAAGATACACCTCCATACAAGTATAAATCTCCATTGAATCTCAATCTGCTCAAGTAAACATAACAAAAATGTCACAGGTTGTCTGACTTCGTTTTGTTGTTCAGTTGTTCAGTTCAGTTCAGTCCCTCAGTCGTGTCCAATTCTGTGACCCCATGGACTGCAGCATGACAGGCCTCCCTGCCCATCACCAACTCCCAGAGCCTACTCAAACTCATGTCCATCGAGTCAATAATGCCATCCAGCCATCTCATCCTCTGTCGTCTCCTTCTTCTCCTGCCCCCAATCTCTCCCAATATCAGGGATTGAGTCAGTTCTTCATATCAGGTGGCCAAAGGATTGGATTTTCAACTTCAGCATCAGTCTTTCCAATGAATATTCAGGACTGATTTCCTTTAGGATGGACTGGTTGGATCTCCTTGCAGTCCAAGAGACTCTCAAGAGTCTTCTCCAACATCACTGTTCAAAAGCACAATTATTCAGCGCTCAGCTTTCTTTATAGTCCAAATCTCACATTCATACATGACTACTGGAAAAACCATAGCTTTGACTAGATGGACCTTTATTGGTAAAGTAATGTCTCTACTTTTTAATATGCTGTCTAGGTTGGCCGTAGCTTTTCTTCAAAGGAGCAAGCAACTTTTAATTTCATGGCTGCAGTCACCATCTGCAGTGATTTTGGAGCCCCCCAAAATACAGTCTCTCACTGTTTCCTTTTTCCCCCATCTATTTGTCATGAAGTGATGGGACCAGATGTCATGATCTTCATTTTTTAAATGTTGAGTATTAAGCCCACTTTTTCACTCTCTTCTCTCACTTTCATCAAGTGGCTCTTTAGTTCTTCACTTTCTGCCATAAGTGTGGTGTCATCTGCATGTCTGAGGTTATTGATGCTTCTCCCAACAATCTTGACCTCAGCTTGTGCTTCATCCAGCCAGGCATTTCACATAATGTACTCTGCCTATAAGTTAGAGAAGCTGAGTGACAATGTACAGCCTTGAAGTTCTCCTTTCCCAATTTGGATCCCATCTGTTTTCCCATGTCCAGTTCTAACTGTTGCTTCCTGACCTGCATACAGATCTCTCAGGAGGCAGAGTCAGGTGGTCTGGTATTCCCATCTCTTTAAGAATTTTCCACAGTTTGTTTTGATTCACACAGTCAAAGGCTTTGGCATAGTTAATACAGCAAAAGTAGATGTTTTCTGGAACTCTCTTGCTTTTTTGATGATCCAGTGGATTTTGGCAACTCGACCTCTGGTTCCTCTGCCTTTTCTAAAACCAGCTTGAATGTCTGGAAGTTCACAGTTCATGTACTGTTGAAGCCTGGCTTGGAGAATTTTGTTCAGTTGCTCAACCATCTCCTATTCTCTATGATACATTGAACAGCAGCATGCCAGGCTTTCCTGTCCTTCACTGTCTCCTGGAGTTTGTTCAAACTCATGTCCATGGAGCCAGTGATTCACAACAGAAATTTATTTTCTCACAGTTCTGGATGCTGGAGATTTCAAGATCAAGCTCCATCAGAGTTCAGCTTCTGGTGAGTGCTCTCTTCCTGGCTTGCAGATTGTCACCTTCTTTGTCTTCACATGGCTTTTCCTCAGTGAAAGAGAGTGAGAACCCAAGGGTGAACTCTCTGGTGTCTTCTCTTATAAGTACACTAATGCTAGTCAAAAACGTAATTACCTCCTGAAAGCACTATTTCCAAATATAGTCATATTGGGAGTTAGGAATTTAACAACAGTTTGGAGGAAATTCAGTTCATTAGCATCAAGTGCTACTATTTTTGACTTGAGAACAGGCTAAATATTTCAGTTATATTTCTAAATTTAAGGGTTATCTATATCCAATTAGCTCAAGAAATCACTCTGAATTATACCTCACATATTTTTCTTCCTGTTTTTGTCAGACTTTTTCTCTAAGGTCATTTCTATTGGCTTATACCTGGATTTCACATTTTTGCCTCCTAATTAACCTCCTAATCCCATAATTTCTGGAATTCTAATTATTTAATTAAATAATTATTTAATTATCTAATTATTCTAACAGTGCATTTGACTATTTCCCTGAGTTTTTTTTTTTTTTCCTTCTTATTTTGATACTAGATAATGCCTTTTGGGATACCTATTTAATGATGGTGTACTACAAATCATTAATAAAATCCAGATTATCCCCATAATCAACCAATGATTCTAGGACCCTTTATTTCAGTCTGGATCAAGTACTAAGGAAACTTTCAGATCTGCAAAGGAGAATAATAAAGGAAAATACTAGTTGATTATGTAACCTCTCTACAGGTTTTTTAACTACTTTGTATTTGCCCTTTTGAACTTACATTTTTACTACTTCATATCTCCCCATCTCCTAACCAGATTACTGTTCTCTTTCTCACCTCGTAGTCCATATTAAAAATAAAATTATCTGTATTCTTTTTTCCACTCTCTCACTTTCTACTGACATCTCAAATCATTGCTAATTCATCCAATGAAACTGTTCCTCCATGTTTAATTCTTGCCATTATACACAAATAATAAATATTTTTGCCTTTTTCTTCAAGAGCTTGCTTTTGATTGATTTTCAAATTCCTATATTGCTATTATTATTATCACTATTACCGTTAAACTTGACATTCATCTGTTTTCCTTTTACTTTCTGCCCCTTTTCAGAATTCTTGATTGAATCATTATTTCAACTACTGTCATTTCTTCACATTCTGATTTTAGCCCTGTCTTATTCTCAAGCCACTGACTCTCCCAGAAGACTTCATTGCATGCATTTTTAAAAACTGTCATGTATAAACTGATAGGAACTAATCCCTAAAATAAGCTTAACTCCTCACTGTGCATTTCCATTTATGCCACCTGTACCATATTCACAAATGACTAAACTTGTCACAAGACCCCAATCCTCCATCTACTGTAGTCACATTTCACACAAAAGGAACAACATTGGCCTAGTATTCAGTCAAAAACCCAAAAATGCTAGTCATTAGCATTGGTCTGCTATGTTCTGAATGTTTGTGTCACTTTATCATTCATGTTGAAATCCTATCCTCCAGTGGTGATGGTATACATGGATGCAGTCTTTGGGAGGTCCTTTAGCCATGAGGGTGGCATCCTCACAAACTGGATATATAAAAAGTTTCCAGAGAGATATAAAAAGATATAAAAACCTCTTATAAAAGAGGTTCCAGAGAGATTCCTAGCCACTTCCACCACATGGGGATACAATGAAAAGTCTGTGACTCAGAAGACAGCCCTCACCTAGCTGTGTGAACACTCTTGTCTTGGATCCCAGAACACTGAAAAATAACTTTATGTTGTTTAAAAGCGACATAATTTGTGGTATTTTGGTTTGAAGGTCCAAAAGATTAAAGACACTGTTCCTTAGTTCCCAAGTCTAATAAACCACTTTGTTCTAACAATTCTACTTCCCACATGAACTGGTCCACTTTAGATAATTTAGATAATTCTTAGTTCTATTATCATTTAAGTTCTCATAATTTCTAGTGTACTGATTCATCTTTCTGTTTCTTTTCTTGCCTTCCTTCAACACATTCTCTACTGTGTTACTCAGCTGATCTTATAAATCTGATTCCTCTGATTACAAGCCATCTCATGATTCCAATCTGCCTCAGGGCAAGTTTCCTTATTGTAGCACCCAGAGAGCTTTATGGTATGGTCTTCCAGTCTCAAATCCTATGGTTCTGTTCTCATAATCTAAACTCCTGCCATTCTGAACTAGTTGTCATATCCCAACTGGATCATATTGTCAGGTTTTCACAACTTTCATACTCTTGTATATTTAGACCATTTTCATTATTTTGAAAATAATGCTAAAACATCTTTACACATATGCTTTTTGACTGTTCCTTTATTTTCTTGAAGTTGTTTCTAGAGGTCACCTTGTAGTGTCATAAATGTAAAATCTCTTCATGACTTGACAAATGTTAGCATATTGCTTTTTAGAATAGTAACTCAAAGACACTGGCATATGTTGTGTTTTCTAGGATGATTGAACCTTTGCAGTCTTAAGAACACATTTTTAAAAAACATTGCTATTTTAATATGGGTGAAATTATATCTATTCTCATTTAATTGAAAACACTGTTTATAATTTTTAAATCTTAAAACTCTTTTAAAAGTTGACTTTTTATAGTGTTCATGTGGAATCTCAATTGTTCCATAAATCATATAGTTAAAAGTTCTACTTGTGTAATCAATGAGAACATTATTTGAATCCTAGCTTTTCCTGCAGTAGCTGTGAAACATTGGACAAATAACTTGATCTCATTAAATTTAATATCTATTATCTGTAATGGGAATACAAATGTTAACCTTTACCCTAGTGTCAAGGTTATTGTCATTCAGTCACTATGTTGACCAGCTCGAGACCTCATGGACTGCAACGTACCAGGCTTCTCTGTCCTCCACTATCTCTTGGAGTTTGCTCAAATTCATGTCCATTGAGTCGGTGATGCTCTCTAATCATCTAATCCTCTGCTTCCCCATAATTCTTTTGCCTTTCAATCTTTCCTAGCGTCAGGGTCTTTACCAGTGAGTTTGGTCTTTACATCAGGTGCCCAAAGTGTTTGTCCAACTCTTTATGACTCCATGAGTTATAGCCCACCAGACTCCTCTATTCATGGAATTTTCCAGGCAAGAATACTGCTAAGAACAGAAACAATTCCTGAGTAGAATTCACTCAGTAAATAATATCTACTGTTTTTATTAGTATCAGTATTATAATATGTTTGCTTGTCAGTCAATCTGAATTATAATATATTAAAAAATGAACAATATAGCATGTGTCACTGTAACCTTGGTGGCTAACACAGTACTTGGCACATAGTAAATCCTCTGTACATAACAGTTAAATAATTGAAGAAGTGAATGCATAGATATGAGCTAGACTTCATTTATACCTATTAAAGTATATTTTAATCAAACATTTTTCAGAACTAACTGTTCAATTTACTAGAGGTAAAATTGATATTTAAATTAGAAAGCAGTTTTATGGAAATTATATAATTCTCATTTTAATCTACATAATCAATCTATGCTTTATCAGGGATAAAACTATTATGGAGGCTTTATTAAACACAGGTTGTATACAGCTCTGAAAATTAACTCTGTATAAAAACTCTATGTATGGTAGTTTTGAACATCATTTTCCAAACTGAAAATTAAATTTCTGCATAAAATATACTAAAACAAAAATTGGAAGTTACAAAAATCCATAATTTCTAAGGAGAACTTGTATAATTTTTATGTTAGCTTTTTATGGAAGATAGCTTAGCATTTTTGGTTATCAAATACATAATGGTGATAGCTGCTTTATTTGGAGTAGATTTTGGACTCAGTCCAATCTATCTATAATTTCTATAAAAGCAGTATTAAAATAGCTACCATTGCAATCACTTGACTGTAGTCCTATTATAATGAGATTAACATAAAATGTCTTGAGAAACAGTTCAAAGTAATACGTTTCACAGAGTAATACTATTTGTAGCTGTCAGTCACTAAAGAAATACTATGCCAACCAGCAACATTAGAATTGGGTTTTCTCCATTAGAACTTAAGGAGTTGTTAACTAAATATGCTAGTTTTATCTCATTTAATGGCTAAATGCAAGCCTGAAACTAATTTGACAATATTAATAATTCAGGAAACAATGCAGTAATATATTTAGAAGATGTGCTACTTTAGATTTAAGTTTTTTATTTTCAAGCAAAAAAGATTTAAATATTGAATATGTTAGATTACAACTATCTGATTTAAAATGTAAAGCCATTCATATGGAGGGGAAGAGGCAAACAAGAGAGAGAAGATCAGAAAAAAGAAAATAAGACTACTGGAAAGAGAAGGCTAGTCATAGGCTTTGGAAGGGAAATAGCACAAATTAAACCAAGAAGAGTTAGTTGTCTTGTTTTCTTTGCCTAATATTTTATGTGGAAGAAGGAAAAAAATGTCAAGAGATAAATAAAGGCTTAGATGCATAGTAACATAGCTTGGATAAAGACTTTGCTGAGATTTGAAGACTGTTTCAGGTAAACAGGTAGGAAAAAGGGGAGACTAATGAATGATTTGGTGTTAAGGGGGAAGAGAGACAAACCCAAGGCCTGTTCAAAATACACATAACAGTGTCAAAGTATTTTCTCTTCTATTAAGTGGGACTTAATTAACTGGGAAAGAAACCTGAAGTTGGCTGTTGCTAAATCACTTAGAAACTATAAGGAATTCTTTAAAACTGCAGGTAGAATTATATAATTGCAAAAGAATAAGTCTGCATATTTTGAACAATATTCATATATAGTAAGATTTGATGAAGCCTGAGAGTGTATGAGTGGTTCAATTGAAAATGATTTTAATAATTGAAAAATTATAAGGAATTTAAAACCACTACAATATTGTAAAGTAATTAGCCTCCAACTAATAGAAACAATTGGGAAAACATTTAAAAAATAAAAATAAAAAACATTTATAAAATATAAATAAAAATAAAATAAAATGAAATATTATTAAGAATAGATAACTTGGAAAAAAGAGCAAGTTAGAACATTACTTAGAGCATGCTGTGCTGACTATATTCATTTATCTTGACTCTTTGTGTCTCCACGGACTGTACCCTGACAGGCTCCTCTGTCCATGGGATTTTTTTCAGGCAAGAATACTGGAGTGAGTAGCCATTCCTGCCTCCAGAGGATCTTCCTGACCCAGGGATCAAACCCGAGTCTCCTGTGCCTCCTACATTACAGGTGGATTCTTTACCACTGAGCCACCAGCGAAGCCCTCTTCACTTGGGAAGCCATCTACTTATAGCATAAATTAAAGTGATTTTGTATTTAAAAAATATTAGCAACAAATATAGAAGAAGATTTATCCATGTTGGGGCAGAATTTTATGAGCACAAAAACTCTGGAAAATACTGCAAGGGAAATTTGGTAAATATGTACTAAAAAATAACTAATGATACATATTTCTCAATGACTGAATTGATACTTGATTTTATTGAATATTAGACACTTTTCTGGTGGCTAAGCTGCTACGTCGTATCCAACTCTTTGTGACCCCATAGACTGTAGTCCATCAGACTCTTCTGTCTCTGGGATTCTCCAGGCAAGAATACTGGAGTGGATTGCCATTTCCTTCTCCAGGGGATATTCCCGAACCAGGGGTTGAACCCAAGTCTCCTGTGTCTCCTGCATTGCAGGAAGATTCTTTACTGCTGAGTCATTGGAGAAGCTGAAATATATTTTGTTTCATTTTTTATAAAGAGTTGAAACATTATTTAAATTGATATGATGTGCTGAGGATAACGGACCAATTTTGAATTCACCCTGCATAAATTATAGTCTGTTTTCTTTATCAATAAAAATATTATGAGAATACCTCAAAAATGATTTCCAGACAAAAATTAAAGAGGAAATAAAACTCTAGAAAAGGAAGAAATGTCTTTGTTGATGTTATTGATTCACTAAGTCATGTCCGATGCTGAAACACCATGAACTGCAGCATGCTGTTCATGGGGCCAGGCTTCCCTGTCCTCCACTATCTTGCAGTTTGCTCAGATTTATGTCCATTGTGTCAGTGATGCCATCCAACCATATCATTCTCTGCCACCCCCTTCTCCTTTTGCCTTTGATCTTTCCCAGCATCAGGGGCTTTAGGAATGAGTAGGCTCTTCACAACAGATGGCCAAAGTATTGGAACTTCAGCTTCAGCATCAGTCCTTCCAATGAATATTTAGGGTTGAATTTCATTAGGATTAACTAGTCTGATCTGCATGGGACTCTCATTTTCAGCACCACATTTCAAAAGCATCAGTTCTTCATCCCTCAGTCTTCTTCATCTCAGTCAAATATGTCAATATTAAATGTGATAAAGACAGAAATTGTCAGCACCCATATGTAACCTTATGGCCTTCAATTTTAGTGTGCTCTAGGTAATTTCTAACTGTGCATATTTGTATCTTTGTGGATGATGTTTTCTTTTTTTAAGGAGGTATCTCTTCTTGTACATGAAGCAGGCCAGAAGTACAATGGAATTAACAACAGTCTTCAAAATATGAAATATGAAAATTAATGTTAATAGTCCAGGTCCCTTGACCCTTAAGAGGAATAATGCAATTTTATACCATTTTCCCAACTGTTTTCTGTAGGATATAGTTTCAGTTTCCCATGGCAGTAATAGGCTTAATGATATATTATTATTTTCCTTTTTATACATTAATCTCCATTCCCCTGCTGGATTGCACTTGGATATTATCTCTGGCTCTGAATCTATGGAAAATCACAAGAAAAGATTTTGTTCCAGAACTTCTCCTGAAAGTAAATTTTCAGGATAGAATTTTGAGTTGGATTCTGGGTTGGCCAGATGGTAAAGACATTTAAGTTATTGGTAAGTTAGGTGATGAGACTGTACTTGCCCTGGCACATTTTAGCAGCACAACTACTGAGACCCTCATCTGTGGAGATTTGACATATGATACATATAGGAGATGTGCTGGTTTACTTAATGTTTCTAGAATTTAGGAGATGAGGTGGCAATAGTAATGATAAGATCTGAAGAGTTGGTTGGT
This sequence comes from Hydropotes inermis, assembly GCA_020226075.1. Lineage (NCBI taxonomy): Eukaryota > Metazoa > Chordata > Mammalia > Artiodactyla > Cervidae > Hydropotes > Hydropotes inermis. The sequence continues at coordinate 8,455,981 of CM035298.1, read as the reverse complement.
CGCATACTGTTGACAGTATAAATGTGCTGAAGGAAGGCAATGTCAGGCTTCTGTTACTCATCCTTCAGTTGGACATCATGATGAGAAAGCCAGAAGCCTCAGTGACAACATTCTAAAAGACCTTTATTTACAAAAGTAGAAAACAGATTGGCCAGAAAACAAAACCCAAGATATGAACTATGACAATAACAAGAAACTGCTTAATTCACAGTTTCAGTATGCCTTTAAGACTAAAATCAGAGCATTATCAGGGAAAAAGCAGGGTTTTAGGATCTGAGATGGGGACATTTAGGTGCATGCACTTGAAGACTTTAAATGCTGAGATCTCCTCAATATATTGGCCTCTCAGAAGTGACTCTCTTTGCTTGAAGAGATAGTCTCCTCTAGCTTACAGATTATGCAAACTCTTACCTGAAGAAGATTTCCTAAAGAATATCCATACTTCCCCTCATGGCTTCTAGGTTTACAAAGCAGTGAGGAGTAAACAAAAGCCAATTGTAGA